>CM077345.1:86119802-86719802 GCA_039655645.1 Ammopiptanthus mongolicus
AGTAAAAGTTGTTGGCAGTTTTTTAAACGGTGGTGTTATAAATTTACTGAATTCTATACCTAGGTACTAGCGGATCAAAAGATTAACACTTTGTTTGGTTGTAGGAGAGAAAATGGGAGGAAAGAAAGGGGAAGGAAAGAAAAAGAGTGGAAAATAAGAAGATTGTTTAGTTGTTTGGTTTGAGAAAAAAATAAGAGGAAAGAAAACCAAACTTTTCTCTCTTTTTGTTTGGTTGAGGAGAAAGTGAATATGAATCATCCAAGACTTCAAGAGAAAACATTATGAGTGGCATATCTATACTAGTTATTGTAATTGTAAATTAGAATTGTTTTTTCAGTCATGAAATTATACGAAATTGAAAATGTAAAAAAGTATGATAAAGAAAAAGAAATAGAATGTGTAGATCATGCTCATGAAGAATTCCCAATAATGATTATTTGCAAAGAGTGCATGTTCTGCTCATTCTTCTATCTTTTGAAATTTATTCTCCCAAACAATTGTTGAGCTTCGAAGCTGTTTACCTTTTATGCTCGTTTTTTGGCAGACCTTATGGGGACACAACCTACTTATCTTGGAACAGGAAAAGTATTGCTAGCTGATAAGGTGCACCGGCAATACTTTCTTTAGTGAGACTCAAGATTGGTATTCTTGTCGCAAACGCTATTGTATTTAATTGTTCATGGTAAAGCAGAGTAAACATTTCCTTTGGGTTTAACTGTATTGGAAATAGAAAACTATATGTGGTCATGTATTTTGCAGTGTATTTTTACAGCGGAAAAAACTTAGATGCAATTTCATAGGTGTTTTAGGTCCTATCTTCCAATGAAAATATGACATTGTTACATATGTTATATTTTCATTGATGAGTTATTACACATGTCATATTTCCATTAGAAAATCCTTTTACAGCGCTGAGTTGGGTAAACATTTATTAAACCTTAAATGCATGGGTCCTTTTCACATATCAATCTATAATTATGAAAAGCGAAATGCTACTTATGGGGAAAGCAATTTGGTACACGATGTCAATTGGCATTTTACTTTTTGTTTTAATTATATTGATTAAGCGAAGGGAAATGCTAGTAACACACTCTTCAAACACTTTCTATTATTAGATGAATTTCATACGAGACTCATTAAATCACATGGGTTAATAATCTAGCTAGTTGGTCCGACATGAAATTCATCTAATAATAGAGAATTGTGTTGAAGACACGGTTAAAAAATATGTTGCAGGCATTGCTAGCAAAGAGAAATGCTCCTTAGTGCAGAAGCAGATTCGTACCAGATATATGAATGATGTGGCCTGCCATTTTTTAAAGTATATTATGTAATTAAAATATAACTTAAACCGAAATTAAGACTCGGATGGTATGCGCGTTGCTGCCTCCCACCTCATCTTACTTTGTCGTCGTTTGCTTCTTCACCATTTGTCATTTGCTCGTGTCTCCTAGCTACGCTTCGTCTACCTCCTTTGCTGCTAGTGGGTATGCTATTGTTATAAAAAAAATTATTTGTTGCTATTAAATCCCTATAAATTTCTCTTGTTGTGGGTTCTTCATCATTCCCCTCAAATTTTCCATACATCACCAATAAGAACAATTTTTCAGTGCCAAGTTCATGTTAAAAGAAAAATGATCTTGTTGCATACTACCTGTTTGATGAAAATCTCAAGTCTGGTAAACAAATTTAATCGGTTATAGTGTATTCTCTCTATGTACATGCCTGTGGGTTTCCTCGATGATCATCTTTTAGGTAACCTTATAAATTGTTTATTTCTCTCCTACCTGCACTTAATTTGTGAGTAGTTATACAACTCAAGGTTTTAGAAGTTCCAATTAATTGTTTTTGGATAGTTTAGCATGTAGAAGTTGATTTCCTTTTGTATTTTTGTTTAGCAACATCAAAGATGTAGTTTTGGTTAATACGTGTGACTAGGAGCCCCGAGCAAACGACGGCTACCGAAGGAGAAAACGACGATGAGGAGGATGAGGCTGGGAAGGGCAACTCACTAATGGTAGAGGAAGAAGATGAAGTGTGACTGGTGAAGGAGCAAACGACGACAGAGGAGGATGAGGCGGGAGGCAGCAATGCATGTGCCATCCCATTCCTAATTTCTGTTTTTCTATATGTTATATTTTAATATTTTAATTGAATAAATAATTAAAACAAAAAAGTAAAATGTCATGCCATGTCATTCGTCACCTTCGAACAAAGTAGTGTTTTTTTGCATGACAGAGTAACCTATTCCTAAGGGTGGAAATGGAAGGGCCCTTTTGTTTGGTGTTTAACTTTTAGTTTTAGCTGATTAACTTTTGGAGAAATTGTCTCTCAATCTTTTATACAGCGTTTATTTCTTTTATACGATGAGTGCATTAAATTAATTATATAGGAGATTGGATTGTATCAGTGGTCACTTCATGCATTTTCAGGTTATCTTCTATATTCTATATTAAAATTGAACCAAGTTTTATGGATGCATTAATTACTTGAATAAATATGTAACAAATATACTCCCTTCCTGACAGTTTATAAGCAAATTTTCACTCATGTATAATGAAACAAAATATAAGTAAAATTCATGTATTTAATAATTATATGTCCAAAATATCCTTACTCTATTTATTAAGAGCAGCACCACCACTTCTCACTCACGTAGCTTATTTCCAATGAACACTCTCATTTATTAAGAGCAGCTCCACCACTTCACCACTTCCCACGTTTTTTTTCCTAGGGGGTAATTTAGGTATTTTGGTTGAACTTTTAAGTTAAACACAAAAATTAACTGTGAATGAATAGTTATCTTAATAAGTGTGAAAATGGTTTACTTTGCTTATAAATTATAACATAGGGAGTAATTAATGTTGGTTTAAATGATTAATAAATGCTATTGATTAATATGTGTGTGAATTCAATAAATGCCATTGATAATTCTTCAAGTAATGTTTATCAAACAAGAAAAACAATTTTACTACTCACGTCTATGAATAAAAGAAAAAAGGTCTTTTTGTTTAACATTTAAAAAGTAATCTTTATATAAAATTACATAGTGATTATTTTTAGAGATTTTTAAGTAAAGCAGAAGTTAATATTATTTGTTTACAATCATAAAAATCAAAATTTGTAATACCCTCATCTATCTTGTCAGCTTTTTATAAGAAGCTAATCAAAATACCTTCTCAATATAATCATATTTCAGATTTTTTTTTTTCATATTCTAATTATTTTCAAAAATTGAACCAAACGGATAGAAAATCTTTATAACTGATTTTTTCACAAAATAATCTAATACAAACCGCAACAAATTGAAAAAATGTGTTATGATTGTAAAATTATATTAGAATCTTAAAATGTTCAACCACTGTGACAACCTATCAAAAACGTCTCAAAATGCATTAAATTCTCTCTCAACATCCAAATTGAGTCGAGGACTATATATATATATATATTAGAGAGGATTCAAATCATAGTTCCAGGTACGTCGTACATGGGTCATTTGCTGCGGGATTCATCACTTTTTACATTGTTATTATAAGACTTTCTTTAAGGTGAACTTGATACACAATACGCGAAACGGCAAATTTAGCATGCGGTACATAGAGTTTATGAGAGAACCAGGTAACTATGATTCAAAGCATTTAAGGCAAAAAGTTTAGTTGTTGTGAAAACTATATTCCTTTTGAAGAAAATGAAGAAGAAAATAGAGAAGTCTTATAGAGGAAGGGAAGGAAAAGCCACAAATCTAATGTTGAAAAACATCTCATTCAAATCGACGGTCAAGATCTAGCCCTAGCCCAATCATCCAACATGTAGGGATTTTCCACCCACTAAAGGCGGATGGTTAATGCAATAATTGTTAGTTATGAAGGAGCCATGAGCACAAGAACCAAAATATTAGTTAAATTTTATCCTATGGAGGGAGTTGGGTTAGAAACAAGCAGGATAAGATAAAAAATTCGTTTCTCCTCTAACCCCCACCCTTGAATAACCCAAAATCGATGCATCTCCATGAACCCAGTTCAACCTCGCGAGCTCCGTTTGTCACACTCGCGACCTCGCCGCCCTTCAAATTCGCCCTGCAATCTAGGCGTCCACTGTGCGACATGGCCGTGTCTCCACTGCTTGCAGAACTATGAGCCACTCCTTCACAAACCCAGACACGCATCGATGTCAGACCTGCGAAGCCATCGTCATCTGAGTTTTCACTACCAACTCGTGTCGCCAAAAGTCGTTATACGGGTGTGACTAGAGAAGTCATCTTCAACCTCCACCCAGATCAACCCGCAGGTAGCAAAATGAGTCTATCATTGACGTACATGCACGATTTTTGATTCGTGTCTTTTTTTCGCGCAATTCTGAGTGGGTTTCATCTAGAAACCCATTAATTTTGAATTGATTCAACACAAAAGCCAAAAAATCATCACTTTATAATGTGACTTTCTTGACATTCAAAATGCGCTAATGAGTATGAATCCTAAGCACGACTTCTATATCAAAATTCTCTCTCTATTGTATAAAAGGCCAAAAAATATATTACAAGTTATTTTTTATATAATTTTTAATAATTTAAAAATTGGACTAGTATATAAAAAGGCAAAAAAATTTATTAAAAGTTAATTTTGATAAAACTATATGCAACTCTGACATAAAGATAATTTTGTCGTTAGTATATAACTCATATCATATCCTGATGGATTATTTTGTACGCATCAAATATCGGATATAATAAGATCTTATCATACTTATATATCCAATGTTACTCTTATCCAGCTCTCTTAATTTAACCGTCATTATCTTATCCTAACCATCAAACAAGCGCTAAAGCTTGATCGGTCAACTAGCTAAGTTGGGGACTGTGGACCATACTTGAACATGATATTAGGCCCAACCCAAGTCCAACACCATTATATATTAACAATTGATGTGACTCAGTTCCCTAGGAAAAATCTAACCTAGCGTGACCCAACCTAGCTTGCTATAATTATTTGCCTTGTTCTACAGGATGCATACTATGCACCTCACCAAGCTATAAATACGTATTCTTCATATGTTATGTTATTACTCTTACTCTCTATGTTATTTTTATTATCTACTTTATTTTTTTCTTATATAGTTAATGACTTGAGTGTTTGGGCTAATTGACCAAACTAGTCCATTTTTAAAAATTATTTACCAATATAACCTTGTTTTGAAACTATTTACCAAACTAATCCATTTTTCGCTAACGTAGCATTTTTTATTATTTTTTTCTCTGACAACAAAGACGCTACTTTGACTAGCGTTTTTGGAAAACACTAGTTGCAGTAGCTTCTTCCCCATCTTCCCCCTGCACCAGACAGCCACTGCCCAGACCGCCATGTGGCGGCCTGGGCAGGACCTGTCTCCCCACCCCAGCAGTCTTTGACCCGTCTGACCACCATTCCCTCCACTCATCAAACCCACCCGTCTGATCTCTCTATCTTTCTCTCTTCTTCACACACACAAACACACCCAAATCTTCTTCTTCTTCTTCTTTTTCTACAATATTGTTGATCTCCTCACACCCTTTCTCACACAGATACTCTCTTTCACTACTTTTTATCAACCTCAACCAACTCTCCTACTTTGCTTCCTCTCTTTTCTACTTTTTCTCAAGGTCAATCATCTCTACCACTTTGCTGTTACAGGTATTTATATTATTAATTTTTTTAATTTTATTAGTGTTATTATTGTGGCAAATTTTATCTTGAAATGCTGTTGTATTAATTTAATTATTTATGATAATTAGCTAAATTAATTATATTAATAAATTATATTAATTTTAAATTATTAATTTTATTAATACAATAATAACAATAAATAATATACTAAGCAGAGAAGTGAAACATCAGACTAGTGATCAGCAGATGTTTCACTCGTCTGCCTATCACCTGTCTGATGTTTTAGACGGGTGAAACATCAAACAGGTGATAGGCAGACGAGTGAAACATCTGCTGATCACTCGTCTGATGTTTCACTCGTCTGCTGCTTAGACGAGTGAAACATCAGACGAGTGATCAGCAGATGTTTCACTAGTCTGCTTATCACTTGTCTCCTGTTTCACTGGTCTGCTTAGACGGGTGAAACATCAGACAAGTGATAGGCAGATGAGTGAAATAGCTGATCACTTGTCTGATGTTTCACTCGTCTACTCACTCATCTAAGCAGACAAGTGGAACATCAGACGAGTGATCAGCAGATGTTTCACTCGTCTGCTGATCACTTGTCTGCTTAGACGGGTGAAACATCAGACAAGTGATAGGCAGACGAGTGAAACAGCTGCTGATCACTCGTCTGATGTTTCACTCGTCTGCTGATCACTTGTCTGCTTAGACGAGTGAAACATCAGATGTTTCACTCGTCTATCACTAGTGTATTATCTATTGCTATTATTGTATTAATAAAATTAATAATTTAAATAATAATTTAAAATTAATATAATTTATTATTTTGTTATTAGCATTATTAATATTAGTTTTGTTGTTGTTAATGTCAATGTGTTCATGTTAGTTATTGTTGTTTTCAATGTTTTCATTACCAATAATATAATTAGTATTATTAATCATCTATTTTTCCCACTATGTTAGGTAAAATGGCGGCAAGTTCCTCTTCACAGCAGCCACACGTGATTAATCCTGGTCCGGAGGACGATTCTCTATTGGGATTGCAAGAATATCACGTTTCCCAGTATGTATGGAACGATGTGGCTGATCGTTTATTGAATGTAAGGCGAGCTACACAGTTTTAGGACCGGGTTGGAGATGTTCCCGAGGCCATAAAGATATATCTTGAGCAAGCAGGTTTCTTGGGGGTGGCACAACTTGGATCATCCCGTGTGGATCATGCAATATTGAGTGCTTTGATAGAACGGTGGAGGCCAGAGACTCATATCTTCCACATGGCATGTGGAGAATGTACTATAACTCTACAGGATGTGGCGATCCTGCTTGGCCTACGCATAGATGGGATAGCGGTTGTTGGTTGCACTTATGGTAATTGGATAGGATATGTGGGGTTTATGTTAGGTGTCGAGCCACGCCCCCAAGATTTGAACGGAGCTCGGTTAAGTATGTCATGGTTGGAAGAACGGTTCGATAATGTCGACGTTGACATGCTGGACATAAGGGTAAGATTAAATATACGAGAGCTTATATACTGAGGCTTTTTGGTGGATTGATGTTCACCGATCACTCTGGCAGGTACGTACCATTGAGGTATCTGACATTGTTAGAGGACTTTGCTATAACTGGTCAGTATAGTTGGGGTTCAACTGTGTTAATTTATCTTTATCGTGAGCTTTGCAAGTCCACCGATTATGAGAAAAAGGAGATTGCTGGGGTGACTCCATTGATTCAGCTGTGGGCATGGGAAAGGTTTCCGTTCATTGCACCGTCCATCCCAAATGATGATCGACCACATGGATCACTATATGGTGCACGGTGAGCAACATTTTATCTGCTTATGTGTAATAAATTATAACGTTTAATTATGATACTTGTTGAATAAATTAAGTAGTAAAATATTGTTATATTTAGGTGGCTGAACAACGGGAACTATTCAAGACGATCAAAGGACTTGCAGTATTATCGATTAGCTTTTGACAAGATGAAGCCAAAAGATGTAAGTATCTATTAGTTTTATCCTTGACAAAGTTATTTTGTGAACCAGTCATTGATTGTTTGTTTATATTTTGTAGGTAATTTGGGAGCCGTACAGTCCGGCGATGATGGCCACATTACCATTGATCTCCCTCGATGGTTTAAATATGTGTAGGGCAGTGGTATCGATGATATGTTTCCACATTGTGGAGTGGCATCAACCGGATCGTGTAATGCGACAATTTGGCATGTCCCAGCACATTCCTTTGCCACCGTCCCAAACACATGATCTTCACGACCTAACGCTTAGGGGAAAATCAAATGAGGATTGGACAGTTATATTGGAACGATGGATCACCCTATGGAATGATAGGAACAGCTGGGTTTGGACAAATGCACCCCTTAGCCGACCGTTGGGAAAGAACTCAAAGTATATGATGTGGTACCAATGGCATACACATCGTTGGATTAGCAGACTTGGTGCACAGAAAGGGATTGTGGTAATATAAAATATAATATGATGTACCTTGTTCATTGCATTTATGGTTATGACATCATTGTTGATATTTGATATATTCTTTAATCATTTATAGGTGGATGGTCTCGAGTACCTAAACTACTTGTCTACGTCGGAGGGGCAATCGTCCTTCTCGTTTGATGGTCTCAAAGTTGAGACTGAGCAAATTCTCCTTGCATTGGACGAGGCAAACCGCATCACTAAAGCTATTGAGGACGCTCCAGCGGCAACACAAGAAGTCCCACCGGTTGAGGCACTCCCGAACCGTGGCCGTAGGGTAGAGGGTCAAGGACTACAATGCCGAAGGATACGGGTATGGCAACAACCATACCGCCCTGAGCAGCTACCAGAGTGCCAAGCCGGCATGTATTACGTACCCGTCCAATTCCCACACACTTCACATCAGCCACCTGCAACATATTTTTATCCAACATTTAGTCCATCAACGGAGGCTCCAACACCCACAAATGTAGCGTTGTCACCAGCCAACTACGCTCCTTATCCACCATATCTATGCTACACACCATCACCATTTACTCCATCTTATCATACACCTGCGGCACCGAATCATTGGATTTAGGATATGCGAAACCAGGCACTGTATTTTCCTGGCGGAATTGACCTTAATGCCGACTTCTATGCCGAATCGAGTACTCAAGGTCAAGGTCCCATGAACGACATAAGTGATCACGATGGTCACACACACTAGTGATGTATCATTTATGGTTGTTTTGTGTAATTGTTTAGGATTTTGTGTTTGTTTAACGTCAAATTTTATTTACTATTAAAATTAATAACAATAAATGGTACACTCATAGAAAATATTTACTATTAAAGTCCAACATTTAAAATTAATTTGGGATGATTTTATTAATACAATAATAACAACAAATGGTACAGTAATAGAAAATATTTAACATTGATTAAAAATATAAACGGTGTAAAAGCAGACAAGTGATAGGCAAACGAGTGAAGCATCTGCTGATCACTTGTCTGATGTTTCACTCGTCTAAGCAGACAAGTGGAACAGCAGACACGTGATCAGCAGGCGAGTGAAACATCTGCTGATCACTCGTCTGATGTTTCACTTGTCTGCTTAGATGAGTGAAACATCAGACGAGTGATCATCAGCTGTTTCACTCGTCTGCCTATCACTTGTCTGATGTTTCACCCGTCTAAGCTGACCAGTGAAACAGGAGACAAGTGATAAGCAAACGAGTGAAACATCTACTGATCACTCGTCTGATGTTTCACTCGTCTGATCAGCAGATGTTTCACTCGTCTGCCTATCACCTGTATGATGTTTCACCCGTCTAAAACATCAGACAGGTGATAGGCAGATGAGTGAAACATCCGCTGATCACTGGTCTGATCACTGCTTAGACGATTGAAACATCAGACCAGTGATCAGCAGATGTTTCACTCGTCTGCTTATCACTTGGCTGCTGTTACAGTTGACAAACACTTGTCTGCTGTTTCATTGAACAAATGATCATCCGTCTGATGACTATCAGACGGGTGAAGATCAGACGGGTGAGCTCCAGACGGGTGAAGATCACTGAATCACCCGTCTGATCAGAAAATAAAAGCTGAATAATAAAAGATCACTCGTCTATTATATTGTCTGTTATTACTGTTTAGTAATTTTTTTATGTTGATATTTAGTTTTAAAGATATTGCATAAATAATAAATAAAAGGGACATTTCAACATAAAATCTGTAAATGTACTTCGATTCAACACATTTCAACGTCAAAGACGATTAAAATTACATTCCAGAATTTGAAGCTGAACAATTACAAAAGGACGTACGCGGTGAAACTAAAGGCAATCATCTATATCATCTGCTTATCCACCCGATCCTCCTGCCCGTCGAGGGCAGACGCGCCTATTATGGCCCTTAGACCTGCAATGACTACATCTTTGGGATGGTTGTGACTCTCTCCAGCCCATTTCATTCCTAATGCGTGTCGATTTATGTCTTCCCTTTGGACGAAGCATCGATTCATCCGGTACCAAAGTGTAAGGCACCCAGTAGGTTGGTTTATCTTCCTCGTTTCCTATGGGATGCCACTGTCCAGATTAGGCATTCACTATCGAATGCAATGTGTATCTGGTATCGACATACTGCTAATAGTCGAGACTCACTGACGAACAAGCAGCAATCACATGTGAGCAAGGGTAATGAAATGCCGTGAATCTCCCACACTCACAATATCTTTTTGATATGTTGACGCTCCATGAATGGCCTCCTTTCTGAGTCAATGGATTAAAAGCCTCATCAACTTCAAATCTTGTGTGCTGTATGTCATAAAGGCGAACCCAATGTAAAGAAGCTTCATCTTGTTGCTTCTTCATCGCAGTCATTAACTTCTCAGTATAATACTGACCTGCACCAAGTTGAACTCTGGCAGTTGCACCTCTGTGGACAAAATATTCGACCATCCTGCCATATGTGCACTTCACGAGAGCTGTTATTGGCAAATTACGAGTACCGAATGTAATTTTATTAATCGCTTCTGACAAGTTTGTTGTCATGTGACCAAACCTACGACCATCTTCGTCAAAAGCTATAGCCCACTTCTCTCTTGATATCCCATCAATCCGTCGCTCTATTTCTGGACTTATTGAACGAAACTTATCCAATTTGCGCAGAAACCGTCCCTTACAGGCTATATACCCTACATGGGTCATAAATGATAAGTTACATTAGTGTGTGAAACATAAGACAACTAAGTTATGTAAATACAAAAATATAGATCCTTTATAAGGTCATTACCTAGTCGCATCAATTCCTCCTTTAACTTTGCATTCTTGAATTTATGGTTGAAGTTACTTGCAATGTGCCGAATGCAGTAAACATGGTATGCATGTGGAGGTTGCCATCCAAGGTGTGGATTCCCCACAGCCGATTTTATGCTTTGGTGACGATCGGAGATCAAACATATTCCTCTCTTGTTGGTCACATGCTCGCGTATCAATCCCAAGAACCATGACCAAGCACTCAAGGTCTCTCCCTCAACCACCGCAAAAGCAATCGGGAGTACATGACTGTTTCCATCTTGGGTGGTGGCAATCAATAGCATCCCCCGATACTTACCAGACAGGTGTGTGCCATCAACTTGTACAATGGGCTTACAGTGATTGAAAGCATCAGCACATTGCTTGAAAAACCAAAAAACCCGATGAAACTTACGAAGTTGAGACTGCACACGATTCCCAACTACAGCATCATTTGTCTCGATCTTGTAGTAGGAACCATCTGCGAATAGCTGCATGTACTCCAACTATTTAGGCAACATTGCGTAAGATTCATCCCAATCTCCAAACACTTGCACGATTGCTTTTTGCTTTGCCTTCCATGCCTTCCTATAGGATATTTTATACCCAAAAGTATTTTGTATGCTTTCTTGGACAAGCGAAATTGACACCCCAGGTTGTTGTCGGACCATACCTAACACAATATTAAAAACATTAATTGAATTCTTAAGCACGGCAATTAAAATAACAACACAGAAACAATTATATATGGTTAATGATAATACATAGTATACATGAGCATACAAAGTTAGAATCCAACTTTTTATGATCTTGCGACAACATCGCATTCACACAATTGTGTGGACCACCCCATTTCTTAACCTCCCACTTGTCTGACTTCTTTGATAAAATTGCCCTCATCAACCATGGACATCCTTGTGTAGCATTTGGGCACTTCACATAAAGAAGTGATTGTGTTGATTTTACAACAGTAAACGATTGATGGCACCTCATCGAATAATTTTTCAATGCTGACTGAACTGCTTGTTTACTGTCAAACTGTAAACCAACATATAATTCCTCACCCACTTGCCAGGATCCCGGAACATCCAACCCTTCAAAATAATTCATCTCCTCATCGGGATGGTCCCAGTTAATATAAGTGTAATGGGGTGATGAATTGAAGAAAGCACCATGTGATTGGCCTGTGCGTAAACACATTATAATCATAATAAGAACAACAATAAATATTTTTTAATAACAATAATTAAATAAACAATAATATCAATATCAAACCAGCTTGTTGAGTGGGAACCTGCATTTGAGGTTGTGCTGATGAAATTGGAGAAACCATCATCGGATGTGAGCCAACCAATGCAGACAACATTACATTGGAATCAAGTTGAGTATCACCATCAGTGTCGGAGTCACCGCTTTCCGGGATTTCACCTTCCTCTTCGTCATCAATAGAATCAACCTCCATTTCACTGTTCCAGTCCTCATCTTCCCCCGATGATCCAAGGTCTACATCGTATCTGTGCAACAACATATTACTGCCAAGCAATTGCGCAGGGACTCTTGAACTTTCAGCCACATCGATTTCAGCATATAACTCAAGACATGTTATTGAATCATTCTGATCAACGGCATCCATCATGCACTCCATATCCTCATCATCGCTAATCTCATATACCATATATTTTAAGGATTATTGCTACATATAACTCTAGCAAATATTTTGGATATACTTTGATTTGGAAGCAATTTCAATTTGTCAAAAATCTTTGTCTTCAGAAGTTCAAACCCGGCTCCACGTTTTATTTTCATATATCTTTTATTACCATCAAACGTGATTCCTTCTGGACCGTTAAACATTCTCCCATTTGAGTACACGAAAGCAATAATTTCACTCATCACGTCGTAATCTGCAATATTAAAACATAAACAGTGAATTATTTATTATAAAATCAATAAAAATTAAATAATTTAAAAACTCAAATTTATAAAAGAAAACACTTAATTTAAATTAATTAAATACATTAAATAAAAATGGTATATGAACCTTTCAAATAAAAAATTAGAGAAAGAGAGGAAGAGAAGTGTAGAGTGTGTGGGAAAGGGAGTGAGGAGATCAACAATATTGAACAAACAAGATGACGAAGAAGAAAGGCTGTGTTTGTGTGTGTGAAGAGCTTCTCAGACAGATTTGATGAGGGGAGGGAATGGAAGAAGAAGAGAGAAAGAAATAGAGATCAGCAAGGGCAGGGTGGAATCAGACGGGTCAAAGAGTGCTGGGGAGGGGGGCACAGCCACTGCCCAGGCCGCCACGTGGCGTGCTCTGAAACATCTGCTAAGCAGACGAGTGAAACATCAGACAAGTGATCAGCAGATGTTTCACTCGTCTGCTAATCACTTGTCTGATGTTTCACTCGTCTAAGCAGACAAGTGGTCACGCGTCTGCTTATCACTTGTCTGCTTAGACGAGTGAAACATTAGACTAGTGATAGGCAGACTAGTGAAACATCAGACTAGTGATAGGCAGACGAGTGAAACATCTGCTGATCACTCGTCTGATGTTTCACTCGTCTAAGCAGACAAGTGAAACAGCAGACAAGTGATCAGCAGACGAGTGAAACATCTGCTGATCACTCGTCTGATGTTTCACTGTCTGCTTAGACGAGTGAAACATCAGACGAGTGATCAGCAGCTGTTTCACTCGTCTGCCTATCACTTGTCTGATGTTTCACCCGTCTAAGCAGGCAAGTGATCAGCAGACGAGTGAAACATCTGCTGATCACTCGTCTGATGTTTCACTTGTCTGCTTAGACGAGTGAGCAGACGAGTGAAACATCAGACAAGTGATCAACTATTTCACTCGTCTGCCTATCACTTGTCTGATGTTTCACCCGTCTAAGCAGACCAGTGAAACAGGAGACAAGTGATAAGCAGACGAGTGAAACATGTGCTGATCACTCGTCTGATGTTTCACTCGTCTAAGCAGCAGACGAGTGAAACATCAGACGAGTGATCAGCAGATGTTTCACTCGTCTGCCTATCACCTGTTTGATGTTTCACCCTTCTAAAACATCAGACAGGTGATAGGCAGACGAGTGAAACATCTGCTGATTACTCGTCTGATGTTTCACTTCTCTGCTTAGTGTATTATTTATTGTTATTATTGTATTAATAAAATTAATAATTTAAAATTAATATAATTTATTAATATAATTAATTTAGCTAATTATCATAAATAATTAAATTAATACAACAGCATTTCAAGATAAAATTTGCCACAATAATAACACTAATAAAATTGAAAAAATTAATAATATAAATACCTGCAACAACAAAGTGATAGAGATGGTTGAGCTTGAGAAAAAGTAGAGAAAGAGAGGAAGCAAAGTAGGAGAGTTGGTTGAGGTTGATGAAAAGTAGTGAAAGAGAGTATCTGTGTGAGAAAGGGTGTGAGGAGATCAACAATATTGTAGAAGAAGAAGAAGAAGAAGATTTGGGTGTGTTTGTGTGTGTGAAGAAGAGAGAAAGATAGAGAGATCAGACGGGTGGGTTTGATGAGTGGAGGGAATGGTGGTCAGACGGGTCAAAGACTGCTGGGGGTGGGGAGACAGGTCCTGCCCAGGCCGCCACGTGACGCGCAGCGCTACTTGCAGTAGCGTCTTTGCCCAGAGCGCGTCACGTGATGGTGTAGTCAATGGCTGTCTGGTGCAAGGGAAAGATGGGGAAGACGTTACTGCAACTAGCGTTTTCCAAAAACGCTAATCAAAGTAGCGTCTTTGGTGTCAGAGAAAAAAATAATAAAAAATGTCACGTTGGCGAAAAGTAGGTTAGTTTGGTAAATAGTTTCAAAACAAGATTATATTGATAAATAGTTTTTAAAAATGGACTAGTTTGATCAATTAGCCTGAGTGTTGGAGTGCTTGGAAGTGCCCCTCACCCCCTCACCATCCATCGGGTCCGACTCACCTAGAGGCTCTTTGGCATGACAAGCCACCATCAAGACCACCCTAGAGAAGGATCGGAACACTTTACCCATTTTGAACGTACTAAAAAAAGAATTTAATAACCACATCGCAATATTTAGTTGTCATGAAGGGCATATTCAAATACTAGTTTCTAGAGGAGTTATTTCCATCATTGAAAATTTAGTCCTGCCATCCAACAATGTTGAACCTCCCTGGTCATGATATCCTCCTTTTTCGGGTTCAAACCAAATATAGATTCTTTGCACCCTTATATAGAACTCATGTTTCTTGTCCAAAAATGTCTTCAATCAGTTAATTACCTTCTACCTTCAATATAATTTGACAATCTTCATCTATCTTTCCTACATACACTATAATCTTTCTCTAATAGAAACTTGTTCTGCTAAAGAGCAAAGGATTTTGCTGATCGAAGTCTTAATTATTCTCAAATGGTGAATAAAGTGAAATCCTTCCACAAGTGGGGTGAAGTTGCACCAACCCTCCTAAAATCACATTATCAGAGATCCTCACGTTCTTCCAAGTTAGAGCCCATTATCGAAGAAGAGCCATTAGTATCTCAAGTATTGCACAAGGGCGTTTTTGTTTCTTTCCCTTTGTTACTCTCTGGCTTTTTATACATTTTCTTATATAGAGGATTGGCAATATGAAATAATTTGCCAATATGTACGATAATAATATTAATAAACGTAACAATTCCTTTTTTAATCAAGTAAGATAAATCAGTTGCTAATCGTAAAGCTTGATAGATGAAGTTCATGTTTAGATTTGCGTTGGAATGAGTTCAAACGTATGTTTGAGTGAAAGCAATAAATTCTTATTTTCACGTTTTATGTCTCATAAATTGTGTTTTTCCGTTGAACGATATTTAAAACGTAAATCAAAACATATCCGAAATTGTACCAAAACGCATGTTTTCATAATAAGCATGCATGGCTCTTTCGAGAAGATATTATGTTTGCATGGTTCCCATCTACAGTCGTTTATCTTTTCATTCATCCTTTCTCTTTTTATTAAATGTTTATTTATAGATTACTCTCTTTTATTTCATATGGTTCCTTACTACAATTGGCCATCCAATTAATATCCCATAAAATAAATCTGTAATCTTCCTAGCTAACATCTTAGCCACGCGCTCGCAGAAAATCAATTATTTCCTAAGGGTTTGTTTAGGAGTTGGGAGAGGAAGGGAGGGAAGGGTTTGAAGTGGAAGGGAGGGGGAAAGGAATCGATGGGAAAGGGAGGATAGTCTCCCACTTTGCATGGGAGATTATTTCTTAACAAAAGAATCAAAATCCCTCAATTTGGGGGAACTAAAAAAAATGAAATAAAGGAGGGTTTCAGAGGGCTTTAGAAGGCTATCCTCCCTTCCCCTTTCTCATCCATTAATTTCCCCTTCCCTTCCTCCTCAAACCCTTCTCCTCCCAACTCTCAAACAAACCCTAACATCTTTGGAAGTTTTAACCCTATTATTTTCAAGCACATGTTCATGGCAAAGGTATCCACTTAGGGCGTGTTTGGTAATCATCTAAATTAAACGTTTGTTTAGTAAGTTTTTTTTAAATAAGTTAAAACAATTTATTTTTACAAGCTTATCTGATAAACTTATTGAAATAAGTTAGGAAAGCCTTACAGAAAGGTCATAAACTATTTTCGTAAGCTATTTGCACACGTTTATTTTCATAAATTATTCTCATAAACTCAAATAAACTCTCTATAAATTCTTCCAAATGTCCCTTAATATCTGTGAACATGATATATGCTTACACGGTTCTCTCAACAAGGCTTGCACTTCTTGATCTTTTCTGGATTTGATTTACTTCTAACTATTTTTTTTTATAAGCATACTTCTAATTAGTTTAACCCCATGTAATGGGGAAAATACTTTAACCTATAATACTAAACTTTTTTTACAAATATAAATTTTTGTAAAAGTAAATTATATTGTTTTTATAAATTAAAATTATTATATTAACTTAAGATATCATAATAGCTTAAAATTGAAGGGAAAAAAATGATATTATAACATATATTTGACCAAAATTGTTATTAAATGAAAAAATTAACAAAATAAAATGCTATGATAATTCACCCCACATATTATATAACTGTAAAAACCACAACTATTATTTATAGACTTGTCTACCTTTCTTCCCATAGAACTGAAGCATATATAAAATCATGTTATAAGCTCTATATAATGCTCTGCAGAATGCTTAGCATTTAGGGACTCCTTGTTAAATATATACAAGTTCTCATCAGTATTGAGGTAGTTCCTTCCACAATGGTAACTTAACTTTGCAAACACTGGGCTCGAAGTACTTCTATAATTCCTAATTCTTTCATGGAACCACGTTCGAGCACCATATATAAAATACACAATTACATTTCGGATCACCAAATGCAACATAATCTATAAAGAGAACAAAAATTTCATCAATACTAATAAAATACATATAAAACTATTTTGATAAAATGAATAATATCCTAATCCATTATTTAAGATCCTTTAATGAAAAAAAGAAGAAGAAGAAAGGTTTAAAATATCATTGATAGATCGAGTGAAAAAGCACGAGTAAGAAAAGCTATATCGGCAACTAAGATATATGGGCAATAGGGTATCAACACAAAGATCAAATGAAAATAAATCATCACCAATTAAGATATTTTGAATAAATTAAGCAATGATCTTTAACAAATTTGAATAGATAGTCAATTTTTTCAGGAACTGAATATAACGTCAATTGACATCCCAATCCTATAATAGTTTAGACGAGTAATTATAAAAGGGGGAATCTTCTATTTTCTTTTTTAAGATAAAGTTTCTCTAAAGTGAAAAAAAAGGTGAGAGTATATTTACCTATGATTAACTAAAGTAAATTGAGATCACAATACATTTTAAATAATCAATGATGAATACATCTTTATTTTACCCCTTTACAATTAAGGTCACTTTAGAGAAGCTTAATTCTTTCTTTTAAACAGTTATTTGAGAAATTTAAAAACATATATATTAAACATCCTAATCCTATATGGGTCTACATTTGCAATCATGCCTGCACCAACAAGTCAACAACCGTTGCTGCCTGTTTGGTTTGGCTTCAAACGGACCTGGATCCTCTGCATTCATCAAATTCATGCATTCACGTATTCACCCCTAATTTATGGTTAGGATCTCATACATTTATTTTACATTAATATATTTATCCAATAAAAAATTTAATCAACGGTCAAGATCTCCGTGCATTCACAAAGTGATTGCAGGGGATTCATATCCGATTTCAAACATGATTTTCCAACCGGTTTTTAACCTCAAAAGTAATTTTAATAGTGACCATGAACCTGCTTGTTTACAAAATTGCGTCCAAAAAATTGATTCTAGGTTAGTTAGAATTGATTTTGATGGAAGTAAGAATTTCTAAATTTCTGTTGAGTAAAACTAATTCTGGATGTTAGACTCACAAAATTCTTTATATTTACATCTCAAATGTGATTTTACTTTATCATCCAATCACAAATCAATTATTTTAAACTCACTTTTAAAATATCATTATCAAATACAAAACAATTTTTTTAACCTTGATTTTTTAAAATCAATTCTTTTAAAATCAATTTTTTAAAATCAATTCTATCCCGATCTAAAACAAACCATCCATCCACACGCATTAGATATTTTGGTGCTCTAGCCATGGGCCACAACCAGGTATGTATATGCCTGCATTTTTTTTTATTTATTTATTTACTTATTTGGAATGTGTTTTGCGATGTAACTGAAGAATATCCCCCAACTATTTTTGGATTTTTGAGTTTGATTGCAATTGTATGAACTTGTTTCCCAAGTTCTCTCTTGGACAACTTGAATTTCTTGGTTGATACATGCTCTTAATCTTAACTTCATATTTCAAACTAATTTTAAGCTTGTTTATCCTAGGAATATATAATTGTGTTCAAGCATGGTATACGAAACTGTTGTACAGTTTCTACTATAAATAAATTCAAAAGGTAAGAAAAGAAAAGGGAAGGGCAAAAAGAGAATTTGGTAACTATTTTACTTTCCAAAAAAAAAGTTCCATATACATGGAACGGAACAGAGGGATAAGAACCCTCCAGGCTCCGGTCATTAGCTCCTAACAACTGAAAAAACAAGAAAAGTAAAAGTCAGCGTGAAAGAGCTCCCCAATTTCTTTGCAAATCTGATAAAGATAAACCCCTTTGAAAAAACCATGAGTAAAAATGAATCTTTCCCTCATTCTTAAATTGCTTGTGTTGACACTACGTTTGAATTCATCACATTATTCTGAAATTACTTTATTTTTTTTGAAAAGACAAATAATATACTTTAGCCGTTCCATTTCTTTAATCTTTTTAGCATTCTACACATAAATTAAGAAATCATTAATTTGAGTGTAAATATACCAAAATATCCGTGAAGAAAATGAAATATTCAACAAAGAAACATAACCTAAAAAGACGTAAAGCAAATTGAAAGTATATATGAAAAAAAAAATAAAGAAATTATACCTTGGATTTATAAAATCCAAATTGATTTGAGTAGCAGAAATACTCTACCAAGAGACCAAAGAACAGAATATACTGCACTAAGCAGTTATGAATCTTGGAAAATTACATCACCCAACATGAACATAGTGTCTATTCTAAACCAAAGATAGGATACACAGAAACAGCAAAATCAGGTTGCAGGACCCTAAGCTCACAGCAATAAGAAACAACACTCAGCTGCAACATAACTACTTTGAAATGCAATAACCCGGATTTGAACTCCAATCTAATTAGAACGCACACGGAGCACCCGAAGATTTAGCCATTAGTCATCTCCATGAGGACACCTTGACCCGATCCAGAAGGTAAGTCATATCCGGTTGATAATCTTCAAAAATATTCTCATTCCTTAATTCCCAAAGTGACCAAATCACCGCATACCAAATCATAGTCCACCCTTTTTGAATCCCAACCCTTGGGGCAGCTATTCGGAACTGAATGTGCCAAGTTTTCTGGGATAGGGAGGGACACTCCTAGCCAACAGAAGATCACATACCAAAATCTAGCTGAAAATTCACTCATAATGTTGAAAGTCCCACATCACCTCACTCTTTTTCGGGGATGCGATTTATATACTTGTTGGGTAACTTCATTTAATAGTAAGTGGTTTTAGGTTAGAATTTAACATGGTATCAAAGTCAGAGATCGTCTTCCAATGTTTCCGTTGTTTGTCGCTTGTTCCGTCAAGCATCTATGGAGCGTTGGAAGTCCCACATCGCCCAACTCTACTCTCGAGATGCGGTTTATATACTTGTTGGACAACTTCACTTAATACCAATTGGTTTTAAATTGAAATTTAACACATAAAACAAATGTGCAATAGTTTTCATCATGCTGATTACATAGAACACATACTAGTTAAAATTTAGACATTCATTTTCTAGCAGGAGTCTCATCCAGAATCACATTTTAGAGTTCCTGCAATTTTGAATGTCATAGAAGAAATGAAGCTCACTTGAAAGGTACTAAAAGGTTATGGACATTGTACTTCATAGTTCATTATCTCCATCTTTGTCTCGGCAAGGTCTCCTTGAGACTTATTTATTCTACAGATGTTAATTTCTGATAGATATTGGCATCTGACAACTTAATTGTTTTTAAGAGAAAAAACAAAATCTATTTTGATCTGATGTCAAATGTTGATTCAAAAGTTGAATCTCCCTTAATAAAGGGGAACAAAAAAAAAGCTTTAACTAAATAAGTTACATTTTATTATCTAGATCATATCACCATCTTCTTTGGTTAATTTGCAAAGTTTCCTATGTGATTGAAAGAAACTCAACATTGTCAGGCTATTGCACATATCTGTGGCTATAGGTTTGTGCACACGAGTCACCAAAAGAAAGCTGGCTAATTTAAGAAAAAGACTGACTTAACTCTTAATTGGATGATAGTGTAGAATTGCATAGCCATACGGCCCATACTTGTATTAATTGTGGCCTCAAATAGTATATTCTCCTTTCCGCCATAACTTCTTAAGTATTAAGCAGTTCCGTGTTTCTGACGTATATAATTGAACTACAAAATTTTGAGTTGGCTTCACTTCATGACATTGCGAGTGTGAATGCAAGAGCCAATATTTCTGGCCCAACCAACGTCTACAGTCGCCAACGCTTTGGTCGGTAAAGCTTTTCCGACCGGCATGATAAAAAGCCGTAAGTGATATGACCCAATGATCGACGGCTTATATCATCGGTAACGTGATCCAATTATTGATGATCTATATTGTCAATAATTGAATCATATTATCGATGGTGATTTTCAATAGAGTCGTCGGTAATGTTTGTATATTTTTTTTAAAAATTGATTATTTTCTATTCAAATTTTATAATTACATATTTTATATTAATTATTCAACCTTAATTATTTATCTATATTAATTTGTTATGCCTTTAATAAAGTAATAACCATGCAATCACTTCTTGAAATAAAGTTATTTTAAGTTAGTGCATTATTTTCTTTTTCTTTTTTTGATCCTTAAAAGACATACTTATTCTTATATGGGAAAGGAGGAAATTGAAGCTATTGTGGGATCGAACTGAGCTGCTAAAGCAGGACAATGCATTATTTTCTTTAACAATATTTTTTTATATACATAAATTTTAAAATCATATTTAAAATTAGATACTTAAAAGATCCAAATTCCTTTTCTCCACTCAAATTCTTTACAATAAAAATGCATATAGACAATTATAGGTAAATAAATGCATTTTTTTTAAAGAGTTTAATTGCTATGTATTGTCAGTGTAAAAAAATTTGCACTGTCAACCAATCAGAAATCATGGTATATGTGACTTTTAAGGTAGTTAGGATAAGAGTCAAACATTTTAGCTTATGTGACAATATCTAATCGATTGACAATGTAAAAAATCTTTATAATGACAGTGCATATCAATTAAAGCTTTTTTAAATTACAAAAGAAATTATTTCAAAAATAAAAAATCTAAATCTGGAGTAGGGATGGCAATGGGTACTTTATCCAATGGGTACCCGCAAAAATAATCCATGATGGGTAGGGTAATTCCCCGCACAATGGGTACGGGTACGGGGGCGGATAATTACCTGCAAGATTTGATGGGTATGGATGCGAGTACGGGTACCTTAGTATCCACCCCGCCTCATACCCGCATACCTATATATTAATATTTATTTAATTATATATATATATATATATATATATATATATATATATATATATATATATATATATATATATAACTATTAATATATTAAATTAAAAAAATTAAAATGAAAGTTAGGTTATTACTACTTTCCTATTCTTTCTGAGCTCCTACTCCTAGCGTCGTTTTGTCCGTTGACCATAATTTTCTGCTTCCTATTCTTCCTATTTAACTGTAATATTTGTTGTTTGTTTCTGGAATAGTATGTTTTATATACTACCATGATATTTTGGACTTTAATAATGCTCTTTTTTTATTTATTGATTTTTCATAGTTAATTAAAGTGCGGATAATAAGTGTGGGTATGGGTACTTATGTACCCAACGGGTAAAGATACGGGTACTTAAGTTGCTACCCACGCGGATAAGGGTCCGGATATGGATATTTTTTCAAAACGCGGATATGGGGACCCATTGCCATTCATAATGTGGAGCGAGTAATTACTGAATTTAGAACCTTTTTTACATTATGATTCTCAAATCATTAAACGGATATTTAGATTTTAGAGTTTACCTTTAGTTTCTATTTCCCATAGGACTAGCATATATCATCATTAGATATATATAATCCAACCAAAAAATTAGTTTATTAATTCTAAAATCTCGAAAGTGATTATGAGATTTTCGCAGATAGATTAAATATAAAAATTGTTTTTTAATCAAAATATAAAATGGTGGAAATAAACAATAAGTG
Source organism: Ammopiptanthus mongolicus (assembly GCA_039655645.1). NCBI lineage: Eukaryota > Viridiplantae > Streptophyta > Magnoliopsida > Fabales > Fabaceae > Ammopiptanthus > Ammopiptanthus mongolicus. Next base: position 86,142,627 of record CM077345.1, read on the forward strand.
CAATGTATTATTTTTGTAAAAAAATTAATTACTCCTTTTTTTTTAAGGAAAAATTAATTACTCCTTGTAATACTGTTTAGAGTCGCCTCTCTCAACCTTCCCACTGCTCTTCTCTTCCTTCTTCCTCATCCATCGGAGAGGGTGGTTTTGGACCATTTTTTTGGCCTGGAGTCACTCATCTACATCGTTTTTTCTCTCCTTTTATCTAAATAAGTAGTTTTTCTTTTTTCACATAGATATGATTTTTCTTTCTTGTTTTTCCATGATTTCGTCGTCTGAGCGCGACGTTGTTTTGTTCGTCGTCTTGGTGTGGTGTTGTTTGGTTTTCCGTCTTGTTATGGTGTTCGTTTGATTCAAATTGGCAGATCAGCTTCGATCCATTACAGATTCAATCAAGACTTGGACGTCAACGTTACAGATCCGGAGATATGGTTATTCCGGTCACTTTGATTTTGTCACATTTGTATGCATTTTGCCATTTTATGCTATTAACCTGGATGCAGTGAGTTTGTTCGCAGATTCGTCCTTTTCGATTTTTAGCTTATTGAATTTATGTTGTTTTCGATGTATTTTATCAATTTGAATAAATACCTTTTTTAAGTCAAAGGAAAAAAGTATAATTTAAATCTTTTGCCCTTTATTTATCCACTTGGCTTGGGCTCGGGGACGAGGAGTATAGAGACTAGTAGCCTGCTTTAATTTGGAATTGAGGTAAAAATTATCTTATCTCCGATTTTTGTTGATAAAAAAATTTCTCTATCAATGTGGAAGCAAATAAAAAAGATAAAGCAAAAAAGGTCTCCGAAAAACTGAAGTATTGCTTGGAGATTTCAAAATAAATTAAGAGAATACGAAAAGAGAAAAAAATAGTCCTATAAATTATATAAGAAACAATAAACATAGATAGAAGAAAACACCATAAACAAAATAATATTAATAATAATATTAATTAATTAATTAATATTAATTGACTTATGAAGAAGTTTGTTGAAGCTCGCAACCACAATCTCGCCGATACAATCCTTGTCCTAGACCTAGAATGCAAGGGCAGGAACATACCCCCGCCACTATGGAGTATATACACACTCCTAGAGAAACCGCTACCAGAATCGAACAAATAACAATAAACCATTTAATAATGGGTTTTAGAGGGGATTTTTTCTTCTCTGAAGTCAGAGCTGGAGCTTGAGCTCCCATTATTGGATCAGATTCAATGCTACTCTGCAACAAAATAATAAAAGGTTCCCATGTTAGAATAAAATAATATAATGATTAAGAGTTAAAACTATCTCCTTAGATATTCCATAAAAAGAATATCATTAAACATTTTATTAAGTATAATAGCACCGCAAGTTTTAGAGTATCTCACCTCATTGGAAGTATGATCTTCGATGCATGTCACCACTGTTAACAAAAAAACAGCTACAATTACCACAACTATACTCTTTGTGAATGCCATGGTGCAGCGGGTTGAGTGTCAAACAATAAATCAAGAAGAATCGAAGAGAATATGAGATATTGAATGAAACCGTATGTGAGCCTTTTGTTTATAGTTTAGACTATCTTGTTTTTTCTTCACAAAATAACTACAGATTCTGTTCAATTTTAATATATATATATATATATATATATATATATATATAGATTCTGTTTAATTTTAAAATTATATTATAAAATTGTTGTAAGTTCTATTATTGAGTAGAGCATGATTGGGAATGATTATTTCCTTACTTTTGATGTGCATAACTGCAGGATTTTTATTAGGTTCTTATTAATGGATCAAATTTGAACACAATCATATTCATTTATTTGCACGATAGGGAAAAAAAAAGTTTTATTAGATTTATATTTAGGAAACGATAGTTAGTACGAAAATATTTTCATACCAAGTTTAACGAATAAACAATAACCTACGACATTTATATTTCTTAACTTTTTTAAGTGTCGTGAATGGTGGTAATCTATCACCTTATTAGTTAATGGACAGGTCGTTGTTTTCGTAGAAAAAGAATTTGAACTATATAGCATAGCTCTTATATCTATATGCCATCTATCACCATCATGTTCGTATTTTTTCCTCCAAAAAAAGTTCTTATTATATGCTTTTCTTCTATGATAATTATTGTTTGATTTTTATTATATATAATGCCTTAATCTATAATATATATATATATATATATAATAATAATAAATAATACAAAGCAATCCCAATGCAAGGAAAATTTGTCAAATGTCATCACCGAAGGAGAGTATTTCAAACTTTAAAAACTGGACAATTTTTTAAAAGAAAAAACTAAATAAAAATAAAAAATATTAATCAATAAGAATTGATTGGGAATAAAACAATTAATTTATATATCACGTTCAAATAGGGAATTGATTTCCATTTTCGATATTTAAAAATATTTGAACATTTTTATAAAATAAAAGAAGCGAAAATAAAATAAAATAGATGAATAAATTCAAATCAAATTCTGAATCTATCTATAAATAATCACCAGAGAAGAGTATTTCAAACTTTAAAAACTGAGCAATTTTTAAAAACAAAAAAACTAAATAAAAAATAAAAAAGATTAATCAATTTAAATCAATTTAGGAATTGATTGAGAATAAAGCAATTAATTTATATATCACGTTCAAATAGGGAATTGATTTCCATTTTTGATATTTAGAAAGGTTTGAACATTTTTTTTTAAAACAAACTAAACGAAAATAAAATAAAAAAGATGAATCAACCAAATCAAATTCTAATTCTATCTATAAATAATACAAGGCAGTCTCCAATGCAAGAAGAATTTGTCAAATGTGACCACGACAGAAGAGTATTTCAAATTTTAAAAACGGGACAATTTTCAAATTATTTTTGTAGTTCATATTATTTAACTTTCTTACATTTCATTCTTTTTATATCTACTTCAAAACAAGTTACATAACATTTTTAATATATATATATATATATATATATATATATATATATATATATATATATATATATATATATATATATATATGTCATTTGTAAAAAAGTATATCTCTTAATGAAGTGTATAATTTAAACTAATTAATAAGAAGATTTATCTTTTATATTTTACATAACAACATTATCAATTATTTATGCCGCCTTAACAATTAAAAAAGATTTAATTGGTATGCACTGATAGTGTAAATGTTTTTTACACTGTCAACCAATCAGAAATTATCAAAACAGTAAAAAAGATTGACCCTTGTTCTAACTACCTTAAAATTCATTGAAACTGTGATTTTTGATTGGTTGACTGTGTAAGAAATTTTATACTAACAGTGTATAACAATTAAACTCATAAAAAAATTACAGTTTGCTATGCGCTTAATACATACAATCACGATATACATTATAAATTATGATCATTCACAATACTACCCCATGCGAGCATGAGATCAAAATCTAGTTAATTATCAATTATTTTCAAGTTCATTTTTTTTGTGTACAAAGAAAACGAAAAGCAAGGAAAAAAAGAAGACCTAAGGTAAACTACATTCAGGTAAAACTAACACCGAGAGCATCCGCAAGAAGTAAATGACACAAGTCACTTGGTGCTCCCTGCATAACAAGAAGGTCATGAATTCATGATTATTCCTAGATCCAAGCTTTGTCAAGTGTCTGAACGTTGATTTACTTGTCTATAAATATGATGCAAGGAGAACTCCCAAAGAATACAAAGGCTAAAAAGTTTCCAAATACCCTTATACTTCCTATTTTGGATAAATCCAGAAAAAGACAAATAATGTGCTTCCCCACAACAATGTAAGACAGAATTAACATTACCCAACCAATCAAAACAATGTTGCCAAATGTGGTATAAGATGCAGCAAGAAAATAATAAATGCTCAAATGTTTCGGGATCGTGATTGCATAAAAACATAGTAGATTCCTATTTCGAAATGAAATTTCTCTTTTACTCAAGTTATCTTTTGTTGGGATTCTATCAATAATTACCTTCCATGCCCTGAATTATAACCCAAATATGCCCGGTGAAAAATTTGTCTTTCAGTACAGTTAAAATTTGACACTATATGTTTAAAATTCGTAGGTATATAAAGCCTACATTCATCTACGACTGATTCATCCGTCTATTATGAGTGACGAATATCAATGATAATTGATTGTCACTATAGATTTTACCTAATGTCTACATAACTTTATCTACAGTTGCATTTGACTGTCATTAAGTTTCACCTATGCTCCACCTACTTATATCTACGATTTGGCCAACACTAATACTTATACTTACAATTTGAATGACTGTCATTAATAATGTATGTAGGTATATGAAAAATTTCTTCTAATGTTGGTCTAGTTTCTAAAACTCAAACCCTTCAAAATTAGTTTTGGCTTGGGACGAGTTAGTAGAGTGAGATAGGTCTTGAACACCCCTAATTAAATATAGAAGAAAGTAAAATATTCAAATATGATAAGATCCATTGAATTGGGACAATAAAAAAGTTCGATTCCTACCATATTCGAATTTGTTAATTTGGATATGATAAAAGGTTTAGTACAACACTCTGAGCTGGACGAGGGATTATGTTTACGCTGTGTAAGTCATTTTTTTGCTTTCACTTATCTTCATTTATTGATTTTATTTTTATTCAATAGTGTAAACTATTAAAATCACAATCATCGTTGGATTAAAATAAAATCAACAATTGAAGGTGAGTGTAAGTAAAAATGACTTACACTAGTGTAAATTGATGTGATTGTGGAACATGCTAAATAAAAGTAGGAAAAAATGTATAAACATCCCTAAACTTAAAACCATTTGCAAATAGACGTACATCTTCAACTATTATTTCTTTCCAATTAATTTTAAACTTCAATTATTAGTGAAATTAGTCTTTTGTTAACCCAAGTTAAAGAACTAATCATGATTAAATTCAACCGTTCATTTCGCATAAACATGAATCGTTGATTGTATATATTTTTTTAAAAAATGGAAGAAAAAAAACAGAAAAAGAGGAGAGTTGTCGTGCCTGCGTCTACTTGAACCGTTCAATTAGCCTGTGCTGCCTGGGACCTTGAACCTTAAAAAACAAGACGTTCACCACCTTGAAGGCTTGAACCTCTGCTGGAAGCATACGCAGACACAATATTTATTACTATTATTATGTAACGGTTACAGTGTCAGTGAATAAGAGACGAGCTTGAAGAAGCTCTCAAGTGACTCCAGAGACCGATCTATGTTATATGGGGTGTAGTGCCCCTACAAACCAAAATATTTTTAGTTTAATATATTTAATAATTTAAATTTTGCCCCCATAAAAATTTAGATATTGTCCTCATATGTCAAATCATCATCCATCTTTTGATAAGAGTGAAAATTACTTTTATAATATCTCATCTTTTACTTAGTAAATTGCTTCTTATTTCTCACTCGTGGACATAGGATTTCACATTGAAATAGAATCAAATTATCTATAATATAAATTATATCATTTTTTTATCATTTATGCATATAAATAATATTTTTCTTCATTAAAACATTTTATAGATTATTTTTTGTCCCTACTAATCAAAATTTTTGGATCTCTCCAGTAGTGACTCCCACTTCTTTTTTCATTCCAATCATTATATGTCATTCTAACCATAATCTTTTTGACTTCCCTTTATTATCATAAAAACTCACCCACATTGCCAATTGCATCACTTTATCTTCTCATAAATTCACTTCAACACACAACACAACTCACCCACCCTTCACTCACAACACAGGCCAGGTACCATGTCAGCGTCTGCTTCCAACGAAGGTTGAAGGTGTGTCAGAGGCGGAGCCATCGGCGGACCCCTGATAAACTCTGACACTTCCTTACGAAGGTGTAGGGGGAGAAGGGGAGGTTGGTGAGTGTCAGGTTGAGGAGGTGGTGGAGCAAGTGATACAAAAAGATGAAGAGAACCGAGGACAAAGCATAGCGAATAAAAGAAGACTTAATCGTACTTTTGATCTCCTACTATCGATCATATGTGCGATTTTGGTCTCTATAATTTTTTAGTGCGCATTTAGTCCCCCTATTTTTCAAATTTTGCAAATTTGGTCATTCTGTTTAATGTCTGTCAATTTTTTCAATGATATATCAACGTAGAGGAATTACTCCTCCAACTGCACAGAACCTCCGGTTGAAGTTCTCCCTCATCTGGCTCTCCAATTCAACATGATTCAATGATTTCTTTAAGCCATTTACTAGTTTTGTCCCTCCTTTTAGAGATCTTCTTTTGGTTTCACCACAAATCTTTTATCACAGAAGCTCAACCAGAGGTTATATGCGCATAGAGCAGTTGTTTCTCCCTTTTAATCATTGAAAAATTGATAAACGTTGGATGAAAGGACTGAATTTGCATCATTGAAAAAATAGAGGGATCAAATGTGCACAAAAAAACTGTAATAGGAGGACTAAAAGTGCAATTAAACCATACAAGAAGCTAAGTGTTTTTTCTCCTTTTTTAAAAAAATTAAAAATAAATACAATCAATAGTCACATGTATGTGAAATGGATGGTTGGATTCGATCACAGTTAATGATTTAACCTGGGTTTACAGAAGGAGTTATTTCACTAATAATTGAAGTTTGAGGATTAATGGGGAAGAATTAATAGTTGAAGATGTTTATTTATAAACGGACCAAAGTTTAGGAAGGATAAATGCACTTTTCCCAAATAAAATAAAAATGAATAATGTAATTAATGACTATAATGAATTAAAAAAAATAACATATCCAAAAAATACCTGATATATGTGCAACCACGTAAAAGAGAATAATCGAGAAGGTTGTTTGATACTCAACAGTGAGAACGAGAATTTAATTTAATATATAAGGATTGCCTATTAGTTTTATGGATTTTGGTGGCAGTAAGTCAAGAGCATTGGTTAAGAAATTAAGAAAATGTAAAGTCTTACTGAAAACTAAAAACTCCAATTTTCTATACATTGACTACATAATTTTTCTTGTATTTTTAATTCTTTAACCAATGTCCAGGACACTGGTAGTTAGCATTTCCCTAGTTTTATTTGGTACTCCCTTCGGTCTAGATATATTATAAGCAAAACTTAAATGGAACACATATATTAAGAAATTTGATTAATCTCGTTTAATGTTGTTAAAAAATTAAGTCTATTCTTTAAAATACCCTTCATAAAGGGACTTGGGACTTGAGACTTGGAATAAAATGAGTTATTAGAAAACAAAATTGATAATAAATGATGAGGATATTTTAGGAATAATATCATTAAATAAGATGAAAATAGTTGAAATTTGTTTATATATTTAATCAAAAATTTTAGGGCTTTTTTTTATTATAATAGTAACTAGCGGGAGAAGATGGATGGAATCATGAATTAGTGAATCAGATTCACTTTTATAACTCTTAACGTGGATACATGGTTAAACTATTATTGCCCTATATTGCATAGGGCAGATTCGCTGCGAAGAATATCCATGCAAACATTGGAAAAAATCTTCACAGTTTACGAAATGCTAATTTTGTTTAATGCAGAATTAGCTAGCAATTAAAACCCCAAGTTAAAAAGTTACAAGGTTTGACATAAGTGCGAATACAAATAATTAGCAAATTCCTTTCAAGATAACATAATAGAATATTTTCTTTCTTTTTTTTGGTAAAAAAAGAATATTTTTTTCTTGTGATTGAATCTCTTATTCATTGCATAAACTGATTATAATTTTCCTCCTGTATAGTGGTGCCTTACAATCTATAAATTGTCATTCTTTCTCCACTTTTCACTTCACAGTTCACATGCACATGCACATTCAATTGCTAGCCTCTCTTATGATCTTATTAGTTATGTTTGATCGGTGCGTATATAGTAGTATGATCAGTAGTGCTTTTTATATATCAAAGATGCAATGGCTACTTGCTGTCCTTTTAATGTTTGTTGTTGCTTCACCTTGCTTGGGTGCTAGAATAACGCCTGATGCAGGTCTTAGCTTCAATGTTGTTAACTATGGTGCCAAAGGGAATGGCCAAAATGATGATTCACAAGTATGTTTGCCCGTTTCATCTTTTTTTTTCTTTCTTATAATTATCTCTTTACGTATATTTTATATGAGACTAAAGTTTCTATCATCTAATACCATTTTGAACTATTTGGAAACTTGTAAAGGCTTTCCTGAAAGCATGGCAAGACGTATGTGGTGCAACTCAGGGCACCCCAACACTTCTCATACCTAAGAAAACATTCATGTTGCAGCCTGTGTTGTTCCAGGGTCCTTGCAAGCCTGCATCTGTTAACATTATGGTAATTGAATCATATGAATTACTTGGGGCATGTGCATAAATCAATCATAGATGTTTGACTTTTGTGTATTTAAATCATTAGATAACCATACGGATTTTTTGTGATATGAAGTATTAATATGAAGAAAAAACATGTTATATCCTCATGTAAATTTTCTCACGGATCTTAGCCACTTAATGTTGACACTAATTCCTAACCATTTAATTGCTCTATATATACTACTATTCCTTTAAAGGTCAATCAAATATATAAGAGGAGAAATCCTTTTACACTAGCCTAAGTCATTTTTCATTTAGACTCAATCTCAGTCTTGATTTTATTTTCATCAAACGTTGTAAAACTATTATTAACAATCACAATTTGATGAAAATAAAATCAATGGTTGAGATTGAGACTAAGTGAAAAAATGACCTACACCGATGTAAACGAATCACTCCTTCAAATTATAAACATGCTATTTATTTCGTTTAATTGACTACTAAATGGTCAATTTATTGTTTGGCTTGGCAGCTCCAGGGAATTATCATTGCCCCAAACAGCCTTAATGCTTGGAAATGGCCTAATAATGATAGGAGCGCATGGATCCAGTTCATGGACATAAGTGGCCTTATTATCCATGGAGGAGGACAATTTGATGGCCAAGGTGCTGCATGGTGGAATTGCAATTCCAAAGGCAATTGTAACAGGCCAACTGTAAGTTGAAAAACACGATAGACCACAATTACTCCTTCCTATTGAAATTAAAAATGAATTACAAAAAAAAATAAAAAAATACTTCATCACTGAATATTCAATTATTTATTCAAAACTCCTTAATTAGCAATAAGTTTGATAACATGCATGTGCAGGCTCTATATTTCCACAGCTGTAAAAATCTAGTACTTAGCGGATTGGCTCATGTCAACAGCCCGAGAAATCATATAGGCATGAATGCATGCAATGGATCACGCATCTCCAATCTTCATATTATTGCACCAGCTGACAGCCCAAACACCGATGGGATTGATATTTCAGCATCATCGAATGTGGTCGTTAAAAATTCTAACATTCAAACTGGTAACTCCTAAGAGTCTAACAGAATCTTAAAATTCCTATCATCCTATCCCATCACTATTTATTTATAGGAAAATGAACATCTCATATCCCTTTTTTCTAATATCATTTTTGATATCTACTTTACAAATTATTGATCATCAACCCATTGTTTTCAAAGCAAAAAAACTTTTGATCAATGATTAATAAAGTGGATATAAAAAGAAGTGTGGAAAAGAATGATGTGAGAATACCATTGTTATTATTTATGCATAATTTGATCACAAAGTAAAGGTTAAATTATTTTGTAACCTTCATAATTTTATTGAATTCCAAAAAAACTTCATTGTTTAAAATTTGTAATGGGTCCTTATTAATTTTTTAAAAAAACTTAAATAAATCCCTATTGACAGATACTATTTAAATTATGTATTATTGTTACTGATTTCAAAAGCTTATTTATAAATATTATACACTTAAATATTTATGGCACAGCAACTTTTAATGTTTATAGTATTTATGAAGCAAATTTTTTCAATAAAAACAATTTATAGTCAAATAATCTATTTTGTTATTAATTAATATTATTTCATGTCTTTTTTAATTCTAATATCAAACTTTAAACGACTATGATTTTGATTAAAAATAGTAAATTAAAATAAAAACAGAAGTATATTTCTTGGGATTTCATGAATCTTTTACTTAATTATATTATTGTTATTATTATTTATTATATATAGGTGATGATTGCATTGCCATCAATGGTGGATCTACCTTCATCAACGTAACTGGTGTTTTTTGTGGACCTGGCCATGGCATCAGGTCAGCTCTAAGTAAATTTGCTTGGTTTCCACATCATTAAGTTGTTTGATCAATATATCTAAACTCTTAACTCTCTCTTGGATGTGTTGGTGAATCTAGTATTGGGAGTCTTGGAAGAAATGGAGACTATGATACAGTAGAAGAGATACATGTGCGAAATTGCACCTTTGATGGAACTACAAATGGAGTCAGAATCAAGACATGGAGGGTAAGGATCGATCATCTCTATTTGGTTAGGTCTTGGATGAGTTACGCCATCTGTTTGGGAATTTTTTTTATAAAAAACGTGTTCTTAATTGAAATCCAAGTTTACAAAATTTATAATAATTAGATTAGATTAGATAAGTTTTTCGAAAAACCAGAAACTTTAAAATAAAATTGTTTTGGTGTTTTTCTTACAAGTCAAAAATAGCATTTTCTGAAGAAAAAAGCTTTTAAAAAAAAACTATATTATAAAAGTTTTTTCCCCCTAAGTACAAACAAATGAACCCTTAGATGACGTTTAATTCATGTAATGTTTTATAACTACATTATTGGCAATCTCATCATTATGAATAGTTATCTCTCAACTTCAGACATGAGAATGAAATCTCAACTTTTGTTCACAAATTTTATTCTCGAACGTCTTTTATGTCTCAATCTTATAATGATTTTTATCTCTGGAATTAAATATGAAAAAAAAATTCATACCTCACTTTATCAAGAATATATTAAAATATATCTGATACCAAACATTAATTTATTGTCATTAAATCAAGTGATTAAATTGCATTTATGTTTTGTGTTCCTTAAATCAGGGAGGATCCGGATATGCAAGGAAGATCACATTTGAAGATATTATAATTCAAGAAGCTAACAATCCTTTGATTATTGACCAGCAATATGTTTCCCTTGTAGAAAGTTATAATACTAAAAATGCAGTGAAAGTGAGTGACGTTACCTACCGTCACGTGGCGGGAACCTCAAGTGATGTGGACGCAATCCAACTGAACTGTGACCAAAGCGTAGGTTGCACCAACATAGTATTGGAGGGGATTAACATAACCGCTCCTGATGGAAAGAAAGCATTTGCATTGTGCAAAAATGCACAAGTAACATGCTCTTCGTGTATTCCATATGTCTCATGTCATTCTTCGTTATGATTAAGTTCTTGTTGTAATTTGTTTACTTTTCTGTCTCAGCCGCAAAATCAGCTTTTATATGGTTTTGCCTGCTTCAATAAAATTACCAATATACAATAAATTAGTTTTTAATTCTTGGGGTGTTTGGTTAATAATGTTTGTTTGTGTTTATTTTTTAAGGATTTAGTTGGGATGTGTACTATTAGTGTAAAAACAAAATTACACTATCAACCAATTAGAAATTGACACGTCATTTAAAATATTTGACTTTTATCCTAACTACCTTAAAAGTCATCTAATTACGTATTTGATTTTTATCTTAACTAGTTATATACCCGTGCATACGCACGGGTTGGGCGGTGTTGATTGCGATAATTATTACTAGTATGACATATTAATATTAGACTGACAGAAACACATTTTTTAAAATTGTTGTTTCCTAATAAATAAGACATGGAATAATGATTGTAAGAATAAAATATTATAGCAACTAAAGTAACTACTTAAGCAAATATATTGTTCAGCTACGAGTATTCATGTATAATTCAAATGGGAAAGTTCACCCGTCTGGTTAATGATCACCTTTGTAGTCATCAGACAGGTGAACATTTCTTCACTGTGATAGTCACCAGACGGGTGATCATTTCTTCACTGATAGTCATCATATGGGTGAAGGTTCTTCACTTATAGTCATCAGACAGGTGAAGGTTCTTTACTGATAGTCATCAGATAGGTGAAGTCAGACGAGTGAAGGTTCTTCGCTGATATTCATCAGGCAGGTGAAGGTTCTTCACTAATAGTCATCAGACGGGTAAAGGTTCTTCACTGATATGCATCAAACAGGTGAAGTGAGACGGGTGAAGGTTCTTCGCTAATAGTCATCAGACAGGTGAAGGTTCTTTACTGATAGTCATCAGACGGGTGAAGGTTCTTCACTGATAGTCATCAGACAGGTTAAGCCAGACGGGTGAAGGTTCTTCACTGATAGTCATCAGACGAGTGAAGGTTCATCACTGATAGTCATCAGACGGCGGGTGAAGGTTCTTCACTGATAGTCAGCAGACATGTTAAGCCAGACGGGTGAAGGTTCTTCATTGATAGTCATCAGACGGGTGAAGGTTCATCACTGATAGTCATCAGACAGCTGAAGGTTCTTAACTGATAGTCATCAGACGGGTGATCATTTAAAAGGTCCTTCACAGATATTCATCAGACGGGTGAAGGTTCTTCACTGATAGTCATCAGACAGGTGAAGTCAGACGGGTGAAGGTTCTTCACTAATAGTCATCAGACAGGTGAATGTTCTTCACTGATAGTCATCAGACAGGTGAAGTCAGACGGGTGAAGGTTCTTCACTGATAGTCATCAGACTGGTGAAGGTTCTTCACTGATAGTCATTAGACGGGTGAGGCTTCTCCATTAATAGTCATCAGAAGGGTGATCATTTAAAAGGTCCTTCACTGACCACCGTTCTGATGACTATAAGTGAAGAACCTCTTAAATGTTCACCCGTCTGATGACTATCAGTGAAGAACCTTCACCCGTCTGATGATTATCAGTGAAAAACCTTTTAAATGATCACTCGTCTGATGACTATCAGTGAAGGACCTTTTAAATGATCACCCGTCTGATACTATCAGTGAAGAACCTTCACCTGTCTGATGACTATCAGCGAAGAACCTTCACCTGTTTGATGACTATCAGTGAAGAACATTTTAAATGATCACCTGTCTAATGACTATCAGTGAAAAACCTTTTAAATGATCACCCGTCTGATGGCTATTAGTGAAGAACCTTCACCTGTCTGATGACTATCAGTGAAGAACCTTCACCTGTCTGATGAATATCAGGGAAGAACCTTCACCCGTCTGACTTCACCTGTCTGATACTATCAGTGAAGAACCTTCACCTGTCTGATGACTATCAGTGAAGAACCTTCACCCGTTTGACTTCACCTGTCTGATACTATCAGTGAAGGTTCTTCACTGATAGTCATCAGACGGGTGAAGGTTCTTCACTGATAGCCATCAGACGGGTGAACATTTAAAAGGTGGACCTCAAAAATGGACACGTGGCAGCAATATCAGAGGTCTAATTTGGTATTTTTAACAGGTAGTGATTTTTATATTGATAGTAGATAGTAGAAGATGATTGTTGATATTGAAAGTAGTAAGAACATTTTGAACCCTACAATATTGAAAATATTATTGCACTATAACACATAGCAACAAATATAGTAATATGATATTATCAAAAAGTAACAGAAACGAAATTGTATGTGATATTCATATAACACCAATAAGTCCAAGATAAGTTAATATTAGTCCAAAGAGTTAATACAAAGTTAAGTTGCAATACCATGAAAAAGTAACACAACAGGTTAAGTCAACTTAAGTCCATACTGCTTAAGTACATAAACAGCTAGATTTGAACACATATATACTAACAAAACAACTTAATACAACTTTCTAATTAAGTTTCTTCACATTAACGATGTTATTGACATCAGCTTTGACAAATTGAAACTTCAGTGTATCTCCAGGTTGAAAGAGCTCCTCTAATGATCCCGCATGGGAAATAAAGATGCATGCTCAATGCTTGTGCTGCGGCTGCTGCCTTGTTTTCAGTCGTAGGTGCAGAACTATCTTCAACTGAATTGCCATTATCAGAAGATGGATCAACTGACATCCACGAGAGCCAGCGAAATTTATTATCTTGCAATACAAAGGTACCCTGCAGCAGAAGCAAATACAATGACTATCCCAATAAAAAAAACAATATATACCACCTATTGAGTTCAGCTCTGAACTCACCCTATGGTTTTTCTTCAACTTGTCTATTTGCTTCTTTAAGAAGCATGCCAATCCATCATCACCACTTGAAGGTTTTTCGCTGATAGTCATCAGACAGGTGAAGGTTCTTCACTGATAGTCATCAGACATGTGAAGGTTCTTCACTGATAGTCATCAGACAAGTGATCATTTAAAAGGTTCTTCATTGATAGTCATTATATCAACATCAAACAATAAATAAGGAAATCGGTATCACTTAAAAAAACCAACATCAGAACAATCAAAGTGACTCATTAAAATAGCATATAGTGACTCATTCAATTGCAGGACATGTTCTTTACAAATGAACTCCAATCTTGAAAAAGGTAACATATTGGCTAAGAAACAAAGTATTCATATAATACCATTCAATTAAAGCATTGCACACACTTACACTATCAAATGACATTATTTTTAGTAATAGATTAATAATAAGAATGAAGGAAAATCTAACATATAGACTGACATAGGAGGAAAGGACATGTGAGTTTGCACAACAGGATGAAATTGACATTTTATTCAATCTAACATAAAGGATAGGGTGAAAATGGCCACAAAATGTAGGAAAGGAAAAAGGAAAATTAGGAGTAAAATCACCAACACAATATCAGATAATTGAATATTAACTTTAATAGTTATTAAAAAACTAAATTCAAGTAGAATATTAACTTTAATATTTATAATTCTAATCAACATAGAATAGATCTACCCAATTCAATAATGGCATTCTCTGTTTTGAAATCTCATTCTTTCTCTTACTATGATAACAGTGAATGGAAGTTGCAAATCAATAAGTACAATATTTTTTGCATCATCATTGAGTTGGTAGCATGCTGTCATCTGGATAAAGGCCAAGTTATATTGGTGCCATGGAAATAGCGTACATGTATTAGTTACCACCTAGTACTAACCCTCTTAATCTTTAGCATCTTTTTTACCAAACTAAACCTCAATCAATTTCATCTTTCCCTAAAAGAAAGACCAGTGAATTCTTTCCTCATTACCCAAAGTCATTAATCCCTAACAGCAACTCTTTCCTCCTCTATTACATTCCCTACAATGAGTTGAATATTTGATAAAATACAATATATCTTGTCTTATAGTGGTGCATTTGAGTGGCAGACATTTAGAGAAGAATCATAAATTGAACCAAAAAAAAGTAGAAAGCAGAAACATAAACTTACAAAAGACATGAATTTTGAGCCATGGAAACTCTGAAAACAAAGGAAGGAACCCATCAAAATTTTGAGCCAACTCACCGAGTCGCGGTTTGAAAAAAAAATAAGAAGAAAGAAGAAGGGGAGAAGTACCTACCATGGACAGAGGGGGGCAAGAAGCACAATACTGAATAAAAAAACCTAGATCAACAAAACACCATAAAGAAGAGGTCACCAGAGAATACTGTCAGGACTGAAATGCTCAAGATGGGTCTTGTGCGGTGGAGGGAGCGGCAGTCGTGGTGGCTAGCGTCGCGGGTGTAGAGCGATGGTGCGACTCAGCTTATCCAATATTGAACAAAAAAAAAATGAGAGAGATGAAGATTCCAGATGAAAAATGTCGGGAATTTGAATTTTGAGTGTTTAGCCTCGGGAGAGGATGAGAGAACAGACGGGTCAGGGATAGAGACAGATGAAAATGAGGTGCAAAAATGTCGGGAATTTGAATTTTGAGTGTTTAGTCTCGGGAGAGGATGAGAGAACAGACGAGTCAAGGATAGCAGAAAGAAGGAACACGTGGCGATAGCTGAGGATGGCAGAATTTTGCAAACAGACGAAATTACCCTCAAAGAAGGACACGTGGCAATGTCTGAGAATGGGGCAAGTTGGGTATTTCACCAGCCTAAGAAATTCATATATTGATAGTAGACTACATATATTCATTTTCAGATTGTGCCTTTGTTTCTATTGTTCTTGTCACAATGATCTTGCACAATTTTTTCCCCCTATCAATAGGAAAGTTCTTAGTAAGAACTAGTTACCATTAAGAGAAGTGTTCTAGCCGGAGGTGAATAATACAAGAGTAAGGGTTACAAAGTCCTACAGATACTACTCAAGCTCTCTGTAACTCAGAATGAAGAAGGTGAAGTCCCCTTGCTCATGAGTAGAGGGTGGCTTTTATAGATATCTCCAGGCATGTGCATGTGTGTGGGTTTGTTACGTAGGGAGAAAATAATCATTGCTTGCGTGAGGAGTAGGGCCCAAACCGTTAGCGGAGTATCCGGGCGCATAGGGAGGGAAATGATCACCTGCTTATCCCTTGGTGTCACGTGCTGGGTTTTTATCATCTGTCCTTACACCTCTGGGAGGGAGTTACGAGTCGGGAGTTTATATGTGCTCGGGTCCAACGAGGCAAAACCATGAACCAGCTCGGGGGCCATCGGAGTGATACCCAAAGGCCGGGCTCTACCACGAATAGTCCTAGCTCGGATTTGCTTGTAGCTGTCTTTTCAAGATGGGTCATTCCGTATTGAGCCTAGCCCAATTCCGGGAGGAAATAAGAAGGAAACTTTTTATATGCATAAGAAATTTGTCCGTCAAATTTTCTTTCTTTTTCTTCTCTTTGTTGAAGTTGTAGTTGTGTATATCCAACATGCTTAAATGCATGACTATACTTTGAACTTGAAGGTTTGATAGGGAAAAGAAAACATGGAAAGGTAACAAGTAACACCCCCCCCCCCCCCCCCCCCCCCCCGTTTTCGTATCCATTTTTTTGTTTTGTAAATTTGCGGTCATATGATTAGCTGTAATTCATATAACAGATTTTTTCCATCTGCTGTAGGGCTACTAATATGGTATTATCTACCTTGTGTGAGTATCTAAGATTGTACCTTATTTCAGTTATCCAATATGTCTGACACCTTGTCCTTTGAAACAATTTAAGGTACCTGATGCCGGTGGTGAATAGGGCATGTGGTGAATCTCATTAGCATATAATGGTATTATTCCAATTAAAATTAAGAATCAACTCACCATGAGGTTAAATATATAATGCACTGCGTACAACAAGGAGAAATTATGAGCAAATAAAATCTAAGTACTGTCATTTAATTTCATCAAATGTCAACTTACAATGGATAAAATATGTGGTGTTCACATATATGGCATACTGACAGAAATTACAGGATAGCACACCACCTGTATCAAAAGAAACATAGACCCTAACTCCAAAAGGTGAAATAAACAGTCACCACAAGGGTTGACATAGTAGCAAATTAGAAGAACTCAACATTAGGTCCTTACAAAAAAAGAATTTACAACTGTTCAGCTGAAAAACATGAAATCCAAAAGGTAGGGGTGAAGTTGTTGAACTCACAATACCATTGATTGTTGCAAGCACAACAACAAAAGATTCATCCTGTAATCCCCATGGAATGACATTCAACTAATCAATTTAACATTTACTAATAAATATTAATATAGATTGCACAAATTAAACATAATCCATTTCAATTAACCAATGCATTAACATTAGCTATAATATGAAATTACAAATACAGTTGGCAAATTGAAGGAAACAGTAGCTCATTGACATCGACCAACTGTCCTATAGTTTTCCTTGGTTTTAGATTAATGAAATCATGCTCCAGAGTTGTTGTGGCTGCATCAGGTATCACAGGCAGAGGTGATGGGTTATCAGCAAGCAAACTAATATCAGCAATATTGGACAACAAAAGAACATATATATGTTAGCATAAAACTCGAAATTAGATAGAAAATATAAACAAATTATATAAATTGTAGTGTCACGTACTTATCATTATAAGGATGAACTATGGGCATCCCCAAGGAAGAACTTTGAAGCCTCATCAAGGGAAATCAATTCCACCTAAAGAGTGATCATTGGTAATTTTCCACATGTCAACTTTGTGATATAGCTAACAAAAAATACATAAGCTCGGAATGTCCAAGAAACTTGTGATAACCGTCGTTGCATTAGAGTAGACAAAGAGATTGATAAAATTATTAGTAAGCAGAGCGATAGATTTTTCCAACTGAGTATCAAGTAAATCCTTAATTCAGTCCTTAAAATTGTAAGATCGTATCAACTTGCATGGTCCTTGACATTTTCAAAATTTCAAAAATATCCCTGAAATTATCAAAAGTTAATCAATCCAGTCCTTCCGTCAGGGACCAAGTTGATACGACCTTATAATTTTCAGGGACTAAATTGGCATAAAATTGATATAAGACTCAAATTGATACGAGCTTATAATTTCAGAGAATAAATTGGGGATTTACTCTCTGATTATTTGCGAGACATCATTGAAACAGTGTAAACCTTTACAATAAATTATTTCTCTACGCTCCATTGAAGAAGATTTTGCAGTTCTATCGTGCACATGCTTAGGAAGAGTAAAGATCCTTTCCATTTCTCAAAAGAAATAGATGACTCCATTATTATAGTTTTGAGTGTATAAAAACTTATTTTTAAAATGGGTGATATTTATTAGGTTTTTATATGCTTTATACACCTAAAACTATAATAATGAAATCCTCCATTAAGAAATGAAGATGATCTTTACTGAGTAAATACCCAATTTGGTCCCTGAAATTGTAGGGTCGTATCAACTTAGTCCCCCACATTATCAATATTCCAAAATGATCCTTGGAATTTCAAAATGTAGCAAATGCATCCCTGACATTATTCACTTAGTTTCAAATGCATCCCTGACATTACCAACTTAATGTCATTATAGTCCATGCAAATATCAACGGAAGGATGAATCTGATTAACTTTCTGCAATTTCAGGGATCATTTTGGAATATTGATAATGTGAGGGACTAAGTTGATACGACCCCATAATTTCAGGGACCAAATTGAGTATTTACTCGATCTTTACTCCTTCCTCAAACTTTTCATTTTTATGACGAGGCACTGTATGCCATACATATTCACATAGCGGTTTTTGCCTTCTTATCAAACTTCTTCAGCCCTTCATACTGACAAGGTTTCAATTGTCAGGATGTTTGATCTGGTACGGTCAATGAAGACTGGAGAACATATGACAAAGCAAAGGTTTGATTCTATCTTTCACTATTATTTGTGATCAAGTTCATTTCTTAACTTTCATTCTAACACAAAATTAACTAATAATTATTGACTTTGCACAATATTCTTGAATTTAAAGAAATATTATTTGTACAATAAAATTCGATAATAATTTATATGGTTAATATAATTAAAAAACGTGATTAGTAAAGTGTTGATTTTGATTAATGAATATATTAAGATATCAAAACTTATTAATTATCAATTAAATTTCATTAATCACGATTTTATACATCAATAATCATGATTATTTTTAAATGTTCAAATAATCCAAAAAACTATGGGTTAAAGTATACGTACTAAAAGTGATAATTGTAATAGGAGTCCTTTTTATGCCTTCAAGCACAAGTTTGTGACAGCAAAAAGAATAAGAAAATCATAAATACATTCAAGTCTAACTTTGTGATGTTTTGTAGATGCACACATTCTTTCTTCTTGATTCTTCTATTGGAGTTGAATTTTGATATTCAAAATTTCAAACAGTTCATCCGACATAATGAACAATTGGGAAAAGAGGTCTGTTAGTACTTTGAGCATTTACTATACCATACTTCTCTTTTAGAATATTTTTTATATATATATATATATTTTTTTGGTGACATTAGAATATAATTTATTGTTCAACTTAAATTAATAAAACTTCATATGCAGTCGAGGGTTCAGTGGCATTTGATATTCCTACTGACGTTTCAGTCAAAAAACCAATTCCTACTGAAGTGGATTTTACCATTATTTCCTCCAACCCCATTATTTCTTTTCTTAGGTACAATCTATTTTTATAAGAAGCCTTACAGAATAAGTAAATATCATCTCCATTTCTTAAAAGAAATGGAGAGTTTCATTATTATAATTTTAAATATATAAAACATATAAAAGTTTAATAAATATTATCTGTTTTAAAAATAAATATTTTTATACATCTAAAATTATAGTAATGGAATCATCTACTTGGAAGAAAGATATTAGACAACCTGGTCATAATTGGTTGTCCAAAGATATAAATCAAATTTTGTCAAAAATTGGAACTTTTGATAAATTTAAGAACTGGGTTGGATTTGGGTGAAGGTGAATGTGATATCTGGTTCAGTGGTGGCACCAATTCAATGCATGTTTGGATTACAGTTTGTATTTGATAAACATGGATTAGTGACTCCAAATTTATTTTTGTAATTTTTTTATGATGTTTGTTTTCTAGTTGGAAGAATTAATTTTGGGATCAAATATGAGTTTGAGTGAAAGCAAGAATTTATTATTTTTACGTTTATCAAAACTCAGTTTGAGTTTTTCAATTATTATTTTTTTCATACTATCCTTAAAAATTAATCACTTTTTATATTTATTTAACAGTTGAAGGACATTTTGATAACTAAACATTTAAAAGACAGTTAAAAGGTACAATTCAAATAACTTTTCTTTTACCAAAATTACTTATAATAATAAAGTATTCCATCATGTAAACGTTAAACCAATGAAGCAAAGTGGAAAGGGGTGAGAGAAAAGTACCTGCTGAAGCGGTGAAGCCATTATTAATGCACCTCTCATAAGTGCTCACCAAATGCACCGCAAACCCAAGCAGCAGACAACAAGCAAAAAGGAGACAACTCGTTGAATGGTGAATCATGTGATAGGGTGAATCAAACAATAGTAATGATATTTTGATAACTAATGGGACACCCGTATATCCAAAGTATTTTTGGATTTCTTTTTTTTAAAAAAAATCAATGGCAAATCTTGTTTTTTTTTTATAACAATCAATGCCAAATCTTTGAATAAGTAATTTGTACTCATTCAACATGTGCATAATGCTTTCTAAATGTTTGGTTAATAAAATTGAATGGTTGGTTAATGAATTATCCTAATATTACGAGTGTGCTCATTAATCATATACAAAAACAAAGTTAACCCCAAAATTCAAACATATTAACCAAGTATGATAACTTTCTCTTATAATGCCTAAACTCATTCAATTCTATACGCGATTAATGTGTAAATGTTTGATTAATAAAGTTAAATGGTTGGTTAATGGGTTATCCGGACATTATAATTGTGCCCATTAACCATGTACAAAACAAAATTAACCACGAAATTCAACCATGTTAACCAATTGTGATAACTTCCCCACATAATGCCTAAACTCATTCAATTCCATATGTGATTAATGTTGTGTAAATGTTTGGTTAATGGAGTTGAATGGTCGGTTAATGGATTACCGAACACTACAAGTGTGTCCATTAATCATGTACAAAACAAAATTAACCATGAAATTCAATCCTATTAACCAAGTGTGATAACTTCCCCTCATAATAGCAGTGTGCCCATTAACCATAAAATTAATGATCCTTTTTGGGTTAGGGTAATCCATTAGCCAACCATTCAACTCCATTAACCAAACATTTACAAAGCATTAACCACATGTTGAATGAGTACAAGTTGCTTATTCAAAGATTTGTCATTGATTTTATTTTTAAAAAAACCCAAAAATACTTTGGACATATGGTGTCTACGGTAGGAGTCCCATTTTAGTTGTCAAAATATCATTACTCATCAAACAAAGCCCGAGCAAGCGATGTCAACCTCATTGGTTTGAATAAAAACAGACAAAAAACCCACAGCTTCACACGTGTCTTTTAATGTAGAAATGACTCGTGGGGCGTGGGAAAAGATGTAGAGTTTATAGACTCTTGGACTTGTTTTTCACCATCTAGATTCCATATCAAATCATTTATCGAAAATGGTTTCCAAAGCAAGTGATCTTGAATTATGAGCCTGTCAGGTAAAACTAGCTGTTAGCGGATAAGCTAGCTGATAGTGGATAGCTTATAACGGATAGCGGATGAGGTAGCTGATAACGGATAGCGGATAAGCTAGCTTATTTTGTGTAGAAGTATTTGATAAAACTAGAGATTGAATTAGCTGAAAAATATAAAATGACATAAAAGGATATCTTCATTAATGATTTTACATAAAAGAGATAGAAGAAGATAAAAGTAGAATTAAATTAAGATAATAAGGATAAAAGTGGAAAAAAAA
Organism: Ammopiptanthus mongolicus; assembly: GCA_039655645.1. Lineage (NCBI taxonomy): Eukaryota > Viridiplantae > Streptophyta > Magnoliopsida > Fabales > Fabaceae > Ammopiptanthus > Ammopiptanthus mongolicus. The sequence goes on from CM077345.1 coordinate 86,164,796, forward strand.
TATGAAACGCTAAAAGCTATAAGCTCAAACGCGTATGGAAAAAACGCTATAAGTTTGTGACAAAGACGCTTGCCAAACGGAGCTACTTCCTCATCCGCTATAAGCTATCCGTTATAAGCTCGTAGGAGGTACGTGCCAAACAGGCTCTATATCTCTAGTTTGCCATTTAATAAACCCATATTTCGGACATGGACATCTTATCGTATCTCCAACAGCCTCATTCTCAAAAGCAAAATCTAAGAACTTACTTAAACCAATTGAGTATTCAATTGTATTTCATGGCTTAGCAATCCAAGATTTATCCATTAGTAAAGATACCTAAACAAACAGAATAATCTAAGTAAAGAAAAGCAAGACCACTATAAACATTGTAATCTAACTAAATAAAAATAATAAGAATTAGTCAAACTAAACCATATGTTATAACACACTAGAACTTACTCATGAAGTAGTTTGCTCCTTGAGTATTATAGTTATCTTGTTGAAATCAACTCGTCAATGTAAGTTACAATTCTGGAAATGAAAGAAAAAACAGAATATAAATTAGAAAATAGATGAGGTATAATCCCAATTGCGCTAATTAGGTTTCCAAAGTACCCTCTGTTACAATGATGTCGTTGTCACGGTGTCGTCCAACTTTTAATATCAGGAGCCTACGTGAGATTGATTTGACACCTAATGAGGCTAGTTTGATAGCTTACATGACATTCTTATGTGACATCATTGACACCTCACACTTTAATGGTCACGTGTGAGATATCAATAATGTCACATAGGAATATCACGTAAATTGTCAAGTTGGCCTCACTAAGTGCCCAATCAGTCCCACGTGGGCCACGTATGCTACTAGCATTAAAAATTGCACAATCGTGATATCTTGGGATCAAAATTGCACAATCATGATACTTGGGGAACTCAATTGGCGTAATTGGAGCTTGAGAAACTAAAATTGCACAATCTGAGGACCTAATTGGCACAATTGAAACCTGAGAAATCAAAATTACACAATCGTGATATCTCGGGACACCAAAAGTACAATTATGCCTATATAATATTAAGGACCTATTTGTAACCAAAAAAATAATATTAAAGATCTATTTGAAAGTAGGCCTATTGACCTATTTAGAAATAGGCATGTTGATTTATTCAACTCAAATTAATCGAGATTAAATGCGATTTTGGGATATGATAGCTCTCCTAAAAAAACATAATTAAACTTGTGTTATCATAACTTTAAATTATGTCATTTTCAAACTGCAGCATGCTATTTTAACTTGGCAACAAGATGCATGATTGAATCCGCCCCATGCCATGACTCGTATATTCGAAAGAATCACCAAGTTCAATCCCACCTTTTTTGACTCTTGGCCCTTAAGCTAGGTAGATGTGCCTTCCCCATAAAACACCCAAACTTGACACATTCATTCAACAATACCATATAACCTCCCCATTCTATTCACCCCTACTCCTCCTCCTCTTCAAATATTCTTCAGATCAGACCTTGAACAAGAAAAACTGAAAAAAACCATCTCCCTTGCCACAACAAAAAAAAAAAAAGTTTGAAAAAATTAAAAACTTCACCAACCTCACTCTGTACAATACAATCCTTCGAGATCTCCACCACATATTCAATTCGATTGCCTCTCCCAAAAGGGGAAACTGAAATCCACACTTCAATTCATTTCCTTTTGCCCACTCCGCGTGAAAAAAATAAATATATATATATAGAAAAAAATACTCTGCTTTTCTCGGAATTCATTTTCCTTTCTCATCAAAATTTTCTCCTCCGTTGATTTTCATCCGAATTCATGGTGTCCTCCTTTGATCCAACGGTCAACATCCCCCAACCCCTTTTCTTCTCCACGAAGAAAGATTAAATCTTTGCCTTCGTTGCAGATTATATAGGGTTCATCTTCCTTTGCTTTGAATTCCTTTGCTTTGTTTGAAAGAAGAAGAAGAAGGGAAAATGAGGGTCACAAAGTCTCAGGTATGGCAACCATGCAAGAAGAAGAGGTTTTAACAGAGAGAAAAAAGTGGAAGATTTTAGAGAGAGAAGGTGAAATAAAATAAGAAGGAAGAAGATGACGTCACGTTCAGGGCATGGTGGTAGCAATGGAAGGACCCGTGTGGGGAAGTACGAGCTGGGTCGTACCCTTGGTGAGGGAAATTTTGCTAAGGTGAAGTTTGCAAGACACGTTGTAACTGGAGAGAATGTGGCCATCAAGATTCTTGACAAGGAAAAAGTTCTCAAGCACAAGATGATTGGTCAGGTACTATTTAGATTTTGAATAATTAATTTTTTTAATGATTATGTTAATGTTATTAGATGGATGATTTGTTATTTAATTTGTGTATATGAAGTATTTTTGTAATTTTTATCTGGGTTTCAACATTTGTTTTTTTTTTTTTTTTTTCTTTTTTTTGTAATTTGCATGTACTGTAGTTTTCTTGTTCAACATTTTTTTCTTTTACTTTTTATGTTATTGGATGATTTATATGTGATTTTTGCCATCATCTTTTTGGGTCTTTGATAATTTTTGCTTTGGAGAGTTGTGACGGTGGCGGTTTGATTTGTTTCTAGTCTTTGTTTCCTTCCACCGTAAGGAAATGGGTAGAGTCAAATTTAGGAAACTTTGTTGTGTTTGATTGTTGTGTTAGGTAATACTATTGACACTCTCAATTGTCAATCCACACTCTCTGATAATTCTATTGTAAAATTATAATCAGTTAATGAAAAATGTGAATAGTCAATTGGGAGTGTGAATAGCTACACTCTATTGTGTTATGTCAAGTATAGTTTGTCATTTTCTGAGCAGGCCAGAGTTTCTACGTTTTGGATCCGTTAGCAAATGCATCCCTGACATTATTCACTTAGTTTTAAATCCATTCCTGACATTACCAACTTAATGTCATTATAGTTCATGCAAATATTAACGGAGGGACGAACTTGATTAACATTTTGCAATTCCAATGATCATTTTGAAATATTGATAATGTGAGGGACTAAGTTGATACGACCCTACAATTTCAGGGACCAAATTGAGTATTTACTCGTATTTTGTGATTCTCTCCTTGTAATTGAAGTATTTGATTGTTGTTATTATTTTTCAAATTTCTCTTTTGTTGTTTTGGAAAGTAGAACTTATGGAGATTTTGATTCATTTGTCTCAGTGGTTGTGCGCAGTCATTTTTGCCGAATTGATTTATTTGTGTAGAAAAAGACAATTTATGGAAGAGAAAGGAGGAAAAGAACAATTTGAGGGGAAAAACCTAGAAACAACAAAGAACACTAAAAACTCATGAATGCAGAAAGGCTGCCCAGTGTCTCTATAGAGAAGTCATTAACATAACCCTATCAGGTTTAGTGGAAAAACGACACCCTTAAAGGTGTGGTTGTCAGCATCATGGCTCCAAGCCTCCAACCAAATGCACCAAAGGATTGCATAAACTGCACACAGCCACAAAATTTAGCTTCGTTATTTACATAAGACCTTTATAAAACCCAAAAAGGTTCTTCCATACAATAATAGCCATGCTAGAATGCAAAAATAAACAGTTTGCTTTTTCTGAGCTAATTCTGCACACATTACATGTCACATATTGGGGGAAAGAGTGTACAACAACAACACCAATGCAAGTCCCACTAGGTGGGGTTGACTACATGAATCAAACGACATCATTGTGTACTATCGTAAACCGTGACTTCATAATGCCATTTAAATCTAAGTCCTTTTTAATGGTTTTACCTATAGTTTTTCTGGGTCTCCCTTTACCTTTAGCTATTAGGCTATCCTTCTTGCGCTTCTAAAGTTCTTCTCCTCACATGGCCAAACTATCTATGGCAAGATTCTACTATCTTTTCTACAACAACTGCTATTCCCAATTTTTCTCTAATGCATTCATTCCTAATCCTATCTTGTACTGTATATCCAGTTATCCAACATGTGTGAGGCCTACAAATTTGCAGCAAGTCATATGTGTTAATTATTTTTAAGTACCATTCCCAAACAATGGATTCAAACATAGAGGGAGACTTGAATTTCCACTTTTTTCTAAAAGAAGGAACCTTTGATGGTTTAGCGAGGTGAGGTGAGCTAGAAACTGAAAGAAGGATTTGCAAAGTTTGTAAATTGGCTCACTACATAATATGAATTGCTGGCTTGCTGAATCATATCAAATCACAAATTGTGTGATTCAAATATTGAATCATGCAACAACTCAATGCTATTATTATGATTTGATCCTAACTAGTTATATAAAGTACTTGTTTTATTGATTATATCTCATATTATTATTAATACGAAAATTCTTTATATTATCACTTGTTTTAGTATTGTCTTCAAGTGTTGTAGCAAAAGTTAAAAAGGTCAATGATTTAAGGCTCGTACTCATACTGCATGTTTTGTGTGGTATTTAGAGGGGAAAAATAGTTTAGTTGGTTGGCTAAAGTTTTGGAGTTTTTTTTTGGGTACTAGGCTCCATTGGGCCTAGGGGAGATCCCACTTTGAGGTGGGTCCAATGGGTGCCCCACCAGGGTCCCTGGGGGGGGGGGGAAGGGTAGGGGTGGGAGAGCATAATGGGGGATCGAACCCCCCTGCTGTCAATACCAGCTGGTGCCCAACACCACCGAGCCAATGTCTCGTGGGCTTGGAGTTGAATTTTAACTATAATATTGTTGGTAATTCCTCTTCACTCAGCATTGTAGCATATCCATAACAAATCCTGGTGTGAACTTATCTTCTGCTAAATTTGAGTGTATTCTTTGAAGCATGAATACTCTAGTCTTACCTGATATTTTCTGTTGCTCACCGTTGTGCAGATAAAACGAGAAATATCAACAATGAAACTGATTAGACACCCAAATGTCATACGTATGCATGAGGTTAGAAGGCAGTAGATGATTGCTTCTGTGTATTTTACCTTTGCACGATTTATTTGTCTTCAAATTTTCCTGAGTTTTATTCTTTGGTGTAGGTGATGGCAAGCAAGACAAAGATATACATTGTATTGGAATTTGTGACTGGTGGAGAGCTGTTTGATAAAATTGTAAGGCAGTTTTTACCTTTCTGTTTGCTTCTGAAGACTAATCATTCATCACTGTCAGACTCCTTTATATTAGCATTGTCTTTTTTGTAACCTTATTATTTTGGTGCTTTTATTGCTGTTAACTTGAGCCAGGCACGCAATGGGAGGTTGAAAGAAGATGAAGCGAGAAAATATTTTCAACAGCTTATATGTGCTGTGGATTACTGTCATAGTAGAGGTGTTTTCCATAGAGACCTAAAGGTTTATCTCTGATGTAATTCATGTTTTTCATATGTTTCCCTTTTTAAAGAGGGAGTGACGGAGTGGGTGGGGGCGGGGGGGGGGGGCAAATTATAAGTTTCTGAATACTTTTACTTGTGTATCCTCAGTCAATGAATCTATGTTTTCAAGAGGGAATGTACTTAAACCAGGTGTTTGTGTGTGTGAGAGAGGGAGGGAGGGAGAGAAGCATTCTCAGTGGGAGAATTAACCTTTTAGAGGGAATGTATGCGTGCGTGTGTGTGAGAGAGGAGAGAGAATAAAAATTAACATTTTACTATGTTTTATCTATTAAAGCCGGAGAACCTGTTGCTGGATGCTAACGGAGTGCTTAAAGTATCAGATTTTGGATTGAGTGCATTGCCTCAGCAAGTTCGGGTGAGTACGCTGTCTAATTTTTCAAAAGGGATATAATATAATTATGTCCAATTGGCAACTGATTATCTTATTGTTAATAGGAAGATGGGCTGCTTCACACAACATGTGGTACTCCAAATTATGTTGCCCCTGAGGTATATTAACTTTTGCTGGTAGTTTCCGTATCTTTTATCTCATAAATCTATTATCATTATTTATCACTGCTCCTTTATCATCTAGGTGATCCACAATAAAGGCTATGATGGTGCAAAAGCAGATCTCTGGTCATGTGGCGTTATTCTTTTTGTTTTAATGGCTGGCTATTTGCCTTTTGAAGAAAACAACCTTATGGCTTTATATAAAAAGGTGAGTTTTACTCAATGTTCATTTCTCTCTGTTCTCCTCACTGAACTAAGTTCATGTTTCTGTTGGTGAGCATAGCAACTTGATCTTCTTGAACATATGTTATCTTTATGATCTTTGTTGATTAGAATGCATAGAAATCTCAGCCTTGAAGCAGTGCACCACTTAATGGTAAAAGGAATTTTTAGGAATGTATTCATACTCATAATTCTTCTTTTTTTAAGCTGTTTAAGAATTAGACAATAAGCATATATTGTGCGGAAAAGTGAATATCTCTTTTCACTGATAATAAAACTGATACAATGAGGAGGTATAAAAAGGACAAGGAGAATAAATCTGTACATTAAACTAGGCCTAAAGATCAGGAGAATAATCCTCCCTATAAATGCTATAGCTAGAAATGGAAACAACATAAATACAACATATTCTAATTACATTAAATCCTAATAACAGTTATACAATCAGAATCATATCAAAATCACGATTCTGATTGATTTCCATAAATATCAACACTCCCCCTCAGTCTGAGTGGTAGATATCTATCATTCCCAGATTGGTGCTGATATTTTCATAAGTATTTCTTGGGAGAGCTTTGGTTAGGATGTTTGGTGTTTGGTGGCACGATGGTACATGATTAACACAAATAATATCATGGTCAATCTTCTCCTTTATGAAGTGTCGGTCAATTTCCACATGCTTTGTTCTATCATGGTGGACTGGGTTCTTTGCAATGTTGATAGCAGCTTTGTTATCACATAGTATCCTCATTGTATAATTAGTTGGAACTCCAATCTCATCCAGCATCCTCTTTAGCCAAATTCCTTCACAAAGACTTTGTGCCATGGCTCTAAATTCAGCTTCTGCACTACTTCTAGCCACCACAGATTGTTTCTTACTTCTCCAAGTAACCATGTTTCCCCACACAAAGGAACAATAGCCAGTAGTTGATCTTCTATCTGATGTACATCCTGCCCAATCTGAGTCGGTGTACACTTTAATGCCCCTATTTGAGTTCTTTTTGAAGTAAAGGCCCCTGCCTGATGTACCTTTAAGGTATTGAAGAATTCTGTTCGCAACCTTTATGTGAGCATCAGTAGGACTTGAAATGTAGCGACTTGCCATACTTATGGCAAACCCAATATCAGGCCTGGTATGAGTTAGGTAGATCAATTTCCCAACCGACTTTGGTACCTATCTTTATCAGCTGGAGGACCTTCTTCTTCGGGGCTGCTCCTTTTTACTGGTTCTATAGAAGTATTGGTTGCATTGCATCCAAGCATTCCGGTTTCCTAAAGCAAGTCCAGGGTGTATTTCCTTTGAGATACATATCTTCCATTCTTTGTTCGAGCTACTTCCATCCCTAGAAAATACTTGAGTTGTCCCAAGTCTTTGACTTCAAACTCCCTAGCCAAGAGCCCCTTCAAGTGTCTGATTTGATCATAATCACCTCCTGTGATAACGATATCATCAACATAAACAATGAACAAGGTTACCTTCCCTTCCAAGGAGTGTTTGACAAACATAGTGTGGTCTGATTGGCATTGAATGAACCCATCTTCCTTGACAACTCGAGTCAATCTATCAAACCACACTCTCAGAGATTGCTTGAGGCCATACAAAGACTTCTGGAGCTTGCACACCTTATTTAAGGTGTTGGATGATTCAAGTCCCGGGGAATTTGCATGTATACTTCATCTTCTAACTCACCATTTAGGAAGGCGTTTTTTATGTCTAGCTGATGTAGTGGCCAATCCAAGTTTGCAGCCAAGGATAGTATGACTCGGACTAAATTGAGTTTGGCCACAGGTGCAAATTTCTCTTTATAGTCCACACCATATGATTGGGTGAATCCCTTTGCCACCAACCGGGCCTTGTACCTATTTATACTCCCATCAGCATTGTATTTGATGGAGAATATCCACTTACATCCAACCTGCTTCTTTCCAAAAGAGAACCAATCCAAACCATGGACCAGTTCTTAGATCAACTAGTCATACCGACCGGCCTGATCCAGTATTCAGAACAGTGAATAAATTTCCAGATTGAATGTCATTAAAAAATGATGGTGGTGGTATTAGATTTCTAATAAAAGTGCATTTCACTTTTCTAATAAAAATTCTAAATTGACAAGTTCAATAAAATCACTTTTTCCAGTGAATATAACAAATAATTTTAATATTTAACTGTTAGCATGCTTTATTGTCAAATAAAAAATATTAATATTCTATATTCAAATAATTAGTTAAAGACAAATTCCATTCGTCTGTTTGACCTAACTAAAGCTTTTAGGAGAGTTGGTCATTGACAGTAGGGTCAAAGCTTCTTTGACTAAGTGGGGATGATTTTGTTTCTTGCTGCTACCATTTTTCATATTGAACTTCCATTTCAGCACAAAGTAAAGTGGACCTATGTATTATCTACTCTTCAAGCCCAAAAGGTTATTGGGTTCAAGGGTGTTTTAGAGATAATACCATTCTTGCACTTGCATCTAACAACTTAAGCTTTTTGGAGTTATCTTTTATACATTTTCATGAAGAATAAGCTTTTCATGGGAGAGTTGGTGCTTTACAATTAGGTAGTTTAATTCTGAAGTGTGAACACCCAATTTTGTCCGGGTCAATTTTCTTTTTCCTTTTAATACTAAAAAAACCGCAAAAAAAATTTAATTAGATCTTAGCTCAATTCTTAGAAGTTAGGCTCATCATGTTTTAATAAATAAAAAAATATAAAAAAAATAAAATAAAATAAAAAAATAAAAAAATAAAAAAAAAATAAAAATGTGATGAAGATTAGGTTGTTTTAGTAGATAGGGAAAGATAGTGATAATTATCACATATCCATCATTTCAAACTCTCAAAACAGATTTTGCTTCATATAATTATCATAATCTATTTGAGATAAATGAGGATTTCTTTTTGATAGCTCATCTAATTTGATAACGAGAGTTTGTTACTTTTTTCCCCTATATATTGGATTCTATTCTATCATCAAGGGGGACCAAATTTTCTAATCATGATCCATCTTTGCTTCTGACCCTTTCCCTTTGGTTCTTCCCACACTTACAACACAGCCATCACTCACCTTATACTTCCATTGACCTTCATCTCCCCAAATCCAAATCAGCGTCTAATATCCTCTCACCCAAGCCTCCATCATAAGAGCATTTACGTTCTAACACCAAGGTCCCCCATTGTTGCATAGCATCTCCATCTTCCTCTCTGTTTATCCACACAGGCCCAACATTGCTATCTCCAAAAGCCAAGAGTACTTTGGTTACTGCTGCCATATCAGTCACCCCACGTTCCAATAGCACCACCAGGCAACATCGTTCATCACTCCCTATCTCCATCGTGGTAGCCCCATTCCGAACCCGCCGCGCCTACTCCACCCCAGCTCATCCATCCAGAGCACCACCGTGCGTGCGCCACGCTTTGCCGCCCATCACGAACTAGTCTAGTCGCGTCTCCCATGTCACCGTGTAGCTCAAAAGTCCCTAGCTTCATTCCTCTGTTTCACAATCAGGTTTCATAGCTGAGGGGCAAACCATTTCATTTATTTATTTTTGGTTAGTTTTTGTTTTTTTTTAGTTTTGGGTTAATTGAAAAGGGTTTGGTTGTTTATTTTTTGGGCTCAAGATGTAGTGGTTAGGGTCCAATTGGTTAGTCATTTTTATGGTTTAAACCAAAATAAAATCAGAAAAGAACAAAAATAAAATAAATAAACAAAAAAGGAAAAAAATAAATAAGATGTTTTCAATTCTCGCAACAATTTATGACGTTGATATATGATTTTTCATCCTCAAGTGTCGTATAATCTTGTAAGGGTTTATCGTATAGCTTTGCTATTTTGAATCCTGTGCAAAAGTAAATTTTGAAATAAAATCCTTTTTTTCTAAAATTATCTCCAAAATAAAATCTTTTCAAAAATAAAAAAAAAAAATCTTTTTCAAAAGAAAATAAAAAATATCCAACCAATCAAGCATTTTCTAGAAGAACTACGTGGCTTTGAGTTTCCCATCGCACCAGGGAATACGTAGGAGCGAAATTAATCATTTCGTCAAGCTAAAATTAAATTTTCCTATTTTTGTGTTGTATATCTTCTCTTTATTCTTTTTTTGGGGTAAAACAAATATTTTTGAAGTTATTAAAATATGTACAATTAACTTGAGGTACCGTTCTTAGAACGGGCGATGTAGGGTGCTAATACCTTCCCTACTCGTAACCGACTCCCGAGCTCGATCTTAATCCTTTTAAAAAAGACCAGTTTCCTTAAGTTTATAGGTTTCCAATTTTTCCCAATAAAAATTGGTGGCGACTCCTCTTTCTTTTCTTCGCGGCTCCCGGACGGGACGGTCGCGACAGCTGGCGACTCCACTGGGGACCTTTGAGAGTCAGGCCTATCATAGTTATTTGTGCTTTTGTTAATAACTTTTATTTATTTTACCCTTTTTTTTATTTATTTATTCTGTAAATATTGTACAATTATAATTTTGATTTAACTATAGGATAGACGACATTTTCATATTAGCATGATCTCCTTTGCAGATAAATGTGGGTAGTCTTAGGATTTCAGGTTTGCATGCTCCCTCCACACACCTCACCTACACATTGTGCACACACTTATGAGTGAGACTCTATACCTGGGTCCTGGTAAACCCTAAGATTAAGAAAGAGGTTGTGTAATGATAGCCACTTTGGATGTACGTCCTGTTTGAGTATCATGAAAACCTCATCTAGAGTGTGACCCTTTTATGATGTCCCACACCTAGTAGATCTCCTACTGTTGTGGCCAACATCATGAATTGGGATCTTAGCTCTAGAGGCCTAAAGAATTATTGGATTTGTAGAGCCACCCTAATGGGAGGTCACGAATTAACATTCCATAGACCATTAGGATAGAATCTAATAAGGTAACTCGATTTAGGGCACAGAGGTGGGCGTACTTTCTCCTTATCTTTTATTTTCTTTTTATCATGCATGTAATTATTTTCTTTTTATCATGCATGTAATTTAATAATGCTTCTTGTTATAGGAAACCAAGGGTGAACATTTTTGAAATGGGAGATAATATTTTTTTTTAATACCTTTGAACGAGACGTTCTGGGAATGGTTAATAAAAAATATGTACCATTGAATTATTTCCGTTGAATGAGACGTTCTGGAAATAATTAATATATTCACCAGTAAATTGTTTTATATGAATGAGGCATTCCATAAATAATTAATACTCGCTAATTAATCAAAGATACTCACCATTAATTTTTCCTTTAAATGAGACGTTTTGGGAACAATTAATATACACCATTGTTTGAAATATTCGCCAATAACTTCATTCCGCAAATTATTTTCTTTGAACGAGACGTTCTGGAGATAATTGATATTCACCATTAAGTGATATTCGCTATTATACCTTTGAACGAGACGTTCTGGATATAATATTCACCATTAAAACTAATACCTTTGAGCGACTAGGAATAGTTAATAAAAATATCCGCATGAGTCTACAATACATCCTCAAGTAATTAATAGTTGTCATGCGTGATATCAGGAATATTAATCAATATAGCCGGGAAACGAGTACCATTACACCCTTATCGGACCCGATCACAAGCCAGAATCATGGCTGACCTAGAAACAACTCAAGAGATTAGGGATGAAGTGAGTCAACTCAAAGAGCAGATGGCCAAGATGATGGAAATGTTGCAAACAATGCAAAAAGACAAGAATACAGATGAGAATCCTTCAGCCTCAAGCGAAGAACAACCGGCTAATCCTCTTCAGGGCTTCAATCAGCAAGGAATCCTAGTGCCTCTCACCATGTATCCCAATAATCAAGCTCACTCTGCATTTGACCCGAACAATCCCCCATATGGGCTTCCCCGAGGGTTTGTGCCACCAGTAGCCATTGTTTTGCAAGACAATAACTCAAATCATAACCCTCACATCAATGTTGGTGAAGAACCTCAAGCACAAACCACTAACTTTCCTCATGCTACCACTCCAATAGTGGTACCAGTCGCTAAACAGCACACTCCACCACCATGTACTGTCCACATAGGTACTCAGGGAACCCAGGCGGTACATAACTTTGTTTCTCCCGATGGGCTGCAATCTGTTCCTCAAAGAATATACGGGGAGATTCCTGTTGAGAATGCTCAGTCCAAAGAAAAGTTAGAAATTCTGGAAGAAAGGCTGCGAGTTATTGAGGGGGCGAACAGTTATGGTCTTCGGGACGCCTCAGAACTTTGTCTTGTGCCAAACGTTGTGATCCCACCGAAATTCAAAGTGCCTGATTTTGACAAATACAAGGGAACCACCTGTCCAAAGAACCATTTAACCATGTATGTTCGAAAGATGGCGTCGCAAGCTCATGATGAAAAGTTATTAATACACTTCTTCCAGGACAGTTTGACCGGGGCAGCTTCAAGCTGGTACACGCATCTAGAAAGGACTCGTATCCGATCTTTCAAGGATCTAGCAACTGCGTTCTTGAAGCAGTATAAGTACAACATTGACATGGCTCCCGATAGAATGCAGTTGCAAAATATGTCAAAGAAAGACATAGAGACTTTCAAAGAATATGCACAGAGATGGAGAGAATTGGCTGCTCAAGTAGAGCCTCACTGTCTGAAAAGGAAATTGTTGCAATGTTCATTGACACGCTCCAATCACCCTTCTATGACAGAATGATTGGAAGTGTGTCATCGAACTTGTTTGATATAGTCGTCATTGGAGAAAGGATTGAGAGCGGGATGAGAAGTGGTAAGATTATTGAAAATTCAATAGGGGCGACTGACACAAAGAAATCTCCATTTGTGAAAAGGAAGGAAGGAGAGACATATGTTGTGGCATCTGGGCAAAAGAAGTCTGATCAATGGGTATCAAACCAAACGCTGGTTAACCCTCAACCATCTTTCCAAGCTACCTACATACCATATAACCCATCACTTCCATATCATCAACCCAACCATCCATACATCGTTGCCACCTCACAATTCCCAAATTTCCAACCCTATCAGCCATCATACTCTACCCAACACCAAGCCTTTCCCACTATGCCACCTCAAACAACTCAACCTTGGAATCAAAACCCAAACCCAATTACAAGCCAGAAAAAGCCATCTTATGACCCAGAAAAGAAGCCCATACAGATTGACCCAATACCTATGACTTATACTGACCTGCTACCCCAACTTTTAAAGAGTTCTATGCTAGCACCTGTCTCGACAAAACCAGTGGAACCCCCGTACCCCAAGTGGTTTGATCCCAATGCAAAATGTGATTATCATGTGGGAGCAATAGGTCATTCTACTGAGAATTGTAAGGCCTTGAAGGCTAAGGTGCAAGATTTGATCAATGCGAAGGGGTTGAGCTTTCAAGGAAGCGCTCCTAACATAGGTCAGAATCCTTTGCCAAATCATGATGGTTCTGGAGTCAATGCCATAGAAGACACTGTGGAGCATGCTCTCCCAAGTCCGGGTGATCTTCAGAGAGATGCATAAATATGAGCTGGTACAAATCCCAAAAAGGGAGAATGAGATTTTGAGGAAGGGATAAGATCTGACTTCCATGGGAAAGATGGACATTCAATTGAAGCATGTGGCGAGTTCAAGCAAATGCTGCAACAGTTAATGGATATGCAACTCGTGCAAGTGAGCTATCAATGCGATACTGGTAGAAAATGGTCAAGAAGTTCATGATTTCTCAAGCACCATCTAGAACAATCGGGAGATTGGCAACTTTTCCAGACCTTTGAATCTTGTTTAGAGTAATTCATTAATGCTAATCCTTTAGCTTTGCCCAAGGCTTTAGGAATCCTTTTTGGGATGGGCTTACTTGTTTCCATTTCCGTATGAATTATCAATAAACGAATTCATTGAGTTTTTTTTTTTTTTTTCCTTTCCATCTTTTGCTTGATAATTACCACAACGCAGATCTGAAAGTGATTCTCTAAATAAAAAATAAAAAGTGCTAGCATCTCATCATATGGTTTTGATCACCTTATTTATCATGTTGGATTTGATAACAATTGAAAGCTCCCCATGGATATATAAGATCAACTAAGCCAAAAGCATTAAACGAGCACTCTTTTCACAATTGAAAGTGAATGGGGCAATCAAAAGTAGCCAATAAGAGATACTTAGTGAAGGAGAATTCCTTTCCTTTAAGGGTGCTACTAAAGGAGAATCTTAAAGCCCTCATATTCAAGCTGGATACCCAAAAAAAAAAAAAAAATTTGAAAGGGAGCAAATAAGTAATTATTTTAATGAGCACTATCATTTTGTCTTTAATTTAAACTTTTTGAAAATAAACAATCATGATTTAAAATGAAGATTGGCCATCTTTCTCTACCCTTCACATATTTCCATTATCCCTTGTTACCCCTTTTGAGCTTGAAACTTTTTCAAAGAACCTTGGACAAGAATCACCCCTACACTTGGGGCTAATATGAGAAATGAGAAATGTAAAAAAAAAAAAAAAAAAAAAAAAAAAAAAAAAAGGAAAAAAATTCCTACAAGAAAAAAGAGATGATTAAATAAGCTCACAACAAGGGTGAATGAAAAAGCAAGAAAAGCGGAGAAGTAACCAAAGAAAAAGCACCATTGATGCGACGTAAGAATAAAGATCCTTGGCCCATTCAACCCTCAAACACGCATTTGGGCCTTATACCTTTTCTTTCATACCCCTTAACCCCGACCACGTTACAAGCCTAAAAAGTCCATTCTGATCAATGAAAGATTGTTATCATTTTCATCAATTTTAATTTTGAGACAAGAAGTATGTGCTCTTAAAAAAACATTGCTTTCCCCCCTAAAAAAAAAAAAAAAGAAGAAAAAAAAAAAAAGGCTCGCAGGGCTGAAAATCTGATAGAGCGGTCCAGGCAAGAATTAGAGCAATCTGGTCGGAAGATTGACCTACGCAAAAGTTAAAAAAAAAAAAAACTCACATCAAAGCAACAAACTGGGGCAGTTTGAATTTGAAAGGAAGATCATGAAATGCTCTCAATGCATGAAGACTGGGGCAAGTCATATCCTTGAAAGTTGATTAAAGCGGCGCTCGAGACCATATGCACGAGAGACTAGCACTGATTATCTTAAAGAGCATCACTTGAAGAAATGCGAAATTCATCCCATCATTGTTTGCTTTTAAGGACATCTCAAATTCATATATCATTGTTTTGCCCATCTATTGTTATTGCCTTTTCATTCTCCATCATTTATCTGGTACCCTTCTTGTTGCCACCTACAGAGACTCAAAATACATTTTTTCATGATAAGCATATTCTGAAATGTGAAACATGTGTCAGTAATAAAAGCATTTAGAGTCTTCCTCAAGACTTCAAAGGTCATATAAAGTACAATGATCTCCTGACAAGGGGCAATGTTTGAAAAGAAAGAGCGATCAGGCACTCTCTACCATTGGGTTAGTCATTATGAAACAAGCATATCCTTGGCAAGAAGCAAGGCATCAGTTGAACAAGCAAATGACAAATCAAATCAACGAGCTTTGTTCTAGTTCATCCAAAATCTGGCTGTGATCAAAACTTTAAGGGGCCGATGATAAAAAAAATGGTTTGCGAAAAAGGATAGGATCACAATTTTCATCAATCACTGAAAGCACATCTTGCATCATACATTAGAAAATAAAAGAAAATAAAAAAAAATAATAATGTTAGAGTAAAAAGCATTGCATACATCATGCATTAAAAAATAAAATCACACTCTTTATCAAGCATCTCTTGCATCATGAATTTAAAAAATATCACACTCGTCATCATGCACCATCTCATCATTTCATGCATCGACAAGGTCAATACCATTACTTTTGATGGCTTTAGCAGGCACAAGACCTCATAGGCTTCATTCTGTTCTTTCAAGCTCCGGTAAATAGTGTCATTGTGAGCTTCTCATCATTTCATACATTGACAAGGTCAATACCATTACTTTTGATGGCTTTAGCAAGCACAAGGCCTTATAAGCTTCTTTTCTTTTTAAGCTCCGGCAGATAGTGTCTCCGGAAGCTTCTTTCCTTTTAAGCTCCGGCGGATAGTGTCTCCGGAAGCTTCCTCTCTTTTCAAGCTCCGGCAGATATTGTCTCCGGAAGCTTCTTTCCTTTTAAGCTCCAGCAGATAGTGTCCCCGGAAGCTTCCTCTCTTTTCAAGCTCCGGCAGATAGTGTCTCCGGAAGCTTCCTCTCTTTTCAAGCTCCGGCAGATATTGTCTCCGGAAGCTTCTTTCCTTTTAAGCTCCAGCAGATAGTGTCCCCGGAAGCTTCCTCTCTTTTCAAGCTCCGGCAGATAGGGTCTCCGTGAGTTTCTTTCATTTTAAGCTCCGACAGATAGTGTCTCCGGAAGCTTCTTTTCTTTTTAAGCTCCGGCAGATAGTGTCTCCGGAAGCTTCTTTCCTTTTAAGCTCCGGCAAATAGTGTCTCCGGAAGCTTCCTCTCTTTTCAAGCTCCGGCAGATAGTGTCTCCGTGAGTTTCTTTCCTTTTAAGCTCCGGAAGATAGTGTCTCCGAAAGCTTTTTCCTTTTAAGCTCCGACAGATAGTGTCTCCGGAAGCTTCTTTTCTTTTCAAGCTACGACAGATAGTGTCTTCGTGAGCTTCTTTCTTTTGCTACGGCAGATAGTGTCTCCATGAGTCTCTTTTATCTTTCCTTTTAAGCCTCGGTAAATAGTGTCTCCGATAGCTTCTTTTCCTTTCAAGCTCCGGCAGAAAGTGTCTCCGGAAGCTTCTTTTTCTTTCAAGGTCCGGCAGATAGTGTCTCCGGAAGTTTTTTTGCTTTCAAGCTCCGGCAGACAGTGTCTCTGGAAGCTTCTTTTCTTCTCAAGCTCCGATAGATAGTGTCTTCGGAAGTTTCTTTTCATTAAGATCTGGTAGATAGTGTCTCCGACAGTTTTTTTTTTTTTTTTTTGTTCAAACTTCTAACGGGCAATCCAACCTGTAGGAACCTCACATTCCCGGACAAAATGGAAGTTCATGTCTTTACTCGAATCTTATAACAATAAAAGGTTAACTACGGTTACACCTCTTATCTAATAAGAAACAAGTAAAGAGGGGCAGCTGTGAACACCTAATTTTGTCCGGGTCAATTTTCTTTTTCCTTTTAATACTAAAAAAACCGCAAAAAAAATTTAATTAGATCTTAGCTCAATTCTTAGAAGTTAGGCTCATCATGTTTTAATAAATAAAAAAATATAAAAAAAATAAAATAAAATAAAAAAATAAAAAAATAAAAAAAAAAATAAAAATGTGATGAAGATTAGGTTGTTTTAGTAGATAGGGAAAGATAGTGATAATTATCACATATCCATCATTTCAAACTCTCAAAACAGATTTTGCTTCATATAATTATCATAATCTATTTGAGATAGATGAGGATTTCTTTTTGATAGCTCATCTAATTTGATAACGAGAGTTTGTTACTTTTTTCCCTATATATTGGATTCTATTCTATCATCAAGGGGGACCAAATTTTCTAATCATGATCCATCTTTGCTTCTGACCCTTTCCCTTTGGTTCTTCCCACACTTACAACACAGCCATCACTCACCTTATACTTCCATTGACCTTCATCTCCCCAAATCCAAATCAGCGTCTAATATCCTCTCACCCAAGCCTCCATCATAAGAGCATTTACGTTCTAACACCAAGGTCCCTCATTGTTGCATAGCATCTCCATCTTCCTCTCTGTTTATCCACACAGGCCCAACATTGCTATCTCCAAAAGCTAAGAGTACTTTGGTTACTGCTGCCATACCAGTCACCCCACGTTCCAATAGCACCACCAGGCAACATCGTTCATCACTCCCTATCTCCATCGTGGTAGCCCCATTCCGAACCCGCCGCGCCTACTCCACCCCAGCTCATCCATCCAGAGCACCACCGTGCGTGCGCCACGCTTTGCCGCCCATCACGAACTAGTCTAGTCGCGTCTCCCATGTCACCGTGTAGCTCAAAAGTCCCTAGCTTCATTCCTCTGTTTCACAATCAGGTTTCATAGCTGAGGGGCAAACCATTTCATTTATTTATTTTTGGTTAGTTTTTGTTTTTTTTTTAGTTTTGGGTTAATTGAAAAGGGTTTGGTTGGTTATTTTTTGGGCTCAAGATGTAGTGGTTAGGGTCCAATTGGTTAGTCATTTTTATGGTTTAAACCAAAATAAAATCAGAAAAGAACAAAAATAAAATAAATAAACAAAAAAGGAAAAAAATAAATAAGATGTTTTCAATTCTCGCAACAATTTATGACGTTGATATATTATTTTTCATCCTCAAGTGTCGTATAATCTTGTAAGGGTTTATCGTATAGCTTTGCTATCTTGAATCCTGTGCAAAAGTAAATTTTGAAATAAAATCCTTTTTTTCTAAAATTATCTCCAAAATAAAATCTTTTCAAAAATAAAAAAAAAATCTTTTTCAAAAGAAAATAAAAAATATCCAACCAATCAAGCATTTTCTAGAAGAACTACGTGGCTTTGAGTTTCCCATCGCACCAGGGAATACGTAGGAGCGAAATTAATCATTTCGTCAAGCTAAAATTAAATTTTCCTATTTTTGTGTTGTATATCTTCTCTTTATTCTTTTTTTGGGGTAAAACAAATATTTTTGAAGTTATTAAAATATGTACAATTAACTTGAGGTACCGTTCTTAGAACGGGCGATGTAGGGTGCTAATACCTTCCCTACTCGTAACCGACTCCCGAGCTCAATCTTAATCCTTTTAAAAAAGACCAGTTTCCTTAAGTTTATAGGTTTCCAATTTTTCCCAATAAAAATTGGTGGCGACTCCTCTTTCTTTTCTTCGCGGCTCCCGGACGGGACGGTCGCGACATGAAGCATACAAATAAAATATGGATTTAATTGGTATGGACAGTCAATGTAAAGATTTTTTATACCGTAACCAATCATAAATTGTCACATCATTAAAAATGTTCGACTTTTATCATAACTACCTTAAAAGTCACATATATGATGATTTGTGACTGATTAACAGTGTAAAAAACTTTACACTGACAATATATCAAATTTAAACTCAAAGTATTATAAACGAGTTTCTGCAAAACAGTAAAGCAAATCTAGCATCTTTCCTTGAACACAGCCCTATATTTTCTGTTTCATGATAGTTTTGCCTTATATGGTTTTTATTTTATTTTGACTTACAGATTTTCAAGGCTGAGTTCACGTGTCCTCCATGGTTATCTTCGAGTGCTAAGAAACTAATAAAAAGAATCCTTGATCCCAATCCTGCTACAGTATGCTCTTGACTTGTGTTATTTTTGTTTAATTCTATCCTGCTGATCTGGATTTTAGCAAATACTCTTATTTTTTCATCCATCTCACCAAATATGTCAAACCAACCTGTATTTCTCTTTTAATGATATGAAACAGCGGATTACAATTGCCGAGGTCATTGAGAATGAGTGGTTCAAGAAGGGATATCAGCCTCCTAGATTTGAGCAGGCTAATGTTAGTCTTGATGATATAAATTCTATTTTCAGTGAATCAGTGGTAAGACTTTTGTTTTTGCTGTTATCTTTATGAAATTTTGTTCATCTGAGTTTTGAATTCTAACCTTTTTGTCAATGTTCATTGTGGAGCACAGGATTCACAAAATCTTGTTGTTGAGAGGCGTCAAGAGGGGCCTGTGGCACCTGTGACCATGAATGCATTTGAGCTTATCTCTACATCTCAGGGCCTCAACCTAAGTAGTCTTTTCGAGAAGCAAATGGTATGTTTACCTTCATCAGAAAAATGTATTGTATGCTTTTCTTTTATTAGAGCTTTGCATCCAAGATTGACTTGGATTGGGTTGGGAGAATGAAAAATAAATAAATTTAGAATCTCATGAGCTATGAAGCACGGAGACCGCTCCTTCTTGAGGTGTTGGAGTGTAAGACACACTTCTGGCACCAACACGTCTGTGACACCTATACAAAACATGTTGGACACTGCTCAC
The DNA here is from genome assembly GCA_039655645.1 of Ammopiptanthus mongolicus. NCBI lineage: Eukaryota > Viridiplantae > Streptophyta > Magnoliopsida > Fabales > Fabaceae > Ammopiptanthus > Ammopiptanthus mongolicus. Next base: position 86,184,773 of record CM077345.1, read on the forward strand.
CAGGTGTCTAATTTTTTTATCGGCTCAGACACGCACTAGATACGGCTTGGACATTCAGGTGACACTCCAAAATGGCGTGGCACTTGAAGAGCACAACTCATTTAAGAAAATTTTGAAAAATTTCTTTATTTCTTTAAATAACTTCCAAAAAGGTCTTAAATAGACTAGATCCTTTCTTAATTTTTGGGTTGTACGTAAATATATTGACGGTGAAAAATATAGTTCATTTTCTTGTTTTGGGATCTTTTTGTAAAGAGACAAAGTGCTTACATTGTAAAATGATGTCTCTTAGTATTTTTTTTTTTTGTGAGGCTCGTTATCATAGGGAAATGTAAAGTTTAGCAAGTTGTTTCGAGAAGGTGAATATATATATATATATATCATGATTCTCAATTTAGATCTTATACATATGTAGTGTTGCGTCCCGATGTCTTATATTTCGGACATTGTCCATGTCATGTCTCTGGTGTCAGTGCTTCATAGCTCACGAGGACTTATCAAATTATACCAAGATCAGATCACAAGAACTAAAAGTATTGTTCATATTGCCTTTTGACACTATTAGGTCATTCTTTTTGTTGGTTACACGAATCAAGAATACTCAATTGAATTTGTTCTTGAATATAATGATTAAGGTTAGTTGTTTTTTTTGGCTACTAGGGACTTGTTAAACGGGAAACAAGGTTCACATCCAAATGTTCAGCAAATGAGATAATTTCAAATATTGAGAAAGCTGCAGGGCCTCTGGGTTTTGATGTTAAGAAGAACAACTGTAAGGTAAAGAAGCTATGCTTATTCTTGTCTCTAAGTTGTTTCATGTTTTGTTTCAATTTCAACCTCTTAGTTCCATCATTCAATGTTTTAGGTGTCGTTTCAAGCAATGGAGTGACAGATGATTGATAACTAGCCGTTTAACCCTTGTCTTGCGTGGGCACTTGCATGTTAATTTTTGTAGTTAAGTGTGGTTGAAAAGATAGTGTTGCATGAGATATTCGTTAATGTGTTAAGTATCTAGTATATCAATCTAAGTTTCAACTTCTGATAATATTTCTTATTCTGCATTTTTAGTTAAAGATTCAAGGGGAAAAGACTGGACGTAAAGGTCATCTATCTGTAGCCACTGAGGTATATGTTTTTCCCTCTTTGCTTTCATGATCTGGGGTGTCCTTCATGTTTAAATTTTTTTGTAGTGGGAACTGTTTCTAATGCTATGTTGTGTTGTTTTCCAGATCTTTGAGGTGGCTCCTTCTCTTTACATGGTTGAGCTGCGTAAGTCTGAAGGAGATACTCTGGAATTTCACAAGGTAAGTTTAATGCACAAATTAATAATATATATGTATATCTAGTTGTTATTACTGGTTGTGTCTCACCCATTAAAGCAGTATTTTTCTTGTGGTTTCAAGTGTAGCCAGCGATGGCCTATCCTAGTCTCCCAAAAAGCATCTTACAAAATAATATTTGTACAAAATATTTTTTTTGGCTTAATTGCACTTTTGGTCCTCCAAGTATAACGATTGTGCAATTTTAGTCCTCCAAGTTTTAATTGCGTCAATTGGATCCCCCAAGTATTACGATTGTGCAATTTTGGTCCCATAGTTTTCAATTGCGCCAATTGGATCCCTTGGTATCACGATTGTTCAATTTTGGTCCCCCAAGTATCACAATAGTGTAATTTTAAAGTCAGTAGCTTACGTAGGACACGTGGGATTAATTTGACACTTAGTGAAGTCAACTTGACAATTTACAGGACATTCTTATAAGACATCATTGATATCTTACACAATTTAATGGTCAAATGCACATCATTAAGTGTCACATAAGAATGACACGTAAGCTGCCAAGCTAGTCTCATTAAGTGCCAAATCAGTCACATATGTGCTTCGTAGGTTATTGATGTTAAAAGTTGCACAATCGTGATACTTGGAGGACCAAAATTGCACAATCGTGATACTTGGGAGACCAAAATTGTATAATCATGATACGTGGGGGACCCAATTGAAACTTGGGGATCAAAATTGCACAATCGTGATACTTGGAGGACCTAATTGGCACAATTAAAACCCGGGAGATCAAAATTGCACAATCATGATACCTGAGGGACTAAAAGTGCAATTAAACCTAGTTTTTTTTATTACCTTGCTTGGACTAAGTTAAATTGTCTTTCTTTGCAGTTCTACAAAAATCTATCTACTGGGCTGAAAGATATTGTTTGGAAAGCAGAACCTATCGATGAAGAAAAAGATGGTTAGTTTTCTAGCAATCATGATACTTTATTATGTGTTGCTAATCAGTACCCTAAGGTCATTAGTTAAGGATTCCAATAAAATCAAATGTTTATTAAAAAAACTAAATAGAATACTCCATCAAATATTAAATGCATAATTTTTCAATGATAAATTTATTCTTTTGATTCCTTAACTAATGCTCTTAGGACTCGTTTGGTGGTCAGGATAGGATAAGGACGGACAGGATATGAGAGCTGGATAAGGATATAATATGAGCATGATAAGCTTTTATCCTATCCGATGTTTGATGCGATCAGATAATGATAGGATATGATATAAAATATCCACCAATGATAAAATTATTTTATATCAAAATCACATTTTTTTTTTCAAAAATAAATTTTAATATTATTTGGTTTTTTTATACATTTAAATTAAAAAATATAAAAAATATTTGATAATATATATTGTTGGTTATTATACATTAGTCCTTTTTAAAATTATAAAAAATTAAATAAAAAATTAATTTGTGATATTTTTTTATTTTTTATAAAAATTGCTAATTAAATCACATATTTTTATTTTTATTAGTAATAAAGTTGACTAATTAGGTTTGAAACCATAAATAAATAATAATAATAATATTAAAGGTAAGGGATAAAGAGAAAACACTTTCTTATTCTATTCTGTTGGTTCTAACCCAGTCCCTCCTCAGGATAGAATTATAACTAAGTAGCAAGATATGATAAGCTAACAGGATAAGCTTATCATATCCTGCTGGTTCACCAAACTATAGATTAAAGCAGAATAGGATAGTTGCCTCATTTATCCTGACCATCAAATGGATCCTTAGGGTATTGGTTCGCATTCTCCTACTTTATTTGGCAAAGTGAGGATTTTAGCAATTTAATTTAACAAGTTATTCTTGGTTGTGGTATATTATTTTGAACCTTTTTGTGTTTTGTTGTTTTAACCATTTTTATATGTGGTTTCATAAATATCATTTTCATAAATGATTTGTTAGTGCTGTCAAAAGTGTAGTAGGAAGTTTCTTTACTAGAGTTGCATAAAATGTCCATTTGATATTAATTACAGAAAAACAGTATTCTTACAAATTCAATCGTACAAGGAACATAAATACTTTGGAGGATAAATAAATAGAAAATGGCTAGTGGCTACCCCAAGACACGATTTATGGTGTAGAAGTGTGAGGAAGTTAAACTTGTCACTGAGCAGGGGGAAAGTTAAGGGTGCGTTTGCCTTGAAAAACTTTTTCTGTTTTCATTAATAATTACAAAATTATTACCTCATTTTCGTTCTTGTTCATAGTTTTAAAGATTTGTACATGAAATCATAAAACATTATCCAAACCAAATGCAGCTTGAAACTAATATTTTTTAGGAAACCACTGTCAACTTGTTTTGGTTGGTTAAAATAGATGGGGAAGTTTTTTATCTCTCCTTTTATCAAGGTCTTCTATTACTTCTTTTGAGCAATGATTTCTTCTTCCCATTCATTTGGACTTCTCCTAATTAACATCTCTTGCAATTTAATTTTTATGTACAGGTACCAGTGCATCAAAATAATTTTATTTTCCTGATCTTGGTATTTGTACAAACACCTACTCGTGATCTTGGATAAGAGCGGGCAATTGCTTGAAGGGTTCTGTCATGGCTTTCTTTTCCCCCTTCGTATATAAAAATTGGCCTTTATATGACTGTTATCAGAATTCATTGGCATGTATGGTGGCTTCTTTATTATTATTTTCCAATTCTCTGGATGAAAGAATATGTTTGTCAAACATTTTAAAAATAATAATAATAATAACAATAATGTAAAATTGCTGGTTTAATTTCTTTCTTTTTTTTATACAAGGTTTAATTTCTTTGATTTGCTGCTCTCTGCACACAAATATGTATTTTTGTCCGTCTGATACTTCACCAGCCTGTAACTTCCCTAAAATGTAGCAATGTTAGCACACTCAAAAAATATCTCTATCAAATTCTAAGGTTAGCGTCAAAGATACAGGGATAAACAGACCTCATTGTTAAATTTGCAGTTGTAGACAAGTTTGTATTCTCCAATATGGCTTAACTATTTCAACATTAGATTTACTATTTCGATATTTATTTATCAATCTGTATATTATTAAGTGATGTAATCTGTCAGGTAATAAGAGTATTACCTGACATACTTGTTATAATGTTTACTTAATTATTTGATTGTTATATGTGACACTAATTTTGAATTTAGTCCCTTTTGTGTGAAATTTTTTTAAATCGTTCTCTATATGTATAAGTATTTTTATTATGATTCTCGTCATTTATCGATGTTATAACGTTGTTTGTTGGAGTTAAAGTATAATGATCAAATTTAAAATGATTGTGATATGTAAGATTCGAATTCAAAATTTTTGGTCCATATATATTGAGACGACCCGTCGTCCCATCAGTAAAATCTAAGATATTAACTAATCTTAATCGCATAATAAACGTTAGCGCGTCTTATTAATACGAAGCGAAGCGAAAAATTTAGAGCGGAAGCAAAATGATTTACGGCATGTTACGTCTCAGAGTACACAACTTTAAATATAAAGAAGTATATCACATACAGCATTGCTCTATCAGTAGGGCTATAATATTAAAGTAACGCATACAAGTATTTTATTACAAACCAAAATAAAAGTATGAAAGATAGGCCAAAAGATAGCTCTCCAGCTAATCACGATCACTGCCCAACCTCTCGAGGCTAGGGTCCGTGGTCCGTCCTCCGCCGTCAAGCTCGTACGGAATGTCATCCAGTTCCTCAGCAGCTGGTTCCTCTTCGGGATCTTCCCATTAAATAAAGTAACACATATAGAAAAATAAAGAGAGATAAGAAATATAATTCATCAATATGGGAGAGGGGAATCAGTACAGCATATATATAAATGCATCACACAACACAGATAACATATACATCACCCATCTCTTAAATCATCAATCACATTCATCTCAAACATCATTCTCTCAAATAAGCCTATAAGAGGGATACCAGTCCCTATGTATATGCTGACTTCCCTATATGCATGTCGGCCGATACATCGCGTCCTCAATTGGACATCCCGGTCGGGATTATATCACATCACATCACATCCCGCCTCGGGATTTTAAGTAACGTCCCCAATTGGACATCCCCTTTGGGACCAAATGCTGTGGTATGAAATGATATGAAAATGCAACAAGCATCCATCGCAGGTTGATATCGGAACCTCACGCCTAAACACTCGTCCACGACCACGACACATCGCATCACATTAACATCAACATCAACATCAACATCAATCATCAACATCAACATCATATCATCATCAACATCACATCAGCATCAGCATCACGATGCCTTGCGTCTACGAGCCACAGCTCCATGGTCGGGACCACAACGATATCAAACCGAACATCATTGCTCACCACACTCTCATCAACACTCAACCACCAGTCAAATCACAATAACATCACAATAGTAATTCACTCCAAGGCAGATTTCATCATAAAAATCGAATAGCAGCAAATCACACAAGCAGTTCAACACAACAGATAAACAGATAATCAATTAAATAAATCAACACAGCAACCTCGATCAATCACATCATTTATAATATCAACTTAGTGGTGATAGCCCAAAAGTACCCACACCTAGGGTCCAGGCACTTTATCCAGGGCTCAACCTCTAGTAGGGTTTAAGGGTTCCACTACACAGATATATATACTTTATACTAAGCTTGCCTTCCTAACGATATTAGTTCTTTTTCCCCACCTTAGTGATTTCCAAGTGCAGTTCCGACTACGACTCCGCAGTTGTCAGTCGGGTGCACTGTCGGATGTTCGAATCCTGTCCGATTCTATACAACAAAACACAATCAGAAATTAAGACAGTTAAATCAAAAACTCCCTAATTTCTTAGGATCAGCTACTGCCCCTATTTAATTAATTAGGCTAGGGATATCTAAAAAATTCCTAACTTTTGGAACAACGATCCTTAGGTATCCCTAAACATAATCAATGAAGGCATTAGCTAAAAAAAAAAAAAAATAAAGATTTCTCTTACTGCACTACTCCTGGGGTTCGGCCCTATTGAATGAAAAACATGAAAAATAGCTAGGGAGCTCAAAAAATTCTCATTTCTTGGATAACACCCTAACTAAATGTGATAACCCTAGATATCAACTCAAAACATCAAAAACCAATCAAAAACCTTACCCTACACTATAAGGGGGTTTCGGCCTCTCTCTCAAAAAAAATAGCTAGAGAGATTTCTTGGCTCCAATCTCTTGGATCATGCAAGTATGTCATGAACCTAGGCCATAAAAATTGGTTTGGTATTGAAATGATTTTTTTACAATTTTTCATGGATTTTTGAAGATTTCGGGATAAAAACCCTAACTCCTCTACTCATGAAATTTTGGGGAGATAAATGGAAGATTGAGAGAGATAGAGATGAGATTCAACCTCCTATGATGATCTACTTCAAGTTTGGTGAAGATTGCTTCATGAAATTCAAGCTCTAAGTCTCCTAAAAATGGAGTTCTTGTGAGGAGGAAAAGAGAGAAAGAAGGGAAAAGAGTGAAGATGGGGGTTTGGGAGAGGGGCTGGCCGAGAGAGTGAGGGAGGATAAGAGTGAATAATATACATTTATTAAGAATACTTAGGGGTTAAGTCTTAGTAAAAAAAAAAAGTAAAAGGTAATTAGTAAAAACTAACCAAGGGTAATTTGGTCAATTCATCTTCAGACATTTTGAAAAATTCTTACGACACTGATAGGAGTCCCCAAATAATTTAACATAGTCTTAGTATGAAAATTATTGGCTCAAGGTTCTCGAAAAACCCTAAGACAGCTCGAATCGTCTACCTGATCGATTTTCGGTCCGAATATAACATATTATTTATATTTTTGGACGTCAGGACACATTTTAGCAAAATGGTAGAGGATTGAATTTTAAGACTAATGGTTCTGACCGTTAGTCAAAATGAGGTCTTGATAGTAGAAAAACACTATCATCCGAAAAAAACATAAATCGGGCTTCGTTTGAGTTTTCGGCCCAAAACTTAACCATAGCCTCCTATGATGGTGTAGGGTGTGATTATGGCCTCGAAATAATTTATTTAATTTTCTAGACTATCCACTAAAATATAATTACTTAATTACTGATTAATTAAAAAGATTGAGAAAAATCGGGATGTTACATATATAAAATCATTACTTTGGTCCTTATATGTGAAAATTATTTTAAATTTGGTTCTTATACTTTAACTTTAACAAATGGTGTTATAACACCAATAAATAGTAAGGATCAAATTAAAAGTTAAAAATAATTGTACATAGAGAATTGCTATGCTGCAAAACTAATGTGCAAATTTTTTTTTTTATTCAATAAAACAAAACCAGAAGTTTTTATGCCGTTTTAGTATATAGAGGGATCAATTTTAATAAATTTCACATATAGTGATTAAATCCAAAATCTGTGTCATGTATTGGAAATTTGGAACTAAATAATTAGTTTAACCCTTATTATCAATGAAAAACTCATATTCAACACTTTTATTCAATACTGAATTTCACTGCTTCCTAGCCCACATAACATATTTCATAGACAAATCTCTTACAATTTTACTGATAATCTCTTCATGTTTTAGATATAATATACTAATTAATGTCCTTTTTTTTTTTTACAATACAATTGACGGCTACAATGAACCGTAAACGTAACATCCCGAAAATCTTATATATGTTAATATTTAATTTTATTTTCTTAATTATTTTATTTATTTTATTGGTATGTTAACACTGCGTTATCATAGTGTATACTATTTCAAGACAAAAATATTATGTTATTGTTATTATTAGTTTAGAAAAATATATTTAAGTAATATGGTTGAAAGCAATTATTTTCTAAATTTAATCTATTAAATTTTAGATTTGAAAATAAAATGGTTTGGATTTAATCAAAAATTAATTTTGGATCATTGATTCCTTAGTTGGATAAATTCAACTATCAATCTGTACTCTATTTCAAATTTTGAAATTGGAGATTTTTCCCTCTTAGCTTTTAGATCCAAGGGTCAAGATTTATTTCTTTTTTAGACTCAATCTCAACCACTCCCTTTCCCACCTATAACTAAAAAAAAAAAAAGGAAAGCAACCCAAAATTCCCCCCACACAAGAGACACCCCCACCCCCTTCCTCTTTATCTTTCTTTTCTTTTTGGCTAAAATACTTTTTTGGTCCCTTAACATATTTTTTATTATCAATTTTGTCACTTAACTTTTAAAAGTTTCAATTCGGTCCCTTAACTTGTTTCTGTTAATACAAGTTAGTCCTCTCCGTCAATGACATAAGCAAAAGTGACGGAAATGTCATACGTGTTAACAATTTAAAGTACCAATTTGAAACTCATTTGAAAGTTAAGGGACCAATTTGAAACACATTTAAAAGTTAAGAAACCAATTTGAAACTTGTTAACAATTTAAAGGACCAATTTGAAACTCATTTGCTTATGTCATTGACTGAGAGGACTAACTTGTGTTAACATAGAATAGTTAAGGGACCAAATTGAAACTTTTAAAAGTTAAGGGACCAAATTGAAACTTAAAAATAAGTTAAGGGACAAAAAATGTATTTTAGCCTTTATTTTTTCTTTCTTCTTCCTGAACTTAATCCCTCCCCCTCTCTTTCTCTCTCTACCTTTGTCCTCCTCCTTCTCTCTTATTTTCCGGCCACCTCCGGCCGCCTATCACAAAACACAAAACCATAGAAATGCGTTGAAGGGAGATTGTAGTCTCATCCAGAGTTTTTGATGATTCATCACAAAATTTACTTAGCAAGCAAAAAAGGTGTGCTAATGCAGCAGCACCCCAAGTTTAAGAGTTTATTTCTTTAACATCATCTAATAACAATAGATACATAGTAGAAACTTCATCCTTATTAGAAGTACTAAAGAGAGATGAACCCAATATGTATGCCCTAACATGCCTATCCAACACTTCGAGACTAGGGTTTTCAGGGATATTCATAAATTTGTTCTTCAAGTCACATAACTTGATGATAGAATCTCGTGGTCTACCCTTCTCCACCATATGTAAATCTGTTCCCAAACATCGTGTGGATCAATCACCGGGATTTTCATCGATCCCAGTGACAGACTTGCCAGTAATATGCAAGCCTGTAATATATAATATATCTTTCAATCCAAAAACTAGATTGGAATCATTAAATTCAAATATGCTATCCTCATGATTTAATTTTTTGGCAAGAGCTGCAGTGGACTGTTATGTCTATATGCTGATATTCTATTTAGGTATTCGGAACCGCTACCATCTAAAAGATCAACCACCCTAGTGTCTAGGTCTCATTTCGCGATATTATCCAAGTGCTCAGTGAACACAGATGTCACCATGATGTCTTTTTCCTGAAAAATAGCAAAATAGATAAATATGTTGCAACAAAGCTGATGGATAGTTTGAATGATAGCAACAAAGCTCAGTGAAAGGGAGGGGAAAATGGACCAATTTCTAAGACAATAATACAATGAATGTACTTAACTACAAGTTCATCTAAGTAACATTTAATTACATAGGAACACACAAGTTAAGTAATAGAAGTAAATTGGACACTTAACTGCAATGGAACAAACAACAAGTGCATACAACCAAACCCTAATCCCAAAAATCAACATATCAAACATCACATTGTTCAACACTAGGCTAGAACTAAGTCTATGTTTGGAACGGCGGTCGATGAACGAAAATCACGTCCTGGACGTGATATTTGAGAAGCAACAAAATGTAGCTTCTCTGCTTCAAACGTGCATCCACTTGGTAGTAACGTGTTTCCAGACACGTTACAAGTAGATGTCAAGCAAATAAAACACATACAGTTGAAAAGAACAAGAGGAAGGAACATACCTAGTAGAGAGAGATCGCGTAAGGATTATTTTCATAGTATGAAGATCAACAAACCCCTTTGCCTACTAAAAATAATAACAAATATTACAAAATTCACAACCCCATAATTATGATTTCTCATGATCATCTCTATTGATTTTCAAAGTTTAGTTCTAAACATAGCCACACATAAATTTAATTTTCATTTAGCAACAAGCAAGTATTGGGGGACTGAGCCTCATGAGATCCAAATCGGAGGGAAGGAGGTTTGTACATACCCTCCAACGACTGAGAACGTAGGTTCCATAAAGATAAGAGGAGAAATTGCCGCAGTAAGTGGATGGTGGCATGCCGACCTCAATATCCATATCATCTGCTTCACAACATTCTTTTATCTTTGAACACTACAATGTGATAAGCAAGCAGCTCCTTCATAAGAAACAAACAATAAAAGCAACATTGTATGCATGTGAGAGAGTTAGAAGAAAATAATACATACCCTCCTACCCAAAGCGGGGAGGTCGCCGTCGACGGAGCGGTTAATGGACACGTCAGCTTCCACATCCATATCATCTCCTTCACAATATTCTTTTATCTATGAACACTACAATGTGAAAGGCAAGCAGTTCCTTCATAAGAAACAAACAATAAAAGCAAGTGTGAATGTATTCTTTTTTTCTAACTCACATGAATACACTCTTGCTTTTATTTGGTGGTTTCTTATGAAGGAGTTGCTTGTCTTTCACATTGTAGTGCTCAGAGATAGAAGAATGTTGTGATGGAGATGATATAGAAGCTGACATGGCCACTAACCGCTCAGGCGGTCACGACCTCCCCGCTCTAGGTTGGAGGGTATGTATTCTTTACTTCTAACTCTCACACACACATACATTGATGCTTTTATTGTTTGTTTCTTATGAAGGAGATGCTTGCCTCTCATTCTAGTGTTCAGCGATAGAAGAATGTTGTGAAGGAGATGTTATGGATATCGGAGCCAACGTGCTACTATCCAATCATCGCGACAATTTCTCCTCCAGAACCTACGCTCTCAGGCGTTGGAGGATGTGTACAATCCTTCTTCCCTCTCAATACTTGTTGCTGAATAAAAATTAAATTTGAGTGTACCATGTTTAGAACTAAACTTTTAAAGTGAACAAAGATGACATGAGAAATCATAGTTACAGGATTGTTCATTTTGTAATATTTTTTAGTAAGCTACGGGATTTGTGCTTGCTGAAGATTGCAAAAAAAAAAAAAAATATATGTAGCATGAACTAGTTAGTTATTTGGTTACCGCAAATACCCAGTTATTTAGTATATGAAAATCGTTTTTTTATGTTATGATTTTTGCAAAATCGTCAAAAGTTGGAGTCTGTAGATTAAACCAAATGGGCTTATGTTTATGTTATGATGTATTTTCTGTCATTTAACTATGTTAGCTTTTAAAATTTATTTAATTTTTAGAGTAAACTATACTGAACCTCACATTGTACTCTACGTTTCAAAGATATACTACACTTCATTTGATTCCTTTACAATTAATTAACAAAATACTCCGTTATGGTCACCAATCTCTCTCTAAGTAACCTTATGTCGACCGTACGTCGAAAAGGGACGGGTCAACCTGTTTTGATACAATGGGTTGAACCTCTCAACCCATTCCATTTAATAATGGGTTGGCCCACCAAACATAAAAGTACACAAAAACATCATCTAAAAATTACAATTACACTTGCATGCAGTAAAAGCTTAGGCAAAGTGGCAAACAAGCATAAAAATTTTTGTTGAATTGCCGATTTAATTTAAAATGTAAAAATAAATTTAAATAAAAACCGGTTGGTAGGTTAGTTGGCAGGTTAAGTGAGGTGGGTCAAAATGGGTTGCCGATCCGCACTAACAAAGGGGCTTAGGCCTATTGTGTTCGCAAAACATGTTGAAAATATGGGAATTGATAAATCTTTTGATGTATTTGATTAGTTGGAGTTGATATTTATTGTACTTAATTTGCATTAAACTTCTGAATTAATAAAATTATGTTCATTTTCATTGCAGTAATCATGTTTATTATGTTATTTATTATTGTATTTATTTTGAGATGTTCGTCTTTGGTTTCCTCGGTGGAAACTGTGTTTCACATGAAACATGTTTGTAATCTCTTGGGAAGTTTGGTAATGTTTTCCAAGGAAAAAATTGATCTTTCTTGGGAAAGATGATTGCTTTTATAAGAATTGTTTTTTATGTGAAGCATGGATCTCCTTTAGGGGATTGGTTATGTTTTATTGGGAAAGCATAATGAGGATATTTATGCAGTAGTATGAATAGATCACAAACTATGTTAAGATGTGTATTATATTAGTACACTTATTTGGTGATCATGGCAACAAAAGTTGTTAGTTATGTGGTTATAGGTGACAAGCTCTTCATTGTTTGTTTCTCATCTATAACTTTAATTGATGAATCTTGTTGGTCAACATTGATCATGATTATTTATCATTACAGTCAAGATACGAAAGTGGCCACAATTATTCAACCAATGAGTTTTTGGTTTATTTTTCAAATATTTTTGTTTTCAAAATCTTATTTTGTTTTGTTTTGCTTTATAAATCAAATTTTGTCCAAGAGGGAGAATGTTAGAAATTTTTTTCTAAGTATTGGTCTTCCATTTATTTATAAAACATTGGTTGGATGGTATCATGACATGTCTTGAAATATTATTCATTTTATGATTAATGGATATTAGAAATCACATGGTAATTATACTTGAGTAGTGTAGCCTATTGTTAAATGGAATCATGATGGGTGGAACCATTACAACTCTTTATGGAAGGATATGATTTATAGCATTATGACCCTTCATGATAGAATGAATTCATGAACCATTGTAACCATTGGCTCATACAAGTTCTGATAATTAGATGTTGATTGGCGAGTTCAGTGTCATTGCTAGAAGTCGGAGCAATGGTTAATGTTTGATTCGAAAAAAAAATTATGATTCTAATTGTTTTCTTCATCAAGTGAGGCGACTTCTACGGTGAAGCTCAAAGATTGGGGTACACCGGTGGAGCACCAGGTTTTTAGGTAATTTTATCTGTTTTTTGCTTTATTTTATTTATTTTCAAAAAGACATTAATACCCTTATCCCCATCCCTCACCACCACCCCCAAAGACCCCTCTGCTACCATCACCGCCACCTTCAACTTTCTACCACTGGTCGGAGGATCTTCGGTCGGTACTAACCGCGAAAGCCGCCTCGCTCAGCCTCCGTCGCTTCACTTTTTTGTCTATATTTTTTATTCAGGGATGCAGAGGAGAATAACCACATGGGATCGGGATCGGAATCGGAATCAGACATTTAGATCTGATAACTTTAGCTGGAGCTAGAAAAAAGGCTTGTGTTTGTCTAAAGTTAGACGTTAAATATTTACATTATCTGAATGGTCAAGGACATCCTCAGTTACCATCTTTGTTTGCTCAATGAAAATCAATAAAGCAAAACAGTAGTTCTAAAATTTTTTGAAATAGTTGAGTAACCTTGAAAAGACATTCATGCATAATTTGCTAAGACATAATCCTTAAATTGAACATGTAAATGAGAGCTTCAAGCCACCTCTGAGGTATTGCTTTATAAGCTTTTGATCCATCTTCATTACAAGTAATAACTTTGTATTGAAGCCATCATATGCACTCGGACATGTAATAACTTTGTTGTTGTCCTTAGCAGCTAACTCTAATAGAAGACAATAAAGTTAGAAAAGGCCAAAACTATTCATCTATAAGAGTTATCAGAAATCTCATGACAAATGCTGAATTTTTTTGCCTTAGCGTTAGGTAAAACTACACCTAAAAGCTAATCAAAAGCAAAGTGTAGCCTCAATAAATTAGTTTCATATAATCCATATAGTTGCATCAAATAAAAAAGCATCACTCTTAGAAATCATCTAAAACTGTTGGATTTATGTTTTTTTCATGGCATGGATAGTAACAAAACTAGATGCAGCCACCAGCTGAGCTTGACTCGACAAAAGAATGCAAGAGGCAAGAGTACGTTGGCAAACAAAGAGGACAGAACTAATTAATCTTATACCACCATAGCCAAAGAAAAATAGAGATTAGCTACTTGACATTTAGATCCCCACACCATATCAAAGGCTTGTCTGAATTTTCTGTAACAAATTCAAGAATCTTTTTGTCCCACTTTCCTCTCCTTCGGGTTCAAAAGAGCAGTCTCGGTGGGCTGCATCAATAACTCATGTCTTATCCAGTCATGTGAAAGAATAAAACTAAGGGATCTTTGGTTTACTGTTGCAAACGTATGTTTGGATCTAAAAACACATTTGCTCCAAAGAAACTATATAGATAATTTGCCTCAAACGTACATTTGGAGTTTTCCAACGGTAAACCAAACATGCACTAAGTGATGACACTCATCAAACAAGTAGTATGCAACAAGACCAATTCGCTTTTAACATCAACTTATTGATAATGCAATCTTAAAAATTAATGAGAAATGAAGAACACATGACAAGAGAAATTTATTGGGATTTAATAGTAACAAACGAATTGATATAACAATAACATACCTACATCACAGAATTTTGTTGATGACAACGAAGGAAGACAACACGTGACTGGAAGCCCCAAGCAAACGAGAGAGGAGGGAGACGAGTTACCACGACCGATGATAGAGCAAACAACGGCAGAGAGTGACAACTGGCGTACCATCCAAATCTTATTTTAGTTTTTTAGCTTAATTGCACTTTTGGTCTCCGAGGTATCACAAAACTAAAGCCTATTCCCTTTTTCATGGCTCACCGAATCCCTCTCCCCATCACAACAATTGCCAAAAACCAGCTTTCGTGACACGCATGGAACTGATTTGACACTTAGTGACATCAGCTTGATAACTTACATGGCATTCCTATGTGTCATTCCTATGATCTAAACGTGACCACTAAAGTGTGAGGTGTCAATGATGGCACATATGAATGTCATGTAAGCTACCGAGTTGGCCTCACTAAGTGCCAAATCAATCCCACATAGACTATTGACGTTAAAAATTGGACGACACAATGATAAAAGGACCTAATTTTAACAGAGGGAAATTTTGAGGACCCAATTGGTTCAATTGGAGTCTCGGGGACCAAAATTGCATAATCGTGATATCTGGGGGACCCAGTGGGTGCAATTGGAACCAAAGGGACAAAAATTGCACAATTGTGATATTTGGGGACCAAAAGTGCAATTTAGGCCTTTTTTTAAGTTATGTCTTTCATATATTTTAGTTAAAGGAGGAAATAGAAAAGAGTATGCCACGTCATTCACATTGTTGTTCGAAATTTTATTCGCACTAAGTAGCATTTCACTTATTATATTATTAATGAAAAACTCATTCAACACTTTTATTCAATACGTAAATACACTGCTACAAAAAAAAAAAAACGAAAATACACTGCTTCGTAACCCACAATGTATTTCAAAGCATTTCATTTCGTAGACAAATCTCTTTTTTCAAATTTTAGATAATAATCTAATTCCTATTGATTTTTTTTATAGGGTCTCACTAATAAGTGTCCTAAAAACACTGATTAAGGCATCCTATAAAAGTAACTATTCATTGAAAAAATAGGTGTATTATTTTTCAATATATCAAATATACAACTTCCCATACAAACATACCTTTTAGATTTCTTAAAGAATATCCTTAGGATACTCGTTGATATTCTCATTTTTTATAAGACAATTGATGGCTACATTGAAGTGAATTGCGGGTGCACCGCAAACCTCTCCATTGGTATTTATAGTGTGTTTGGTGTAGCTTTTATTTGGACAAAATCACGCCCAAATAGCATGGACGTGGAAGCTTCAATTTGAAGCTTTCACGATTTGCTTCTAAATTTTTATCATAATGCCACTGTTGCCGTGGTTTTGGTTCCGACGTAATTTTCTGACGCATTACCAAACAGGTACTTAGTGTGTTTGGAAACATAATGAATATCAACAAAAACACTTCTCCACCGTGAAAGCCACTTACAATAGCTTATGGTGAAAGCAGTTCAGGGCCCTAAACAAAAGCACTTCAAGGCATTTCACGGGTTTCCAAACACTGACATAATTTATGTGAATTGAATTAATAAAACATTGATATATTAGTACCCAAAACCAAAAATATGATATATTATATTATTATTATTATTATTAGACGAGAGATTTATTTATATTGGTGTAAATTATTGAAAGCAATTCAGGGCCCTAAACAAAAGCACTTCAAGGCATTTGAAGGGTTTCCAAACACTGACATAATTTATGTGAATTGAATTAATAAAACATTGATATATTAGTACCCAAAACCAAAAATATGATATATTATATTATTATTATTATTATTAGATGAGAGATTTATTTATATTGGTGTAAATTATTTTTTATTCATACCCATTTTTAAATATTATTATTTCAAGTATAAATTATTATCTATTTATTTAATATTTTTATATAAGACATCATAATTATTTTAACTTTGTTTTATTATGGGCTAAATTGTAATTTTCGTCCCCCAAGTTTTTCAGTTTGGTCAAAATGATCCACATATTTTTTAATTGCACTTTCGGTCCCCCAAAATGGTGGGTTTTTTGCACTGTTAGTCTCTAAAAATTATAGATTTTGAAAAAATGGAAGACCAAAAGTGTAAAAATTTCACGAATTTATGGGATCAAAAGTGCAATTAAAAAAATATGGGGACCAAATTCGTAATATTTAGATTTTAGGAGGACTAAATTCGCCAAAAAAAAATTAAGGGACTATTTTCGTCAAAATAAAAAATTTAAGGAACGAAAAATATAATTTAATCTTTATTGTATTATACAAAAGATAAAATGATAACGTGTGAATAAATCTCCATAAAACAAAACAGGGAGATGGAACAAGTGAACAAAGTGCATGCGTTATCCTAACATATGATTGGTTAAAGTGATAACTGTTTTAAATTCCTTAAAACGTGGTCGGGGTTTGGACACTTATATAAAGAGAAAATATAATTAGGAGGGCTACCCTTAAATGTATCTTACAGATATGAATATTAATTAGTGTTTATGATTGTGAATACGTCCTACCAATATACCATTCTAAATTACTAATTCAATCGTCCTAACAATCTCTGAAATCCAGTTACAACCAATCAAATTTCAAACATATCCCCACGTGTCATGCCATAATGCCATGACATCTCCATATCCATAATAGGACACTCATCACTGCAACATATTGCTCATTTTCAATCACTCCCTCTCTCCACTTCCACCATGCCGCCAGTTGCTGGAGCCGTAGCTTTACACTCTTCCCTATGCACCATCTCTTCTTATAAACCATCATCTCCTTCTTCTAGATCAAACAACCATGTACATATGGTTGCCAAACCTATAAGTCTGCTCCAAAACCACCCACTTTATACACCAACCCATGCAAAACTCTCCCTTCAATTCAAAGAGAAAATCCTGTGCCTTGAGATAATGGGTGTTGATGCAGGTAAAGCACTGTCCCAAAACCCTGACCTCCGCACAGCTACCATGGAATCCATTCATTCCATTATCTCCTTCCTTCTATCCAAAGGCATCCAGCAGAAGGACTTGCCCAGGATTTTTGGCATGTGCCCCAAGATTCTCACCTCTGACATCAAAACTGATCTTAACCCAGTTTTTGATTTTCTCTTACAGGAACTCGAAGTGCCAGATCACAGCTTGAGAAAGGTTGTCAATAAGTGCCCAAGATTGCTTACTTCAAGTGTGATAGACCAGCTTAAGCCAGCTTTGTTCTACCTTAAGAGACTTGGGTTCAAGGATGTGGCAGCCTTGGCTAATCAAGATTCTATTCTGTTGGTGTCTAATGTAGAAGGGACCCTCATTCCTAAGCTGAAGTATTTGGAAATTTTGGGATTTTCCAAGGATGAGGCCAGACGTATGGTCTTGAGATGTCCAGCATTGTTCACTTTCAGCATTGAAAATAATTTTCAGCCAAAGTTTGAGTATTTTGCTGGGGAAATGGGAAGAAAATTGGAGGAGCTGAAAGAATTTCCTCAGTACTTTGCTTTTAGTTTGGAGAACAGGATAAAGCCTAGGCACTTGGAGGTTGTGCAAAGCGGGATCAATTTACCTTTGTCAGTGATGCTTAAAAGCACTGATGAAGAATTTAAGGAGCTGATAAAGCAGGGAGCTGGTGGATGACTATGGTGGGAGCATTATTTTCTATCTATTCATTTATGTGAATGCATGCTTTTCTAAGGAAGATAGGAAGTTTGACAATTTGTTTATATGCTGTGTTTTAGACATCCTTAGTACAGGCTCCTTTTCTAATGGTTATAAGTTGCTATTGTAAAGCTGAGAATAGATTTTGTAATGTGTTTTTTCTTGTAGTAATGTGATGAGATGAGAAATAAATGTAAAGGATAATTTTTCAAATCTTAACCGGATCTATTAATAGAATCTCTTTGAATATATTTCTCTTGTCTAAGTGACCAAATGACAATAAGAGACACATAAGAGCATCCATTTGGCTGTAAATCTTTGGCCGCTCTTTTATTTGATTGACTATATTGATGATACTGGGAAGCAAAGAAAGATGAAATGTAATGTTTCGAGCAACAAGTTGCAGTAATTTGATTTTTTTTAATGGAACTTGGAACTTAGAAAAGCAATTTCTGCAAAAGTGAAAATTTGTTAAATTTTTAGAGATAAGAGATCAACAAGGAAGAAAATATTACTTTACCTAGGTGTAAGAAGTTTCCTTATTTTTCAATCAGTAGGTGTAAGAATGGAAATCTAAATTTTGGTTGCTGCTGGACCATGGCCTTGTTCACAGAAGTAACTGATACCGGCAGTACCTGAAATAGTTCAGTTTTACAATTTGACCCCATGTAGACACACCAAGAATTCTCTGCCCTTAGAAGAAAAGCTAAGTTCTGAGAGTGAGTAGGGATAAAGTTATCTAGCAGAAAGTGCTCAAAAAGTGAGTGGCTGCAGTTGATGAGAGATTGGAATGGAATTTTCATAAGAATAACAAAAACTTATTTCTTGATTCCATGTCATCATATACAAGTCAAATACTGAAATCAATCAAATAACTTCCTATTAACTACTCACAAAATAATACCTACAAAAGCATCAAACAACTTATGATACAAACTGGAATAAAACACTATATCCAAGTAACAGTCAACTATTTGTACAATGGATCAGATGTTGTTTTCAAATTTCTTGTACTGCAACAAACACTTCATCATTCCAAACGTCTAGCTTGGTGTTTGTCACTTTGTCCACGAGATTTAAACCAAAACCAAAACTGACTTATAAGGAAAAAGGGTCATCCGCTGTTTAGAAGGAAACATCTTCAGAAATGAATGAAGTCCATGCATCCTGTTCCAACATAGAAGATGTGAACTTAGTTTCAGCATTGATCCTCAGTCTATACTTATCGCCTCAGAAACTTAATGGTAGCACTTATTATATATGGTATATATTTTACGTACCTGAAGAATGGAGAAAGCCTTCTCTGCTATGCACTTCTGTAGGACTGTTGCTCCTCTTTGCTGCAGTTTGTCTGGGTGGAGGCATAATCTTGCTTTCTGATAGGCCTTCTTCACTTGTGAGCAATCTGCTAGGCTCATAAGAGGAACAACATACCAACCACTCTCAGGCCATAGAATCTGTTAATGATAAACATACAACCATGTCAATTCTCCTGTTATTTGCATACATCAAGGGGGCATAAAACTATATAAGATTCAATAAATTGTCAGTGATAAGTGATTAAAGATGAAGACATTACATGATGTAGTGTCGAAAGCAATATCCGGATGTCAGTTTCCTTGCCAGATGACCACAATCTTATATCTCTCTCCAACTTTTCTGTTTCTATCTTTAGCTTCTGTAGTAACAGCAGAACATTTGAATCAATATAGATCTTTTTTCTCAGGTAAAAGAAATGGAAACAACGGAAAATCCCAAAATGAACCATGAAAATTTTAAAAGCATTGAAATTTCACCTGCTTAGAAGATAAACATGTTATTTTTTAGCAGAAAGTAGATCACACCCTTTTAAAATTTACTCATTTCTAATCACACCTGCTTGTTCTTTTTCATCACATTTAGACGTTTATTATGGATTCTTTTAATCACACCTTGTCTATACACCATATAAAGGGAGCTTAGTGCACGAGGCTAACAATGGATGAGGTCTGGGGAGGGTAGATGTACAGAGTCTTACCCTCGTAAGCAAAGAAGTTGTTGCTAGGATTTAAACCCATAACCTCTGGGTCATAAGGCAGCAACTCACCATTGCGCCAAGGTTCACCCTCCTGTCCATACACCATATAGTCGAATAAATTTTTACCATTTCGTTTCTTGAAAAATGCTTTTATCAACTTGTAAAATGGTGTTGTCAAAATAGAAAGTGGTGTCATCAAACTTTTAAGTACTTTCTACTTCTTCTAACTTAAAGTGCAATTGAAAGTAGCTTATAAAGGTTATAGAGAAATCTAAAATTTGAGGCTAACAATTGGATTGTTTAAAAATGAAATCAATGCAAATAGAGATTGTTGTTGTTGTATTGTATGCATTCTTTTCTTTTTTAAACTTTACAACTTGAGATCAAATTTCAAGCAATTTGAATTAATAAAACCATAATAAGCTTTGTATTAGTAATATGATGGAGATGCTTATTTAGTTATATATGCAATTATGCTTAATCAATACAATATATTACCTTGGGAGATTTAACTATTCCGCTCCCATCATCATGGTATTCACCTGCCTCAAGCCTTCCTGCGTTATATGATCAGATACAAATATGAAGTGCCTGCTGTTTAATGTTACAGGACCTATTATGCATTAAATTTTTAAGGCGACTTTTTATTTATCTAGTCAAGATAATCACCTTCCATCTCAGTAGTTTGGTCACTGCCATCATTTCTCAAGCTTGATTCTTCATCTGAATTTCGTGATTGAAACTTCTCTTTGGCCCATGCAATTGCTTCATCAATGGCTGCTGTTCCACAATTTTCCTCTCCGAGGTTGGTGTTGACCTCTATGACATAGGAGCTCATAACGTCATCATCATCATCCTGTTCTATAACTAGTTCTGGAAGCACATGATCATGAACTGAAGATTTTGCCTCAGGTTCTTGACAAAGTCCAGAGACAGCAGAAAATGGGGAATTGAGTTCCCAGTCATCAGTGGATATTTTGATGCTTTGATATGAATTGGATTCAAGACTAATTGTTTCTGGGGATGAGACTCTTCTTGAGAATCCTAAATGAGAACTTTTGAAGTTCTCCTTGTATTCATTATCCTGATATGGAATTTCAAATGACTGACTATTGCTTGGAAAAAGTGGCCTCCCTTGTTTAATTGGGTGTTCCACAGGCATCTTAGTAGATGAGTTCCATCTACATGGGACATTAATTGGCCTGTAACAATCACTAAGAAGCCTCAGAATTCCCATAACTAGGTTACCATAGTTTCAGAAGTCATTGAATCTTCAATACAATTCTGCAAAAATACCTTTTATATTGTAGAAAGCCTATCTAATTGGAGAACAAAGCAATGTGGGACAGCCCTGGTCAAGCATACATAACATAACTTGCACTGACAAATAAATGTTTAATTAATGATTTGCTAATTACTAGTTACTACCTTCCATGGCCAAAAGGGGAAGGTGGAAGCTAGAAGTAGGCTACCTCAAGGTTATGAATTATGATCAGTAAAATATGCTTTAAAACAATTTTGTACTTTCTCCTAATTAAATTGCATGAAGTCTACTAAAATATTCAACAATAACATCATAGATATCATATTCAAATCAAAGTTTCATGCTCCAAAATATACTGAAGAAACCACCCTTACCATTACTATTACTGTCAATAATCTCTATTAGAATAATTGAGCCTAACTCCAGTTCAAAATGATTACACGAAGGGTTGCTTAAGTTATTACAAATGGTTTTTTTGCTCGTATACTCAATCGATGTGGGACTTCGACACTTAACATACTCCTTTCACGTTCAGGACTCGACATCTAGAGCGTGAAGTTTACAGAAATGAACCTTTCTCGCATACTCAACCGATATGGGACCTTGATAGTTGACACTTAACAATCTCCAGCTATAGCAAGCAAGCTCTGTTGTAGTTACTTTCCAATTAGAAAATCAGCCTTGACATAACTAAGAAATAAAAACACTTCTTCTCTTCCTAATCAGTTATGTAATACTATTTCTACACTCATATAGCACCTACCTAGACCAAGCAAGAGTATTCATCTGCAAATACAACTAATCACAGAGGGCACAAATGTCAATTTCACCACATAACAGAACGAAAGTACAAGTAGTTACAGTTGGTTCACCTGAGCTTTGAAGTAAAGGAAGAAAATGCCACGTCATCTCCGGTCACCCGCCAGAGAGGGCTTAACTCCTCCGAACTCAGCGCCGACGACGAATTCGACTTTGACTTCCCCTTGGATTGCGACCCGGACCGCTCCCTCGATCTCCGGTCATCTTCAGCGCCGAATATGTCGCTGTAAAAGGTGTCGTTCTTTGCCGGAATTCGGAACACCGGCAAACTCCTGCCACCTTTTGGTGGCACCGGCGATGTGAACTCCGGCGGCCGGAAGATTTCCTCGTAGAATGAATTGGACCTTGAGAATTTGTGCACGAGCAGGCTTCTCGGTGGACCCCCAAAGACATCGGCGAAGTCGTCGGGGTCCAAGTTTTCCGGCTCGGAGGCGCCGGCGCCGGCGAAGATGGACCGCCTTGTGCGGGAAGATGACCGGTCCTCCATGGATCGCCGGCGAGGGAAACCCGCCGTTAGTCCCATTCGCATTCTCCACGACTCGTCCATTTCCCGGCGAGGTTCGCCGGTGAGCTTGTTCTCTTAACTAACTCACCGGAATATTCACTGGGAAAAAAACAAAGTGTAGCTTGTGCTTATATATAGATTTGATTTGATTTGAAGAACATAGGTCAAAAAATAAAAAATAAATCAAAAAAAGTAAAAAACAGAAGAATAAAGGTGACAAAAAAGCCATTGATTGACTTTTACTCCCATTCTTCCTGCTCAAATTACTTTCTTTTCCAATTAATTTATATATTAATCTTTCAGTAAATCTACAAATATTTATATAATGTCAATGTTCATACTTAGTTCTTAGTTGTATGTTCTTACCTCACAATTATTATATAGAAATAATTGGATTAAATACCACTTTTGATCGCATATCTTTATTTTATTTTTCGTTTTGGTCTCTTTTTTATTATTTTTTTGATTTGATCCCTTATTTTGCAAAGTGATCCCTCTTTTATTTTTTGTTTCGAAATGGTCCCCTATTTTACAAAAATTAAACCTATGTGATCTCTTTTTGTTTCGATATGGTCTCTCTATTTCTTTTTTTGTTTCGAAATAGTCCCTTATTTTATAAAGAGCATATTGAAACCAAAAATAAAGATAAGGGACCAAATAAAAAAAATAATAAAAGAGGGACCAAAACGAAAAATAAAAAAAAGATAAGGGACCAAAAGTAGTATTTAGCCAAATAATTTTATGGTTCATGGGTATGTTAGTAAAAAAATTTAAAGTTGATTGTGAGTTTATGGAATTAAATCCTGTCTACACCTTTTAGACATGTGCAAAGCTTAAGGTACTCAAACCAATAGATTGAAGATTGGTCCACCAACAATATGTACCAATGATTAATTGATTGCAAAACAAATAAATCAATGACGGAAAACATGTGGAGGATTGATCCTTCACAAAATTTTGGAGGACCATAGAGTTTGCCTTGCATGCATTGGTATATGTCTGTGAGGAGGCTTAGATGTGTGTCTAATCTTTACCAGTTGAAATTTGCAGAGTTTTGTGTGTGTACAACTGTCTATAAAAAAAATATGTACTTATTAATTTGAGATAAGAGTATATTTGTGCACAAATTTGGGTTAAATAGTTATATATAAAAGAAAAAAATGAGTAAACTAGTTAAGTAATCAAAGCATGGTTGCTTAGTTTCTGCATCTTGCCATTATTGTGTTTGTTTGCTAAATAATCTATTTCAGGTTTCTGTGAATGATTATTAGTGATAAGTGAAGGGAAATTCAAAGTGAGATAACGTGAAATAACTAGACTTGCTTTGCTTACCTGGAAAGATGCATAGGCTGTAATTGAAGTCCCCACAGACATGATCATGAATGCTATGTTTAATTTCCCCTCCTTTACATTCTGCTTTTGATTTTCTTTTTGGGTGGGGGCAAGCAAAGCAAGTGCTTCTGTGTATACCCTTTTGGTTGTCCTCATACCCTTTTATATTGTATGATTTTATGTTTGAGGAAAAGAATAAGAGGATAAAATTCATTCAAGGAAAGTAAGGTGTGCAATTATCCTGAGATGTTGTCACTCTCTAATTGTTTGCTTTAATTAAAGAAATTATATGAAAATGTCAGAATTATGGATTTATTGTATGGCTGAAGATCAAGTTGCTAACGAGGCAGGTGAAGGAAAGGATGGTTGATACCTCAATTGGGGACAATGCATGCCTTAAATTGATTTGAGATCAGCAGCTTTATGTCTTACCCTTTACTTCAAATTTCCATTTAGAGGTCATAATCAATACATTTCAGGTGAGACTATTATCAACTAACAGAGAGGCCTCAATGATGATCAGGTTTTTCATTTTTATAATTTCCTTGTTTTGGTGGGGAGTGTATATGTTTAGATGTTTAAAAACGCATAGAATTGTGCACAAGAGGGAGAGAGATACACTTTGTGGTGCTAAGAAAAAGCCAGATCCCCATTTTTTACTGTTTAATATTGATAAAATATGTATTAGCAGTATAGAATAATTCTTTTAATATGAAAGGAAGTATATATCCAAATTATCCAATTTATAATTGGACCTTAAAACTTGGTTTGCCTCCCATATTAGTTGGTGGTCCAAAAACATAACTCAGACATCAATTGAGTACCTCTACTGCTTGGTGTGGTAGGTAAAGGGAACATGTCCAATTAAAAACTGATGATGTTAGATAATCATAGATCAATATAATTAGTCCTCTGTGACTGGCCCATTAGAAATTTCTGTTCACTGATAGAGTGCTCTTGTCAATCTGGCTGAAGTGAATGCCATTCATACAAAGCTATCTGGTGGTGTTTTCCAGCCTATACAGTCATGTGTTAATAATGTTAATGGGTATTTTGCACGTCAATTTTTTAGATCACTTTACATCACTTTTTAATACTTACATAAGATTGATTACAAAAATAAGGTGACCCCTATATAATAATGTAAAAGGTGATTCAACACAAAGTGACATGTGCAACTGTCAATTCGGGTAACATTAATCTTTCCGCAAACCGTGCTTGTTACATTCCCTTTACTCTTTTCGGATTTGGAAGTTGGTGCTGCACTATGTTTTGTAATTATCCTAGTTATTGTATCTTCAAAAATATTGGGCTCAACTGAATTTTATAAGCGTGAAGAAAATTGTTCTAAACTATAAGATTTAATTATAATTTACTGTATGTATAAAGACTTTTTACATAATTTTTTTTTTTATGAATAGATTTTTTACATTATTAATCAATTATATATTATATATTGTCATACTATTAAAAATGTTTGACTGTAAAATAATTATTTTAAAAAACACACAAAAAGTGATGTATGACTAATTGATAATATAAAAAAATTTACGGTGATATGTTTCAAAATTAAACTTTAAACTATATTTATGGAAAAATAAATGATATTCTCAATTATATGTGTATCATCTTCATTTCATATATCCCCCAAAGTTCAAAATTATAGTAATGGATCTCTTCATTTCTCATGATAAATAGAGATGATTTTTAACCATTCAACTCTTGGACGGGCATTTAAGGAAATTAATTTTAAATATATTAGATAAATGTGAAGATTGTGCTGTAATTAAATGTATTAATGTATTAATTTTAAGATCCTTACAAAAGAAACATAGCTCAATTAATACAAAATTGCTCTGAAAATATTCTAACGTGCATACAATTAAATAAAATAACTGCTTAAGCCAATGGAATTCCAAGAAGAATAATTCCAAATAATGCTCTAATATTTCATCAAAAATAATTATGTTCTGGCAATTCGTGACTTGACTGATTTTAAATTTTCACAATGTAAAGATTATTATTAATGAATATAGATCAACAAGATATTGCATTATTGCAATTCAACTGAATGTATGTATATATAACTGTTTATTTAGAAATCCATAATAATTATATATGAATTTAGAAGTAATTAATAAATTGCAATATGATTAAATTTGGTTTTTGAAATAAAAAGGCCGGCGTAGTTGTTATTAGGGGTGTTCATCAACCGATCCAAACCAATTCAAACCGCAAAACCGAAAACCGAATAAACCGAAAACCGAAAAATCGAAAACCGAAAAAATCGCTTTTTTTTCATTGGATTGGATCGGATTTCGGATCCCCTAGTGAAAACCAATCCAATCCAATCCAAACCGACCTACTATATACATATACTATTATTTTTTAAATTATAATACTACTCATACTTAAGCATTATTTTTCATACTTTTATGAACGAACACTCTCATTCTCTTTAATATTTTTGTTGGAATTGTCAAATACTAGATGTATTGGAATGTTTATAATTATTCATGTACCTAGGAATCAATAGTTATTCATTTACTAGAAGATTTTATGCATGTACTTAGGCACTAGAACTACATTAATTCTAGTATATATAGGTTTAATGTTGGTTTTCGACTTAATATAACTATGTAACGATGTATCGGTAAAAACCGAATTATCCAATCCAATCCAAACCGCATTTGATTGGATTGGATTGGATCGGATTTTTTTAAGTAAGCAAACCGATCCAATCCAAACCGCAAGTTGTTTTCATCTTTGGATCGGATGGTTTTTTGGCTCAAAACCGATCCAATCCAATCCGCGAACGCCCCTAGTTGTTATACAAGTTTAAAGGTTAAAGATGGTTTTGTTCTCTATATTTTAAATGACATTAGTTTATTATCTCGCATGACAGCTTTTAATAGTAATCTTTATATATAAAAGTAAGGTAGTTTAAGGTTAATTATGGGTAATTTTGTAAATTATCTTAGGAACAATGTTGATAAATTCAATATTAATTATTATTAATCTTTTTAAAAAATATTAAAGTAGGTAAATAAAATTAATATAAAAATAAAGTATTTTTATATATAAAAGTGAAGTACTCTAGGGATTAACTAGAGGTAATTTATTATAACAAAATATTAAATTATCAGTAGTTTTATATTTTGTTATTATTTTAAATTTACATAAAAAATTGGCTTTCCAAACATTGCATAATTATATTCTTTAAACATTATTTATCCGTATATCGTACGAGTCCATAGTCTAGTATAAGATAAATCTTAATAATATTATAACTTTTATCCAGAGCTATAAATAAATTTATAAGGTTTACCATTAAAAGAACTCAATTTTTAAAGTATAAACAAATCAACTTAAAAAATAGATGTACCCCAAAACAACTTAAATATATTTTAACCAAGTTTAATTTATAATAAGTTAGACTTTATTTTGGTTAATTAGTACATAACATTGCTGCTTTTAACGAACAAGAAGAGGAAACAATGGTGTTTGATGATTTAGAACTACCTAACCAGGTGGAAAAGCCTGATCGGGAAACTGTTCTATTTTGATGATTGAGGTTAAAGCGAAGAGTTAAAAAGAGGATTCAATTTTGGCACCAACAGACAACAGTTCAGGTAAGATTTGGTACCTCCTGTGAAGTTTTGTCTTGGTAGGGTATCTTCCCAATCTGCATCAAGCAAGAAAAGACTTGAAAAACAAGGAGGTAACAGAACTTCACCAACCACTGTTTCTCCACACATTTCAGTGTCAGGCTCCCTTTAAGAAAAGCTAGGTGAAAAAGAAGAGCTTGGATACGAATGAGAATGAGCAGGCTAAAAAGTTATTATGGCGATTACGTAGGTGGTTTATTGCACTTTAGGTAGTCTTCCAAGCATTGTTTCTCCCCACATATCAGTATCTCTTACTTGGTACTAGTCCAGATACTATCAGACAATGAGGTATATATTGATAGGAAGCAGTGCAGTGCTCACACTCTAAACAGATAAGAAATTAGAATGTCACAAGGAATAGAAATGATTCTTAAACAAAAGCAAGTAAGTTCAGAAAGCTCACAGTATAAGTTTTTGGGGAATTTGGATACTCACCGTCCAAAATCCTCTTTCATCCTCTTTATATCCAAATATCAACTATTGGATTAATCTAGCGGTTGAGATATCTCTGACATTGACTGTTTGATTAATCCAACGACTGACGTTTGGACAAAGAGAATCCAGATCCATTTTTGTGAGATATGTGGTAAAAGAAATTGTGTATTTAAATGACATTACAGCACTAGGAATTCAGCACTTGCTATGATTTAAAATATAGATGTACCTTCAACCAAAAAAAAGTACAGATATATCCTTAATTTCATATGCAGTATGTGGTTGTTGGATCTAGAGATCATCATATATACACAACAATATGCATGACTTTGGCCATCATTTCAGCAATGAGGACTACTACCTAATATTATTATATCTAGTTTCATATGTAGTACCAGATAAGAAAAAAGGTACAATTCGATGATTCATAAACAGTGGAATTTCACAGGCATCCAGGAGAGGAAAAAGATATTTTTGTCGGCATGAGTGAAAGCTATTACACAAAGAATGTAAGTGGTCGTTTAAATATCTTAACATCGCCTCCTTTTCAAGTATGTTTCCATTCAAAATTCAAATAACTATCAAATACCACTAAGATCCTTTTGGTTCTTACGCTTGGAGAAGTGAACTCAGTCTATTTTGCAGTAAGCTATATTTAGTCATGTATGAAGTGCTTTTATTTTGAAGTACCTTGAGCAAGAAAAAAGCAAGTGATTTTCTCTTATAGGAGATACTTGGTAATTTTAAGGCGATCCCTACATAGTGAAACTTGAGAGTTGTTAATCTTGATTTGGCGGGTAGTTTCCTATACATGGTATGATGGTTGGTTATATAAGTTTAAGGTTAGGATAGTACATGTCATGCGAGATAGTATTTACTTAATTTCAA
Organism: Ammopiptanthus mongolicus; assembly: GCA_039655645.1. NCBI lineage: Eukaryota > Viridiplantae > Streptophyta > Magnoliopsida > Fabales > Fabaceae > Ammopiptanthus > Ammopiptanthus mongolicus. The sequence goes on from CM077345.1 coordinate 86,214,082, forward strand.
TAATGATTCTCACACCATTTTTTACATTTATTTTATAATCGTTAATTAAATCACTTTTGTCTTGAAAACAATAATGGATATATAATACATGATTAAATTTAAGTGTAAAAAATAGTATGATAAAAAAGTGGCGAGATCAATATTTTCCCTATATAACTTATGTTGTAAAGCCAATGTGACAAGAATAGATAAAAAAAATCCAAAAATAAAATTTAAAACTAAGGCTATGTTCACTACAAAAAAAAAAAAAAACAAGTCTTTTAGAGACCGAGTTTAACGGCCACACTAAAGCAGTCACTAGTAGCGGCCGAAATTGTAATGGAAGAACTAAGATATAAAATTTATTGCTGACAACTATTTAATGACTGAATTTAGCGACTGAATTGTTAGTGGTTGCTAATTTTTGTCGTTAAGTCAATCGCTAAATGATGAAAATAAAGTATCAGTTTTTGCCAATTTAACGACCGAATTTAGCGATCGCGATGTGTTATAACAACTCTTTTGTGCTAGTTAGCGACCAAAATAATGGTGGTCGCTAAATATTAAATCCTAATTACTCTCACCAATTTCTCTTTCTAGAACACATCTCACTCTCCCTTTCCGGCTCTAAATCCCTCACTCTCCACCTTTCTCGAATACATCTCAGTTTCTCTGCCTATCCAACCCTAAGTCCCCAACTCTACGTCTTCATCCCTGCAGCAGAACTTCATCACTTCGCATCCCCGCCGGAGCCGCCGCCAAGGTCTCACTTCATCACTCCTCACCCAAACGTTGTTTGCTTCTACTAACCTCACGTCCCACACCGCACGCAAATCCACTACGCTTGGGAGTTTTGAAGGAGAGATGGAGTGAAATGGTTAATAATGGAATAGTTTAGAGTGGAATGGAGTACAAAGGTAAAAGTATACCACACCATTATTTGGAAGTTTAATGAGATAATGGAGGGATCGAGATCTCACTCCATTGTTTGAAAATCACAATGGTAATGGAGTGAAGTGAATTACAAAGGGTGTGAAGTGGGTTACATTTCACTCCATCTCAAACCCCCCAATTGGAGGGTATGAGCGGTTTGGATTCTCATCCTTAGTCATTCTGCTTCATTATTTAAAAAACTCTCAAATAATGGATTAAAGTCTTTTTAACACTCAACTTCATTACTAAGCACTCCGCTCCATCCAAACATAGCCTAAAGCAGCATCTACTTCCAATTGTAATAAGAATGACTAGTAGTATAAGGAAACAAGCACACTCGAAGGAGTGGTGCTCAAACTGATCTTGCTGTAAATTCAATACCTAACTAGTCGTGTTGGTGGAGACCACCTAATATTAATCATCTATAAAACACATGCACTCCAAGCTACTGTTGGGAAATGTCATCATAATTTCCCTCCTCTGTGAACTCAAAATAAGCACTATGCGGAAGCGTAAAATAAGTGTAGCAACACCAGAAAATTTTTAGCGTGGAAAACCTTCTCAATGTGATCAAGGAAAAACCACGGGACCCGTAGACCACTTAAACCTCCACTATAAAATAATGGGAATACAAAAATATAACAATAATGTATCTTGAATTTGTAGATAGCACTCACAAATTGGCTCACTATTTTTCTCTCTTAGAAAAACACTCTCTAAGGTTCTCTCTATTTTTTTTCTCACTCTTTTCCTCTTGATTGTGAGGATCTAATGCCCAATGCATGAAGAGGAAAGCTCTATTTATAGAGCCTCCTCACTTGTTGGCTCCCTGCTTGCCAACCACTTGCTTTTGACAATTTTGTTATCAAATTTAATGCACCAAATGCTTCTTTGGGAAAGACAATCTGCAAGTTTGAAATCATGCACTAAAAGTGCACATTTTCCTTTGGCTGGATCTAGGCTAGGCCCCACAATTCTCCCCCTCCAGCTAAAGGAGAAATATTCGTGGATCACTTTGGGGTTGATGTTAAGCCTGCAACTTCTTTACAGAATTCTAACTTCTCTTTTGGTAGAGCTTTTGTCATCATATTTGCACCATTGTCTTTGGTGTGTATTTTCTCAATCTGCAGCAGTTTACTTTCCAACACATCACAGATCCAATGATATCTCACATCGATGTGTTTTGACCTTGATTGAAATGTCGAGCTCTTGCTGAGATGAATTGCGCTAACTGTCGCAATAGAGAACATAACTTTCTTGATTCTGGCTTAAATCTTGTAGGAACTTCTTTATCCACAAGATTTCCTTACAACCTTCAGTGATTGCGATGTATTCAGCTTCTGTGATACTCAAAGCAATGCACTTTTGTAGTCGTGATTGCCATGAGACAGCTCCTCCTGCAAAAGTAATCAAATATCCAGACGTAGACTTTCTTGAATATACATCTCCTGCCATATCTGCATCTACATATCTAACAAGCTTTAGATTTCCATTGCCAAAGCACAAGCACCTTTTGGCAGTTCCTCTCAGATACCATAGTATCCATTTCACAGCGTTCCAATGCTCCTTTCCTGGATTTGATAGGAATTTGCTCACAACTCCTACCGCATAAGCAATGTCTGGTCTTGTACAGACCATTGACCATTGCATACATAAGACTACCCACTGCAGAAGAGTAGGGCACCTTGCTCATTTCTTCTTTTTCTTCTTCATTCCCTGGATATTGCGTTTTACTTAGGTTCAAATGACCAGGTAATTGAACATGCACTGATTTGGCATTATGCATGTTGAACCTTTCAAGAAATTTCTTGATATGGTCTTCTTGTGACATCCACAACATTCTTCTAGAACGATCTCTAGTAATCTTCATTTCAAGAATCTTCTTCACTGCACCCAGATGTGAACACCTCATTTTGACCGGATAATCATAAAAAAGTCTTTTTTTATAGAAATCCAAAAAAAAAAAAAATAATAATAAAAAAAAATAATAAAAAAATAAAAAAATAAAAAATAAAAATAAAAAAAATAATAAAAAAAATAAAAATAAAATAAAAATAAATAAATAAATAAAAATAAAAAAAAATAAAAATAAAAAAATAAGAAGGAAAAATGTCTTTGGGCCAATAAACCAAGTTTCAGCCCATAACCCGTCTATCTCCTCCATAACCTGTCTATCTCCATAACCTGTCTATCTCCTCCATAACCTGTCTATCTCCATAACCTGTCTACCTCCATAACCTGTCTATCTCCTCCATAACCTGTCTACCTCCATAACCTGTCTATCTCCATAACCTGTCTATCTCCTCCATAACCTGTCTACCTCCATAACCTGTCTATCTCCATAACCTGTCTACCTCCATAACCTGTCTATCTCCTCCATAACCTGTCTACCTCCATAACCTGTCTATCTCCTCCATAACCTGTCTGTCTCCATAACCTGTCTATCTCCATAACCCGTCTATCTCCTCCCATAACCCGTCTATCTCCTCCATAACCCGTCTATCTCCTCCCATAACATAACCCGTCTATCTCCTCCCATGACCCGTCTCTCCTCCCTCTCAAGAAAAAAACCCTAGCCGCAGCCCTCTCTCTCTTTCCCCCATTCTTTCCTTTTTCTCTCACCCACCAGAAACACTTTCCCCTTCACCCTAAGAAGACCTAGCCGCCCCCTATCTCTTCTCTCCCTTCCCTCAGCAAAATTTTTTCTCTTCCCCTCCGTCAATCTCTCCTCATCACCCCTCCTTCCTTTCTCAAACCTAGCCGCACAGCAACTCTCCCCAGCGCCAATCTCGCACTCGATCTCTCCCTTCCTTTTCCATCCGCGCTCAATCACGCGAGGTATGCATCGTTCTTTTCCTTTTTCGTTTCAAATTAAGAGCTGATTGCGCTCATTTTGATTTTGTAGGAAATAAAGGTTCGGGTTCTATAAATAGGGGGTGAAAGGCAACGATAGGGAAGACCGAGAGGCAGAGGCAGAGGCAGTCACGAAAGAACTGCAGAAGCAAGGAGAAGGAGCTTCCATTTCATACCTAGCACCGCCGTCCGGAGTCGCTAATCCTCTTCACGCGGCCTTGACGCGTCCTCATCCAGTGCCGTAGTCCGCCGCTACACCGCCGCCCCAGCACCCCACCGAACGGCACCACGCAGACCCAGCCGTCCCTACCGCGATTTCTAGCTTGCTTGAAATCATCTCAATAGGTTTTGGTCCTGTTATTACTTTCTGGTGTATGGTTGTTGAATGTTTCTACTTCATACTTTAGATGAATACATAATAGAGAAATGGTTGTTGGCTTGGATTTAATTTTTTGTGGACACCCTGTGACACAGATATTGTAATATCATGTTCCTTGCTGCAATGCATGCCGCATGTTTGATGTAAAGCTTGAGTTGATGATGATTTGATTTTTGTTAGACACAGTTTTGGTAGTCTAATGTATTTTTCTGTATTGCACATAACCTGTTTTGTTGAAGAACCTGTGTGCTTACTCCTGGGAGTCACATCTTCCTCCTAATGTTACCCCTCTCCCATGCGCAGTTCCACTACATCACAGCTCCTTCGTTTAATTTCCTTCTTTTTTAGTGACTGAGTTAATGAATTGAGGAGTTATAGTCCTTTCATGTGTAGAATGGATGGTGGATTCCTATATTGTTATATTGCACTTGCTTTGGCCGCTATATGGTTTGTGAAACTGAATCTTTGAACTGTGAAACTGAATCTTTGAACTCGTTGATGTGTGATCAAAAGCTTCGATATTTGGTCTTCTAGCTCTTCCTAGGCTTGTCACAATGACTGTCAATTTTTGCTTTGTTTATGCTTGCAACCAAGTACTGCCAGGAATATAATTTCTTGTTGTTTAGTGGCTGCAGCAAATGATACTGGTTAGAGATAGGTTTAGTTGTTTTGTAGTTATTCGGAATAAAGCTTGGAGTTGTAGGGACTGTGGTCAAGCTTCCCCTTGGGTTGTCATGTTTATTCAGATTAACATTTATTGAATAATAAGTATTGGTATGCTAAATTTTTGTTCAAGTTTGAGCAGTTTATGGTGTACAGGTTAATTAATTGTGATTGAGTGGATGAGATACACTCTAATTCACCTCTATTTCAAGAAGTATCGCTGGCAGCAATTCTTTTCCCTGCCTTGATCACGTTTTTTCTTCTGAAAAGTGCAGCAAGATATTTTTGGTTCCTTATTTAGTGTAAATCATAGCGACATCAGCAATGACAAATATAAAAATAATCAAAATAATTGGAATTTGCTTTTGGGATGCCCTATGACCTTGAGTGTCATGTTCAATCCCTTAAGTGTGAGGTTGCTCTACGGACTCATGTGTCGTGTTCAACCTCATTTAGGATTTATCAATGTTTAAAAATAGAAATAAACCATAGAACATGGAGTAATTTATTTTTCATCTTGCCTTTTAATGTTAATGTTAATTTATAACCTATTTCTTCTAATTTTTTTGGTAAAATAAATATTTGCACAATTAATTTGGGTAACCGTTTTTTTAACGGGTACATTAGGGGTGTTGTGGGGTTAATTCTCTACCCTTCTCTATGTACAATCGACTCCCGAATTCGACTTGGTTCCAAAGACCATCTTGTTTTAAAGGTTTTCCAATTTTTCCTTAAATTAAATAAAATTGGTGGCGACTCTACATGTTTTTTCTAAAATTCTCTTTTTTCGTCATCTTCCTTCGCGATTCCGGTCGCGACAGATGGCGACTCCACTGGGGACAATTTTAGAGAGTCAAGCCCATTAAAATTAATTGTGCAAATCTTTAATAAATTTTAACTTGTTTGTTTTACCCTTTCTTTTTTCTTTCTTCTTTTTTGTTTTTCTTGTTATGTTTTGTTTCTCTATCCTTTATGAAAATAAAAAAAAAATTTTGAAAAAAAAAAAGAAAAAAAAAAGTCTTTTGTGTTGGTTGTTTTTTTCAACCTTAGGGTAGAGGATTTTGTTTCTTCTTGGAATATATTATTTGAACTCTAGGGTAGATGACATTTGATTTTTTGTATATATATGTGACTTTGTTTTGCAGGTTTTTTTAGTTTTAGGATTTTACAGGTTTGTATGCCTCCAGCACACACATCACAATCACTCGTGTCACACATTTTCAGCTCTATACCCGAGCTTGTGGAAGCCTTAGGAGTAGGCGGTGCCTCAACACTGTCATTGGAAGGCCTAGTGCCCCTCTGATATTTGTTGATTCACCACTCAGATTGTTACTAGTATCATGGATTAGTCATCCTGGAGGGTTTATCCCTACTTGTGGCTAGGATCATGAGCTGGGTCCCGGTCTTTCGTGATTGGGACAATCTGGGAGCCATGACCTTTAGAAGTCTAGAACCACCATTGCACTCATAGATTAACCTAGTGGCTGCCTAATTTAAGAGTCGTCATAGGTACCCTTGACTATAGGACCTCCCTCTTAGGACAATTGGAGGCGTGCATCTTCTCTCTTCTTTCTCATTCGTGATTATGTGTTTTATTTCGTTCTTCTAAAAAAAAAAAAAAAATGAAAAAAGAATAGAAGATAAAAAGGTAAATGGGTTCCCATCGCCTTGGGCCCAAATGATCCATTAAAATGGGTCACAAGAGGGACAATGCATTAGACGTCCCATGTCCTTTGGGTTTACAACCCTATAAGGACTCCTTTTGCATCACATTTTTGTGCTTAGTTTCTCATTTTTCTTTTTATTTATTTATTTATTTATTTATTTATTTATTTTTAATAGGTGAGTTCTTTTGTGAAGGAAAGATCCCGTTACAATCCAAGTAGCAAGCAATGGAAAGATCTCATTCTAGCAATGCAATCAGCTCAAGGAGGAACATTAGGATTGATGTGAAGGTAAATGATGTGAAGACCTTAATAGAAATCAGTCAGTTGATGCCAAGAGAGACACATTCAGCATTTGCAAGCAAATATGGGAGAATTTTGGACTTGTTGTATATTCCTATAGATGTTGCGGGCTTGAGCGCTTTGGCCCAGTATTGGAATCCTACCCTAAGATGTTTTGAGTTGCCAAATTTGGATACGACACCAACTATAGAAGAATATGCTTACATGATAAGGATACCTCTTTCGAAGGAGCTTCGTGTTTACCTCTACTATGGCCAACATGTCAGTGATGGGAAAGTGGCAGAATTATTAGGAGTTCAACCGAAGCCATCAGACAAAATGGAAAAAGGAGTAGTCAAAGGCTTGAAGAGGAGATTCCTCGAGGTTTATCTCAGGGAATTGGCTCGACAACAAAATTGGGTTGTTTTCAATCGAGTGTTAGCTTTGACCGTTTATGGATTGGTGTTGTTTCCTTTTATATCGGACATGGTGGATTATGCAGCCATGGATGTCTTCTACAAAGTTGAAGAGTATGCTGTGAATCCCGTCCCTGCTATTTTGGCAGAAACGTTCCTCTCACTGCAAGTATGCCACGAAAGTCAGCAAGGTAAATTGCGGTGTTGCACACAATTGATGTATGTTTGGATCGTGACTCATATGTATGCTCGCAAGCACATTAGCGAGACGGATGACCCTTTGAAGAGGTTCCACCGCATACCAGTAAAGCCAAATAAATCCTATGAATGGAAGCGAGAGTTTGATGAGATTGATTCAGAATCCTTTAATTGGATGTGTCCATGGTATAAAAGAGATACTGTTATCTTCAGCTGTGGGAATTTCTCGAATGTCCCCTTGATGGGGCCAAGAGGTTGTGTTTCATATTCTCCAGCACTTGTGATTCGACAATTGAAGTGGACTCAACGTGAACCTCCTGAAGAAGTGATGGGTGGGATCTCTTTCTTATTCCAAGATTGCGAAGTTGTCAAGAATACATCAATAGCGATTAGATTGGCTTGGAGTAATATCCGTATAGTGGGATCAAATGAGTTGGGAAGACAAATCATTCCTTACACTAGCAACTACCTCGCTTGGAGGAAAGCAAGGAGAGAGAACATTACCGATCCTGAGCCGATCCCACACCATGATGAGATTCCTCAGACTGAAGCACAGTTGCTAGAGAAGACTGAGATTTTGATGGCTCAGATGGGGGTGCTAGAGGAGATGAATCAAACGGCTCGAATCACCATTGCCACACTTCAGCATGAAGTCCATAAGTTAAACATGAAGGTAGAACGGTTGAAAGATGAATGTGCGGATGCATATGAAGCCTCCTGTCCAGCAAAGAGGGCGAGGAAAGAGAATGTGAAAGGGTCAGAAGTCCGAGGGTTGCGAGCAAAGGTAGAAGATCAAGAAAGAGTACTGACAAAAACTCTCAAAGAAAAAGAAAAGTTGGAGGCAAGCGTCGGGGTACATGTCCAAACGATAAAGATATTGGAGGAAAGAATATGATCCTTGCAAGAGGCATTTGCCCATACTGAGCGCTACTCTGATCAAGGTTGGAATGCAGCTGCAACGTATCGCGAATCATTGGCAAAGGCACAAGAGAAGGAAGACCAACTGTGGATGAAGATACGAAAGCTTGAAAGAGAGAAAAAGCAATATGAGGATGAGATCCATCAGCAAGAAGAATGGTTAGAAGACTGGCATGTAGTGGCAGAGAAACTGAAGACTGATAGAAATGCTTGGAAGAGAAGATATGAATACTTGTCGGGAAGCTTGCAATACCATGCTTCTCGATTCATAGATCGCCTCGAGGAGGCGTCCATTCAGGTTCACATGAGCGCTGAATCTCTAATACCTCCAAAAGTAGCCAGCTTCATAAAATATTGTAGAAGTCTTGCTAGTGGATTCAAAAAGAGAACCTCGAAACTTTTGATGTAATTTTTGTTAAATGTCGGACGTTGTACCGCTCTTCAATCAAATAAAAGTTATCTTTCACGTTATGTCCATCGATGAATTCTCCTTTGTGTTATAAGTCTGCCTGCATGGTTGCATTGCTAGTGAGTGATGCGATCCATTGAGAGATGCACGCCCTCATGGATATGTCATCAACCATGCACAATCTAAGGGGGACGTACCCCTAGAGTTGCGCATGGGATGAAAATTTCTTGCTACAGAGACGGTCTTTCCTTGACAAAAAGAATTAATAGTGTAAATGAGATAGACGTAACTTTGATTTCACTAATTAAATTTTTTTTTTTTTTAATGTATTTGTATAGGGTTAAAATCAGAAAATTCAGGAACCATTGCGCGACCCAGGAAAGACGACACCAATCAAACCCGAGTTCACAACACCAGATCTCGGACTAGAATGGCTGATAATAATGCCGAGGTGGGAAGAAATTTGAGCTTAGAGTTAGATGAAGTAAGGGGAAGAGTAGCTGAGATGACTGAAACCCAAGCAAGGCTGGAGGCGATATTGCAAGATATGAGAGAATCTCTCAATAGGCTTGGCGCAAATAGAGGTGCAAATGAAGATGATCCCTATGTGAGTGTACAGCCAGCCCTTTCCACAGTATCGGCACCTATGTTCTCAAACATCAACACAGGTCTTACTCAGGGAATGCGTGCCCATGGACAACAGCAACACACAGCACCAATAGTACTTCCCATCGGAGAAGGATACCGCCCTTTTGAGAATGCCTATCATGAAGCTCCTGGCTATGCGGGACCCACATGGGAGCAACCCCATATATCCATCCCTGGACCGTTCAGAGGAGCTCAGGTAGAGAAGGATAAGGTGAAAGATGAGTGGATGGAAAAGATGGAAGAACAGATAAAAGCGATAAAAGGATCAAGTACCTATGGCCTTCTAAAAATAGAAGAACTTTGTCCTGCCTCGGACGTGGTGATACCTAAGGATTTTAAGATCCCTGATTTTTCAAAGTATGATGGAAGTGGGAATCCTCGGTTTCACCTTATCAGCTATGCCACCAAAATGGCCATCTGGTCAAAGGAAGACAAGTTCCTCATTAGCTTCTTTCATGAGAGTTTGACAGGTATTGCGTTAGAATGGTACCTTCAGCTAGACCACTCTAAGATTTCGCGATGGACAGAATTGGCTGACTTGTTCATGGACCAGTATAAGTTCAATTTGGATGCAGCTCCTACCCGTGAACAACTGACCTCAATGCAGAAAAGAAATGAGGAACCCTTTAAAGTATATGCGCAAAGGTGGAGAAGCTTAGCAGCACAAGTTCAGCCCCCGTTGACATTATCAGAAATGTGCTCGTACTTTTTGGGAACTCTCGGGGCCCCTTTTATAGGGGCAATGGCAGGAGCGGCTTACAGGGATTTCTCCGACTTAATAGCTGCAGGAGAAAGAATTGAATTTTTAGCTAGAGCTGGGAAACTGTCGGTTGATGCAGAAAGTAGTGCCCCTAAGAAGGGATTCCAACCAAAGAAGAAGGAAGCTGAGGCGAATTATGTACAACACCAACAGAATGTTGGGCCTCGACATGTTCCCTCATACCCAACGTACCAAGCACCATATAACCCGAACCTTCACATCCCATACCTTCAAGCACCACTTTACCCACCTCAACAAGCCTTGCCAAGCACCACTCAACCACAAAACCAGATAAATAATGTCCCCGCACCTCAGCCATATAACCCCACTCGCCCTGCATACGCACGTTATCCCCCTGCAGTCCAACCATATCGCCCAACCTATAATCGACCAAATCAAGGACACCCCACCACTCCAAACCTGCCACCTTTCCCTAGACTATCCGTTTCCAATGCAGAATTATTCCAACAATTGTTCGACCGTCATTTGATTGCTGGGAACCCTGTACGTCCCCTTCAACCACCTTTCCCTGCTTGGTACAATCCAAACTTGACCTGCAAATATCACATGGATGTCTCAGGACACTCCATTGAAGATTGCGAAGCCTTTAAGACAGCAGTGAGAAAACTAATCGCTTGTGGAAGATTGGGGTTTGAAGAGGAATCGGGGCCTAGCATTGTTAACAATCCAATCCCAAGCCATAATGTAGAAAACAGGGTGAATAGCTTGGAAGTAGAGGGGCATCAAGTCAAGAAGGTCCTCCACTTACGAACGCCTATGCAAGAGGTGTTTGATGGACTAAAGAAAGCAGGGTATGACATCGTCGCGCCGGGGGTGCCAATAGAAGAAGAAGAACAAAAGGATGATGGAATCTTAAATTGTGTTTATCACCATGGGCAGGCAGGACATGACATTGAGAGTTGTTGGGACTTTAAGGTCCGAGTTCAGGGACTACTAACCCTTGGAGTGATACAAGCCAGGCGAGGTACGTTTGAGGGAATCAACGTAGTCGAAAAGATTGTACTTCGAGTGCCACCCCTTAATAAGGCCCCGACACCAGAAAAAGTGATCTTAAGGGTAAAAAAGCCAGTTCCTTTTGCGTATGACGACACTCATGCTGTGCCATGGAACTATGAAACAAAAGTTGAGCTGACGGCTGCAGGAGAGGCTTCGAAGGCCCAAGTTGCCAATGTGATAAGGATCGGGGGTATTACGAGGAGTGGGCGATGTTATGGCCCTGAAGAAGAAGAAATAAAGAAGAGTTCCAAGGATAAAAAGAAGAATGAAGCTGTGGAGGAAGAGGAAGAAGAGTTCCTGAAGATCATGAAGCAGAGTGAGTTTGATGTGGTGGAACAGTTGAAGAAGACTCCAGCCAGGATTTCTCTCTTATCACTTATTCTAACATCAGAATTGCATCGTAAGGCTTTGTTGAGGGTGTTGGGTGAAGCTTATGTCAAGCCTAATGTCACTCCCGAAAATGTGGTAAACATGGTAGATCCGGTGAAGCGTGTCAACATGATTACTTTTTCGGAAGATGAGGTGGTTCCGAGGCAGGGTAGTGGGCCCAAAGCCCTACATATTACTTTAAAGTGCAGGGGTTTTGTGATTGCGAAGGTACTCATAGATGGCGGCTCGGCATTGAATGTGATTCCAATGTCTACTCTAGAGCAACTGAACATGGGTATAACAGATTTAACACCACAAGAGATGATTGTGCGAGCCTTTGATGGAACAACAAGAGGGATTTTAGGGGAAATAACTCTGCCACTTGAAATAGGGCCTAGTTGTTTCCCTGTCCTATTCCAAGTCATGGAAATTCAACCAGCATATACTATGCTTCTAGGGAGGCCTTGGATTCATAGCGCTGGAGTTGTTCCCTCAACATTGCATCAGTGCTTGAAGTACATCCACAATGGGGCGGTAATTACCATTCGTGGTGAAGAGGAAATCATGCTGACAAAGCCCGTTTCCGTACCTTATATAGAGAATACAGAGCAAATTGAGGATAACTCTTTGCACAACTTTGAAATTTTGAGGTCAGAAATCCAGAGGAAAGAGCCACCAATAAAGAATGTGAATGAAGTGGTATTTCGTATTATGGAGAGGAGTGGATACCAGAAGGGAAGAGGCTTGGGGTCTAAGCTTCAAGGGATCCCACAACCGATCGAGGCCATTTCCAGAGAGGGAAAGTATGGACTAGGGTATGAGCCTTCTCTGGCAGAAAAAATGAAGATCATGACTCTCAGAGGAAGAAAAGAAGGAGAGGGAGAAAACAAGTATGTTCCCCATCTAAAGGAGACTTTCCCAACACCAGCTGAAGTGATCAAGCCAGAAAAGTTGACCTCCCCTCATTTCATCATCAGTGCACTTGAAGAAGAGCAAGAGGGAAACCATGTTATCTATCTCTCTGGTGACAATGAAGTTCTTAGCAATTGGCGATCTGAGCCATTTGTTGATGTTATTTCCATAAAGTAATTATCTCTTTGTACAAGAAATGAACTGGTGTTTACTTTAATTGAGACATGAATAAAATGTGTTAGCATGATTTTCCAGCATGTTTTTTTTCACTCTTTTACTATTCATTGCTTTATATTGCTTGCACCTTCTTCAACAAATAAAACTCTTGTCTATATTGTTCCTATTGCAAAAATTGTCTTTCAGGAATCTCTCTCCCACTGAAAGTTTGCTTCATAAAAGGAACCCTGAAGCCTCATTTATTGATTCCCTTGCGGCTGTGAACGAAGGTGATCCCAGGTCTGATGATGAAGAAGAAGCAATTGAGGAGTTCTCCAAGTTGATGGAACACTCTGAAAAAGGGTTCAGTTTGAATGATGAGGTCATAGGAGTGGTTAATATGGGGACAGAGGAAGACAAGAAGGAGTTGAAGGTAGTGGATAACCCAGAGCATGCAGAAATGATCGCACTATTCAAAGAGTATTTGGATGTGTTTGCATGGTCCTACAGAGATATGCCAGGTTTAGATCCAGAGATAGCATCACATAAAATCCCATTGTACCCAGATATGGTGGCTAAGAAACAAAAATTGAGGAGGATGCATCCAGAAATGTCGCTTCAGATCAAAGAAGAGGTAACTAAACAACTGGAAGCTGGTTTTCTGGAAGTGTCAAGACACCCGGAGTGGGTAGCTAATATTGTGCCGGTACCAAAGAAGGATGGGAAGGTCAGGATGTGTGTGGATTACAGAGATCTGAATAAAGCCAGTCCAAAAGATGATTTCCCGCTCCCTCATATCGATATCCTCGTAGACAGTACAGCAAGGAACCACAGGTTCTCTTTCATGGATGGGTATTCTGGATACAATCAGATCCTCATGGACGTCGATGACAAGGAAAAGACAACTTTTACCACTCCTTGGGGAACTTTTTGTTACAAAGTAATGCCTTTTGGTTTGAAGAATGCCGGGGCCACCTACCAACGTGCTATGGTAGCATTGTTCCACGATATGATGCATAAAGAAATAGAGGTGTACGTGGATGACATAGTGGCCAAATCCAAGGAAGGAGAAAGTCATGTAGCAGTTTTGCGGAGGCTATTCGAGAGACTGAGGAAGTACAAGTTGAGACTCAACCCTACAAAGTGTGTGTTTGGGGCATCAACTGGGAAGTTGCTTGGTTTTATTGTTAGCAGAGAAGGAATAAAAGTGGACCCGGACAAGGTACAGGCAATAAGGGACATGCCCGCTCCCAAGAATGAGAAGGAGGTAAGAGGTTTTTTGGGAAGGTTGAATTACATTGCACGGTTTATCGCTAACCTGACTAGCACGTGTGAGCCGATCTTCAAGCTCCTGAAGAAGAATAATCCTGGAAGTTGGAATGAGGAGTGCCAAGAAGCCTTCGACAAGATAAAAGCATATCTGCTTAGTCCTCCGGTGTTGTTGCCACCGATTCGAGGACGTCCACTGATATTGTATCTCACTATATTACCGACCTCAATGGGGGCAATGCTAGGGCAATATGATGAATCTGGCAAGAAAGAACAGGCGATTTATTATCTGAGCAAAAAGTTTAATGACTGCGAAGTCCGATATATGGCAATTGAGAAGACTTGTTGTGCATTGGTATGGACGTCCAAGAGGCTCAGGCAGTACATGTTGTATCACACGACCTGGTTAATCTCTCGAATGGACCCTTTGAAGTATATCTTTGAAAGTCCTCACATCTCCTTAAGGGTTTCAAAGTGGCAAGTGATATTATCAGAATTTGATATTAAATACATGACTCGAAAGTCCATCAAGGGGAGTGCGATTGCTGATCATTTAGCTGAAAACCCTCTCGAGGGTGGACAACCAGTTACGTACGAGTTCCCAGATGGAGAGATATTGTCATTAGAGGAAGATGAAGCCGAAGATGAGAATGTGTGGAAGATGTATTTCGACGGAGCAGTTAATATGCACGGGAGAGGTATAGGAGCAGTAGTGGTTTCGCCGAATGGCAAGCAGTACCCAGTGGCCATTAAGCTTGAATTTGAATGCACCAACAACATTGCAGAATACGAAGCATGTGCGAGTGGGTTACAAGTAGCAATTGAGCTTGGAATAAAACAATTGAAGGTCTTTGGGGATGCGGCTCTAATTATTTATCAAGTCAATGGCGAATGGCAAACCAAAGATTCCAAGTTGATCCCATATCAGAAGTACTTGACTCAGTTGATTGCGAAATTTGATGATATTACCCTTTCGCATTTAACTCGAGACAAGAATCAATTCGCAGATGCTTTAGCCACGTTAGCTGCTATGACTAAGCTGGACATTTGTACCACCGTCCAGCCTATCCAAGTGAAGGTCCAGCGTGAACCGGCATATTGTGCCCATGTGGAAGAAGAGCCCGATGGTAAACCTTGGTATCATGACATCAAACAGTATATGCAGAGTAGGGCATACCCAGCTGAAGCAAATAAAGGGACCAAGAAGACTATTCGCAGGTTATCCATGGCCTTTTTCTGGACGGAGAAGTTCTATATAAAAGAAACCATGATGGGGTCCTCTTAAGATGTGTTGATGCTCGTGAAGCCCGAACTGTCATGACAGAAGTACATGAAGGGATATGTGGAACGCATGCCAACGGTCATATGATGGCACGCAAGATTTTACGGAGTGGTTACTACTGGTCAACCATGGAAACAGATTGCTTGGAGTATGTCCGGAGATGCCATAAATGCTAGATATATGCAGATCGAATCAAAGCTCCTCCATTCCAACTGCACAATTTGGTGTCCCCTTGGCCCTTCTCTATGTGGGGAATAGATGTAATCGGGCCGATCAATCCTAAGGCTTCAAATGGGCACCGTTTCATCTTGGTGGCAATAGATTACTTCACAAAGTGGGTAGAAGCGGCATCATATGCCAGTATCTCTCAAAAGGTGTTCACAAAGTTCCTCAAAAGAGATGTCATTTGTCGGTACGGAATACCTGAAAGGATCATTACGGACAATGCTTCCAACCTTAATGGGGCAGAGGTACAGAAGTTGCTCGAGACCTTCAAAATCAAACACCATAATTCTGCTCCTTACAGGCCCCAAATGAATGGTGCGGTAGAAGCGGCCAACAAGAATATCAAGAAGATTGTCGCTAAAATGGTCGTGAACTATAAAGATTGGCATGAAATATTACCCTATGCTTTGCATGCGTATCGCACCAATATACGTTCAAGTACCGGGGCAACACCCTTCTCATTGGTGTATGGAATGGAGGCTGTCTCCCCCATAGAAGTTGAAATCCCTTCATTAAGAGTGTTGATGGAAGCAGACTTGGAAGAATCTGAGTGGATGAAGGCTCGGTATGATCAATTGAACATGATTGAAGAAAAAAGATTGGTGGCCCTTTGTCACGGACAATTATATCAAAGAAGAATGGCTAAAGCTTTTAATAAGAAAGTTCGTCCTAGGGAGTTTCAACCAGGCGATTTGGTACTAAAGAAGATACTCCCCAATCAAGAAGACGCTCGAGGAAAATGGGCGCCCAATTATGAAGGGCCATATATTGTAAAGCAGGCATACTCGGGCGGAGCATTGATCTTAACAGATGAAGACGGGCAAGAATTACCAAGGCCCATAAACTCTGATGCTGTGAAAAAGTTTTATGCTTAAAAAAAAAAAAAAAAAAAAAAAAATTGTTGCTCGCTAGGTCGAAAACCCGTAAGGGCGGCTTAGGCAAAAGTTAGGGCAGAAAAATGTCCGTTAGGTCGAAAACCCGTAAAGGGCAACCTAAGCAAAAATTAGGGCAAAGAAAATAAATCTTGGGCTGAAAACCTGCAAGGGCAGTTCAAGTGAAGAAAATAGCACAAAGGCCACCACACTGAGGCAATTTTGCTTGTGATTGGGTACATGGTTGCGAAGAAAACTGTTGGAGGGTTAAAGGAGGAATGCACATCAAGAGAAGTTGAGAGTAAGGCCAGGACTTGCGACGTCAGTGGCCGATGGGAATCATCTGAATGAGGATCAAGGAACCGATACTGGGGCAAATTTTTTATGTGGTTATCATATTTTATTCCTTTCCTCTTATTCGCTCTTATCCTTTGTGCTGCCCTTGCACTTCCCCTCCCCGTGTTATCCTTTCTGATTCCCTTATGTATGATCCAAAGTCACATGTGAAGGCAAAAGTTTATTCATGACCCCTTTGTGCTCAAATCATGTTTTATGCATTAAAATTATGTCTCAATCAAAGTAAATATGAGTTTGATAGTATGATTTGATAATTTTAATGGTGACTTTAATGAATGGTTTGGACCAACAAAGATTCAGCACTTCAAAGTCAATAAGTAAGATGACAGTGCACGCCGAGTGGGGGACTTAAAAGAATAAGGAAAGTCTCCACAGGTCACAGTCCGGGATAAATCTCTTCATGACTGCGCCTCTTACAAAAGAAACCATGTCATCAAAGGGAATAAATGGTGTTTCAACTCAAAGGTGTTTGTGAACAAGGGTATGATTGGTCGAAGTTTTCCTGGGAAGTGTTTGGGTCCAGTTTGTCTAAAGAAAAGGTAAAATAGAAATAAAGAGCTCAAAAGCTCATTGCAATTTAATTTTCGGGATCAGAGGCCCAAAGTCATTTACTTTTCGAGCTCAGAGGCTCTTTGTCTTTTATTTTTCGGGATCAGAGGCCCACTATCATTTATTTTTCTGAGCTCAGAGGCTCATTGTCATTTAATTTTTGGGATCAAAGGCCCAAAGTCATTTACTTTTCGAGCTCAAAGGCTCTTTGTCTTTTATTTTTTCGGGATCAAAGGCCCATTGTTATTTAATTTTTTGAGCTCAGAGGCTCATCGCAATTTAGTATCTTTGGGATCCGAGGCCCACCATCATTTATTTTTCCGAGCTCAGAGGCTCATTGTCATTTAATTTTTGGGGATCAGAGGCCCAAAGTCATTTACTTTTCGAGCTCAAAGGCTCTTTGTCTTTTATTTTTTCGGGATCAAAGGCCCATTGTTTGAGCTCAGAGGCTCATCGCAATTTAGTATCTTTGGGATCCGAGGCCCACCATCATTTATTTTTTCGAGCTCAGAGGCTCATTGTCATTTAATTTTTGGGGATCAGAGGCCCAAAGTCATTTACTTTTCGAGCTCAGAGGCTCTTTATCTTTTATTTCTTCGGGATCAAAGGCCCATTGTTATTTAATTTTTTGAGCTCAGAGGCTCATCGCAATTTAGTCTCTTTGGGATCAGAGGCCCACTATCACTTATTTTGAGCTCAGAGGCTCATTGTCACTAATTTTTGGGGGCGGAGGCCCACGGTCATTTAATTTGCGAGCTCAGAGTCTCGTGATCATTTATTTTTTGGGATTAGAGGCCCATGGCACTTTGTTTCTTTCATTTGTTATTATGCCTGCATCATTTGCATTAAATATCTTTGTATAATCACATGCATTCCCGGACAAAATATGTGTTCTTTTTCTTTACTCGTTGTTTACTATGATCACATGTCTCCTAGAAAACAACAAGTAAAGAGGGGCAACTGTGAACACCTCATTTTGACCGGATAATCATAAAAAAGTCTTTTTTTATAGAAATCCAAAAAAATAAAAAATAAAAATAAAAAAATAATAATAAAAAAATAAAAAAAATAAAAAAAAAGTAAAAATAAAAATAAAAATAAAAATAAAAATAAAAAAATAAGAAGGAAAAATGTCTTTGGGCCAATAAACCAAGTTTCAGCCCATAACCCGTCTATCTCCTCCATAACCTGTGTACCTCCATAACCTGTCTATCTCCTCCATAACCTGTCTACCTCCATAACCTGTCTATCTCCATAACCTGTCTATCTCCTCCATAACCTGTCTATCTCCATAACCTGTCTACCTCCATAACCTGTCTATCTCCATAACCTGTCTATCTCCTCCATAACCTGTCTACCTCCATAACCTGTCTATCTCCTCCATAACCTGTCTATCTCCATAACCTGTCTATCTCCTCCATAACCTGTCTACCTCCATAACCTGTCTATCTCCTCCATAACCTGTCTATCTCCATAACCTGTCTATCTCCTCCATAACCTGTCTATCTCCATAACCTGTCTATCTCCTCCATAACCTGTCTGTCTCCATAACCTGTCTATCTCCATAACCCGTCTATCTCCTCCCATAACCCGTCTATCTCCTCCATAACCCGTCTATCTCCTCCCATAACATAACCCGTCTATCTCCTCCCATGACCCGTCTCTCCTCCCTCTCAAGAAAAAAACCCTAGCCGCAGCCCTCTCTCTCTTTCCCCCATTCTTTCCTTTTTCTCTCACCCACCAGAAACACTTTCCCCTTCACCCTAAGAAGACCTAGCCGCCCCCTATCTCTTCTCTCCCTTCCCTCAGCAAAATTTTTTCTCTTCCCCTCCGTCAATCTCTCCTCATCACCCCTCCTTCCTTTCTCAAACCTAGCCGCACAGCAACTCTCCCCAACGCCAATCTCGCACTCGATCTCTCCCTTCCTTTTCCATCCGCGCTCAATCACGCGAGGTATGCATCGTTCTTTTCCTTTTTCGTTTCAAATTAAGAGCTGATTGCGCTCATTTTGATTTTGTAGGAAATAAAGGTTCGGGTTCTATAAATAGGGGGTGAAAGGCAACGATAGGGAAGACCGAGAGGCAGAGGCAGAGGCAGTCACGAAAGAACTGCAGAAGCAAGGAGAAGGAGCTTCCATTTCATACCTAGCACCGCCGTCCGGAGTCGCTAATCCTCTTCACGCGGCCTTGACGCGTCCTCATCCAGTGCCGTAGTCCGCCGCTACACCGCCGCCCCAGCACCCCACCGAACGGCACCACGCAGACCCAGCCGTCCCTACCGCGATTTCTAGCTTGCTTGAAATCATCTCAATAGGTTTTGGTCCTGTTATTACTTTCTGGTGTATGGTTGTTGAATGTTTCTACTTCATACTTTAGATGAATACATAATAGAGAAATGGTTGTTGGCTTGGATTTAATTTTTTGTGGACACCCTGTGACACAGATATTGTAATATCATGTTCCTTGCTGCAATGCATGCCGCATGTTTGATGTAAAGCTTGAGTTGATGATGATTTGATTTTTGTTAGACACAGTTTTGGTAGTCTAATGTATTTTTCTGTATTGCACATAACCTGTTTTGTTGAAGAACCTGTGTGCTTACTCCTGGGAGTCACATCTTCCTCCTAATGTTACCCCTCTCCCATGCGCAGTTCCACTACATCACAGCTCCTTCGTTTAATTTCCTTCTTTTTTAGTGACTGAGTTAATGAATTGAGGAGTTATAGTCCTTTCATGTGTAGAATGGATGGTGGATTCCTATATTGTTATATTGCACTTGCTTTGGCCGCTATATGGTTTGTGAAACTGAATCTTTGAACTGTGAAACTGAATCTTTGAACTCGTTGATGTGTGATCAAAAGCTTCGATATTTGGTCTTCTAGCTCTTCCTAGGCTTGTCACAATGACTGCCAATTTTTGCTTTGTTTATGCTTGCAACCAAGTACTGCCAGGAATATAATTTCTTGTTGTTTAGTGGCTGCAGCAAATGATACTGGTTAGAGATAGGTTTAGTTGTTTTGTAGTTATTCGGAATAAAGCTTGGAGTTGTAGGGACTGTGATCAAGCTTCCCCTTGGGTTGTCATGTTTATTCAGATTAACATTTATTGAATAATAAGTATTGGTATGCTAAATTTTTGTTCAAGTTTGAGCAGTTTATGGTGTACAGGTTAATTAATTGTGATTGAGTGGATGAGATACACTCTGATTCACCTCTATTTCAAGAAGTATCGCTGGCAGCAATTCTTTTCCCTGCCTTGATCACGTTTTTTCTTCTGAAAAGTGCAGCAAGATATTTTTGGTTCCTTATTTAGTGTAAATCATAGCGACATCAACAATGACAAATATAAAAATAATCAAAATAATTGGAATTTGCTTTTGGGATGCCCTATGACCTTGAGTGTCATGTTCAATCCCTTAAGTGTGAGGTTGCTCTACGGACTCATGTGTCGTGTTCAACCTCATTTAGGATTTATCAATGTTTAAAAATAGAAATAAACCATAGAACATGGAGTAATTTATTTTTCATCTTGCCTTTTAATGTTAATGTTAATTTATAACCTATTTCTTCTAATTTTTTTGGTAAAATAAATATTTGCACAATTAATTTGGGTAACCGTTTTTTTAACGGGTACATTAGGGGTGTTGTGGGGTTAATTCTCTACCCTTCTCTATGTACAATCGACTCCCGAATTCGACTTGGTTCCAAAGATCATCTTGTTTTAAAGGTTTTCCAATTTTTCCTTAAATTAAATAAAATTGGTGGCGACTCTACATGTTTTTTCTAAAATTCTCTTTTTTCGTCATCTTCCTTCGCGATTCCGGTCGCGACACCAGATCTTTCATAGCAAAATATTTGCTCAATGCCTTCTTGAGAGCAGCTATCTTTGTCTTATCTTTCCCAACAATCAACATATCATCAACATACAATAGAAGTACGATGGATTCACCATTCTCATAATTCTTCACAAACACACAGTGGTCTGCGGACGTCTTTTTGAAATTATGTTGGGTCATGAAGAGATCAAACTTCTTGTCCCATTGTCTTGGAGCTTGCTTTAGACCATAGAGGCTTTTCTTCAGACGACACACTAGGTGTTCTTTGCCTGGTTCTGTAAAACCTTCTGGTTGCTCCATATAGATTTCTTCCTCTAGGTTTCCATATAGGAATGTTGTTTTAACATCAAGTTGCTCTATCTTCAAGTCTAGTTTTGCAGCTAGACCAAAGATTGTTCTAATGGATGTCATCTTCATCACTGGTGAGAAGATTTCTTCGAAATCTAGGCCTTTCTTCTGGTCGCACCCCTTCACAACAATTCTTGCTTTGTACCTGGGGTTTGGGTTGTTCTCTTCAGTCTTGAGCTTGAACACCCATTTATTTTTCAGTGCCTTTCGGCCATCTGATAATTTCACCAGGTCATATGTAACACCCGGGGCTGACGAGGGCGGGGAGTGATCGCCGGTGCATGAGGCACGGATAAGGAGCGGCTCCTGGCAGGCTTCTAGGCGGAGGGATACATGAATGAACCGATTCACACCGGAATGAGAGGGATCCTGAGGCTGTGCAGGTATGTGACTGTACAGATGAAGGAAGGCTTATAAGAATTGATTGGTACTACCTATACTAACAAGATACATCTTCTTTTCGGTAGCCCATCACTTAAGTGAAATAGACAGATGCAAACACTAGAAGGGGGTTGAATGGTATTTGACAAATTTATGCGGAATTTAGAAACTTTTTCGCAAGCACAGACGGGTTGTAATAGACGAGTAAACACAGACAGGTCAATCAGACTGATAACTCGTCTGAAGGTTTTCACAGAAAACACACAATCATGCAAGATAAGAAAGTTTTTGATAAAACAATTATAAACCCCTTTAGTTAGATGATAGTTAAGACAAATAATCAAACTAAAGAGTTAAGGGAAATAGAGATCACTCAGCAGGTTTTATCCTGGTTCACCTCTTAACAATGAGGCTACGTCCAGTCCTTGGCAGCACCAAGTCTTCTCACTATAACTGATTTAGGTTACAGGACAGACAAGTATTGTTTTCACACCTAGCCTCTTTAGGCTCCAGACGAGTATTGTTTTCACACCTAGCCTCTCCAGGCTCCAGACGAGTATTGTTTTCACACCTAGCCTCTCTAGGCTCCAGACGAGTATTATTTGCACAGTTAGCCTCTTCAGGCTCGGACGGGTTTGTTTGAGAGAAGTTGTAAAAAGATTACACTTTGCAAGTCTTTCACAAGCACTCAGACGAGTGTATTAAATGTGAAGTTCTAAAAGACTGCGTATTAACTTCAAATGATTGAAGAATAAATAATGAAAGAATGAAGATATAAATGTACAGAGTAATTGCTCTTTGATTGCTCTGATCGTTCTCTTGTGTCTCTTGGAATATTCAAAGTCTTCTTCATTAAATAGGCTTCAAAATTTTAAAGCCGTTGGACACAAAGTCTGAAGTCTTTGGCTTCTTGCAGATCTTCAATAAATGCAATAGAGTCGTTCTGATCAGCCATTAAAGCATAGGGAACTTCGCTTGTTCTCTTTTATCAGAGTGATGCAGACTTCTGATATACCTTTGGTCTCAGCAGGTTTGTATACGTGCTTTTTGTTTGCAGAGGGAAGACTTTCCCTTTTGGTGTAGGATGCAGTTGTGTTCAGGCAAAGCACTTTGTTGAAGTTCTTTATCAGGGTCGAGACAGCTTTCATCCAATGTATTTTTTAACGTTAGTCTTTAGACGGATGAGTAGCTTCATTAGACGGGTTGACTCTTTAACAGAGAGATGACGTTAGTTGCAAAGTCTTTTAGACGGGTGAGTCTTCCTTTGATCAGACGGTTGAAGACTTCATTAGATGAGTGAACTTCTCTTAGTTCAGACGAGCGAAGCTTAGCTAGTTCAGACGAGTGAACTTATCTTAGTTCAGACGAGTGAACTTTAGTTAGTTCAGACGTGTGAACTTAAGTTAGTTCAGACGGGTGAACTTATCTAAGTTCAGACGAGTGAACAGTTCATATAGACGCTTAATGTTTTAATCTGCACACTAAGTAGACGAGTTAAATACCACAGACGGGTTCAATTAAATCATTGAATAACTGTTTTAATCTCATCAAAACTAAGGTAAATGCACATCAGACATTTGGAGACTCAACAATCTCCCCCTTTTTGATGATGACAAAACATGTTAAATGATTTAATGAACTTAAGAAAATTCACATAAATCAGTCATGTATATGATTAGTCAGATTAAAAACATTGTTCCATGATTATAATATACTCAGACAGATAAGAATTTAACTTTTTATCTTAGCCTTATCTTAGTATTTTCTCCCCCTTTTGACATTATCAAAAGCAATAGAATATAGAGAGAAAAGAAAAGATACATCATATTAAAAGTAAACATTTATTCATATCAGACAGTTGTAATATAAAGACAAGTTTCATTTATTTTTCTCCCCCTTTTGTCATAATCAAAAAAGAGAAAAGGAGGTATATGACCATCATTAGCCGTGTACAAGGTTCTTTAAAAAGAAAATTACACATAAGTGTTAAAAAGATCAAAAAGAGCATCTATTCTAGCTTCTAAAACAGTTCTAGCTCTTCTTTCTGCAGCAAGATCTTGGTGAGCAGCTTCAACCAAGGTCCTGAGAGATGCTACTTCAAAAAGCAAAGCTTGAAGATCTCGTCTGGGCACAGGAATGTGATCAACAGAGTCATCAGAATGCCAGGGAAGAGCATAGACAGGTGGTGCAGAAGGGATAGAGAAGGCTTCCGAAATCCGGGGAAAGAAACGTAAGTGAAGATTGCGATAGAAGATAAAAGGTAGAAAGGTGAGCTTATGGAAAGAATCATCAGAGGAGTTATCTTCTAGAGGTGAGGGAAAAACAGAGGACAGAAAGGAGAGAGATGTAAAAGAGAGTGATTTTGAAAAACGTACGGATGGAGATTTTAAAAGAAAAAAAAAGAAAGGTTCAGATTTAAAGTAAGACAAAAACATCCACGTACACATTTTGCCTCAGATAATGAAACGACACTTAAAAGAAAATGAAATATCCATTTAAAAAAGAATTTTTTAAAAGAAGAGCGAATGACTCATAAGGTCAGACGATTAAACATAGACGGGTATCATAAAAACTCATCAGACAGGTTATTCTGCAAAGCAATGTATATTCAAGTTGTCTCTTATTAACTTAAACCTATCCTCAGCTAAAGGTTTTGTAAAGATATCAGCCCATTGATTTTCAGTTTTAACAAACTTAACATCAAATACACCTTTTTGAACATAATCTCTTATGAAGTGATGTTTGATTTCTATGTGCTTAGCCTTAGAATGTTGTATGGGATTCTTGGTTAAGCAAATAGCACTAGAATTATCACACCAGACAGGTATATTATGCTCAAATATAGAGTAATCTTCTAGTTGATGTTTTACCCATAGTAGCTATGAGCAGCAACTTGCAGCAGAGACATATTCTGCTTCTGCAGTTGAGGGGGCGATAGTCGTCTGTCTTTTGCTTGACCAGGAGACTAAGTTTGCTCCAATGAAGTGACATCCTCCACTGGTGCTTTTCCTTTCAAGTCTATCTCCAGCAAAGTCAGCATCACAAAAACCAACTAATCTGTAATCTTGTGTTCTCAAATACATTAAACCAAGATTAGTGGTTCCAAGCAAATATCTAAATATTCTTTTAACAGCTTTAAGATGAGATTCTTTGGGATCAGATTGGAATCTAGCACACATACATACACTAAATTGAATATCAGGTCTGCTAGATGTTAAGTAAAGAAGAGATCCAATCATACCGCTGTAGACAGTTTGGTCTACCTTTTTACCTTCATCATCTTTGCTCAGATTAGCATTAGTTTGCATTGGAGTTTTCATGATCTTTGAGCTATCCATTTTATATTTCTTTAGAATCTCCTTGATGTACTTTTGTTGATGGATGTAGATTCCATCACACGTCTGCTTGATTTGCAGTCCAAGGAAGAACTTCAATTCTCCCATCATGCTCATTTCAAATTCTGCTTGCATCAACTTAGAGAATTCTTTGCACAATTTTTCATTGGTAGCTCCAAAAATAATATCATCAACATATATTTGAACTACTATGAAGTTATCTTTTGAGCATTTCTTAAACAAAGTTGTATCAACTTTTCCTCTTATAAAGCCATTATTCAAAAGAAAAGAACTAAGTCTATCATACCATGCTCTAGGCGCTTGTTTTAAACCATATAAAGCCTTTTTAAGTTTGAAAACATAATC
This sequence comes from Ammopiptanthus mongolicus, assembly GCA_039655645.1. Taxonomy (NCBI): domain Eukaryota; kingdom Viridiplantae; phylum Streptophyta; class Magnoliopsida; order Fabales; family Fabaceae; genus Ammopiptanthus; species Ammopiptanthus mongolicus. The sequence continues at coordinate 86,239,456 of CM077345.1, forward strand.
TGGTTTTTTATTATCTTCAAAACCAGGGGGTTATTTAACATAAAATTCTTCTTCAATTATTCCATTTAAAAAAGCACTTTTTACATCCATTTGAAATAAAGTAATTTGATGTTGTGCAACATATGACATGAGTATGCGAATAGCTTCTATTCTAGCTACAGGTGCAAAAGTCTCAGTATAGTCAATACCTTCTTGTTGGTTGTAGCCTTGAGCTACTAACCTTGCTTTGTTTCTGACAACTTTGCCATCTTCATCTAGCTTGTTTCTGAAAACCCATCTTGTTCCAATAACAGACTTGTCTGTTGGTTTGGAGACAAGTTTCCAGACATCATTCCTTTTGAACTGATTAAGTTCTTCTTGCATGGCAAGAATCCAGCTTTCATCTTCAAGAGCTTCCTCAATATGCCTTGGTTCAATTTCAGATAAAAAGGCCATATTACTTGACTCTCTTAAGACAGACCTGGTTCTAACACCTTCAGAGGGACTTCCAATGATAAGATCTTCAGGATGATGAGCTTTGAACTTCCAGTCTCTTTTGAGATCATCATTTTGATGTTGATCTGACTGATGACTCGTCTGCTCCACTTATCTGAGAGATTCCTCAGCAGACTCAGTTTTTGATACGTCTGGCTGTTGACTCGTCTGCTGGGTAAGATCAAGTCCTGCAAGATCATCTCCTAGATCTGATAGTTCCCTATCAGTCTTTAGATTATCATTGAATTTTACATGAATAGATTCCTCAACAATAGAGGTCCTAGAGTTAAAAACTCTATATGCTTTAGACACTTCAGAATATCCAATGAAGATGTCTTTGTCTACCTTGGAATCAAACTTTCTAAGTTGATCCTTGGTATTTAAGATGAAGCATTCACATCCAAATGCATGGAAATAAGATATGTTGGGTTTTCTACCTTTCCACAATTCATAAGGAGTCTTCTTTAAGATAGACCTTATAAGTATTCTATTTTGCACATAACATGCAGTGTTTACTGCTTCAGCCCAGAAGTACTTAGGAAGATTATTTTCATTGAGCATTGATCTAGCCATCTCTTGCAGAGATCTGTTCTTTCTCTCAACCACTCCATTTCGCTGTGGAGTTCTTGGTGCAGAGAAATTGTGAGAGATTCCATTCTCTTCACAGAACAGTTTGAATTGCTCATTTTCAAATTCTCCCCCATGATCACTTCTAAGGGTAGAAATACAGAAACCTTGCTCATTTTGTACTTTCTTACAGAATACAGAGAAGGCCTTAAAAGACTCATCCTTGTGGGTTGAGAAAAGTACCCCAAGTAAATCTAGAATAATCATCAACAATGACAAATCCATATTTCCTTCCAGCTAGACTGGCAACACTAACTGGTCCAAACAGATCCATGTGTAACAACTGAAGAGATCTAGAGGTTGATACAATGTTTTTTGATTTGAAACTTGATTTTACTTGTTTACCTCTCTGACATGCATCACATAAAACATCTTTCTTGAAACTGATATCAGGCAATCCTCTCACAAGGTTATCCTTTTTCAATTTTGAAATAAGTTTCATACTAGCATGTCCTAGTTTCTTATGCCATAACCATCTTTCATCCTCTTTAGACATCAGACAGGTTACACTTTGATCTGAGAGTTCAGTTAGCTCAATCTTATAAAGATTTTGCTGTCTGCTAGCTGAAAAGAGGGTCTTGCCACTCTTGTCTTTGACTATGCATTCATTCTTAGTGAAGGAGACATCAAATCCACTATCACATAATTGACTTATGCTAAGTAAATTGTGTCTTAGTCCTTCAACCATAAGTACATTTGAGATAGAGGGAAGAGGGGGTTTACCACCAATTGTACCAACACCAATTACTCTTCCTTTTTGATTGCCTCCAAAGGCAACAAATCCACCATTCTTAGACTGGAGGTCTTGGAACATAGACCTTTCTCCTGTCATATGTCGCAACCAGCCACTGTCCAGGTACCAGCAGAGGCGTCTGCTTTGTCCTATTAAGGATGTCTGCAACAGAAATTATTTTATCTTTAGGTACCCATATTTTTCTGGGTCCTTTTCTGTTAGTTCTAGGAGTCTGTGAAGACTTCCTCTTTTTCTTGTGAAAACACTTAGACATAACATGTCCAGCTTTTCCACAGAAGTTACAGACGGGTCTATGTCTAACTGGAATGGGTTTAACAAAGACAGTTGAAGATTTTGTTGATACTTTATGATCAGCTTGATGATCATATCCAATGCCTTCTTTGTTAAGAGAGTGTCTCTGACATCCTAGCAGTTTTGTCAGATTATCTCTGCCATTAACAAATCTAGCAAGATCAGAAGTGAGCTCCTTCACTTTCTGTTGAAGTGTGAACACTTCTTCAGAATGTGATGTTTCACTTGAGATCGAAGCTTCATCAAACTTTTCAGTCCTCAGCTGGCTATTCTCTTTGACCAGCATCTCACACTCTTGAGATTTTTGTTTATGCGGAGTTTAACATAATCTCTCTTGAGGGATTTGAAGGCCTTAGATAAGCCTTTGGATTCCTCTACCAGCTCATCATAAGCATCATGCAATTCTTCAAGTTCAGAATGTACCTCAATTTCAGGTTCTGAATCTGTATTGGCCATCAAACAGAGATTGGCTTCCTCTTCTGTCTCTTCTCCTTCATGTGTGAAAGATAAGGAGTCCTACATTTCTTTAGCAGAATCACAAGTATGAACCTTTTCAAACTCTTCTGGACTGAGAGCACATATTATAGCATATCTGGCTTTATGGTTTAGATCCCATCTTGTCTTTTCTGCAGGTGTCCACTGAGCCTTAGGCTTGTCTGAGCCATCATTAATTTGAGGAGTGTAAGGACCATCAGTAATGACATCCCATACATCAGAATTTGTTGACAAGATGAACCAGTGAAACATTTCTTTCCAGTAGTTGTAGTTTACACCATCGAAGAAAGGGGGTCTGGTTATAGAGCCTCCTTCAGGTTGGGGGTTCCCACTTGAGCTTGCTCCAGAATACATTGTCTATACTTCAGGATCTTTTCTCTACACTGTTAGGTGCTCAACCCAGAGGCTAAGCTCTGATACCAACTGAAATAGACAGATGCAAACACTAGAAGGGGGGTTGAATGGTGTTTGACAAATTTATGCGGAATTTAGAAACTTTTTCGCAAGCACAGACGGGTTGTAATAGACGAGTAAACACAGACAGGTCAATCAGACTGATAACTCGTCTGAAGGTTTTCACAGAAAACACACAATCATGCAAGATAAGAAAGTTTTTGATAAACACAATTATAAACCCCTTTAGTTAGATGATAGTTAAGACAAATAATCAAACTAAAGAGTTAAGGGAAAGAGAGATCACTCAGCAGGTTTTATCCTGGTTCACCCCTTAACAATGAGGCTACGTCCAGTCCTTGGCAGCACCAATTTTTCTCACTATAACTGATTTAGGTTACAGGACAGACAAGTATTGTTTTCACACCTAGCCTCTCCAGGCTCCAGACGAGTATTGTTTTCACACCTAGCCTCTCCAGGCTCCAGACGAGTATTGTTTTCACACCTAGCCTCTCCAGGCTCCAGACAAGTATTATTTGCACACTTAGCCTCTTCAGGCTCAGACAGGTTTGTTTGAGAGAAGTTGTAAAAAGATTACACTTTGCAAGTCTTTCACAAGCACTCAGACGAGTGTATTAAATGTGAAGTTCTAAAAGACTGCGTATTAACTTCAAATGATTGAAGAATAAATAATGAAAGAATGAAGATATAAATGTACAGAGTAATTGCTCTTTGATTGCTTTAATCATTCTCTTGTGTCTCTTGGAATCTTCAAAGTCTTCTTCATTAAATAGGCTTCAAAATTTTAAAGCCGTTGGACACAAAGTCTGAAGTCTTTGGCTTCTTGCAGATCTTCAATAAATGCAATAGAGTCGTTCTGATCAGCCATTAAAGCATAGGGAACTTCGCTTGTTCTCTTTCATCAGAGTGATGCAGACTTCTGATATACCTTTGGTCTCAGCAGGTCTGTATACGTGCTTTTTGTTTGCAGAGGGAAGACTTTCCCTTTTGGTGTAGGATGCAGTTGTGTTCAGGCAAAGCACTTTGTTGAAGTTCTTTATCAAGGTCGAGACAGCTTTCATCCAATGTATTTTTTAACGTTAGTCTTTAGACGGATGAGTAGCTTCATTAGACGGGTTGACTCTTTAACAGAGAGATGACGTTAGTTGCAAAGTCTTTTAGACGGGTGAGTCTTCCTTTGATCAGACGGTTGAAGACTTCATTAGACGAGTGAACTTCTCTTAGTTCAGACTAGTGAACCTTAGCTAGTTCAGACGTGTGAACTTAAGTTAGTTCAGACGGGTGAACTTATCTAAGTTTAGACGAGTGAACAGTTCATATAGACGCTTAATGTTTTAATCTGCACACTAAGTAGACGAGTTAAATACCACAGACGGGTTCAATTAAATCATTGAATAACTGTTTTAATCTCATCAAAACTAAGGTAAATGCACATCAGACATTTGGAGACTCAACATTAAGAACTCCAAAGTTAAGCGTGCTTAACTTAGAGTAATTCTGGGATGGGTGACCTTCTGGGAAGTTTCCCAAAAAGCGTGTGAGTGAGGACAAAGCAGCGCTGAAAAGACCCGTGTTGGTTTGTGGGGACAGTCGGCAATCCTTAACGCAGTCCGGGCGTTACAAATGGTATCAGAGCGGACCTCTCCCAGTACGGTGTGGTTCGGGGACGAACCAAGCGGAAGCTGGTGGGCATGTAACACCGGGGCTGACGAGGGCGGGGAGTGATCGCCGGTGCATGAGGCACGGACAAGGAGCGGCTCCTGGCAGGCTTCTAGGCGGAGGGATACATGAATGAACCGATTCACACCGGAATGAGAGGGATCCTGAGGCTGTGCAGGTATGGGACTGTACAGATGAAGGAAGGCTTATAAGAATTGATTGATACTACCTATACTAACAAGATGCACACTTAAGAACTCCAAAGTTAAGCGTGCTTAACTTGGAGTAATTCTGGGATGGGTGACCTTCTGGGAAGTTTCCCAAAAAGCGTGTGAGTGAGGACAAAGCACGCTGAAAAGATCCGTGTTGGTTTGTGGGGACAGTCGGCAATCCTTAAAGCAGTCCGGGCGTTACATCATACGTCTGATTTTCTTTCAGGGACTATCATTCTTTTTCCATGGCTTGCATCCATTTCTCCTTATCATTCGTCTCAATGGCCTCTATGAAGCTTTGAGGTCCCCTTCATCAGTGAGATTGACATAATCATCTGAATAATACTTTCTTGAAGGTTGTCTGACTCTCATCGATCGTCTTACTTGAGATTCTTCTTCTGTCTTATCAGTCTCCATTTGTTCTCCCTGCATTGTCTCACTTTGTTCTGTCTGGTCAGGTTGTTCCGTCTGATCGAGTTGCTCCGTCTGATTGGGTTGTATTGTCTGATCAGGTAGATCATTTCTTTGAAGAATCTCTCCCCCTGAATTGTGTATCCCAATGGTCTTTGGCTTCTTAGATTGCTGAATGTCCTGGATCGTCTGGTCTTCAAAGAATACCACATCTCTACTTGGAACAATCTTTTTGTTTGCAGGATCCCATATTCTAAAGCCAAGTTCATCTCTTAGTGAACCAAGGTATATACATTCCTTTGTCTTTGCATCAAGCTTCGCTCTTTCATCTTTAGGAATGTGGACAAATGCCCTGCACCCAAAGACTCTCAAGTGACCATAAGAGGCTTTCTTGCCAAACCATACTTCATCTGGAATCTCTCCATTTAAAGGTCTTAAGATCCACTGCAGTTTTTACTGCTTCGCCCCAAAATGATTTGGGAAGTTTTGCTTGAGAAAGCATGCTTCTGACTTTCTCTACAATCGTTCTGGTCATCCTTTCAGCTAGTCCATTCATCTTAGGTGTCTTGGGAGGTACTTTCTCATGTCTTATCCCATGAGTTTTGTAGTATGCTTCAAATGGACCTATGTACTCTCCACCATTATCAGTTCTCAAGCATTTCAGTTTTCTTCCATATGCTCGTTCTACAGAAGCATGGGATTCCTTGAAAGCTTGAAGAACTTGATCTTTCGTCTTCAATGGATACACCCACACCTTCCTGGAGTGATCATCAATGAAGGTAACAAAGTGTTGGGCACCACCAAGGGACCTTTCAGATGTTGAGTAAACATCTGAGAGAACAAGATCCAGAATCTGCTTTCTTCTTCTTGCATCATCCGATCTTTTGAAAGATACTATGTGTTGTTTGCTTGCTAGGCAGTCTTCATAGGATTCAAGTGGCTGTCCTTTTATGTTTGGGAGATGATCTTTTGCAAGAATCTCCAAACCCTTCTAGCTCATGTGGCCCAATCGTCTATGCCACAGTTCTTTGGTTCTGTCTTGAGTAACATTCGTCTCTCCCTTGAATATCTTTCCCTGCATAATGTACAAGGAGCCTTCCTTCTTTCCATGAGCAACAATTATGCTTCCTTTACTGAGTTTCCATCTGCCGGAACCAAACCGGTTTATCATCCCAGTTTTGTCTAGCTTGCCTGCTGAGATAAGGTTTAGACACATCTCAGGTACATGTCTTACCTCCTTCAGCACAAGCTTGTTTCCATTCTTCGTCATCAAAGTTATTTCACCAATGTCGGTGATCTTACTTGTGACGTGGTTGCCCATCTTCACCGTACCAAAATCTCCTTTTTGGTATGATGAGAAAATTTCTTCATGAGGTGTGACGTGGAAGGATGCTCCTGAGTCAATTATCCATATGCAATCATCAGATGCAATATTCAGATAATTTTCCTCTCCGACAAGAAATATATTCTCATCATTCGAGGCCACTGCAGTAGTTGTTCCATCTTCCTTCTTCTTTGGGTTAATCTAGTCTGGGTGGACCGTTCCAGCCTGTTGGTCTTTCTTCAAGAATCTGCACTCAGGTTTTCTGTGGCCTGGTTTGCCACAACAATAACAGTTTAATCTAGTGCGAGATTTGGATCTACCTTGTGATTTTCCACGACCTCCTTTTTCACGATTCTTACTCTTTCCTCTGTTTTCAACAACATTGGCTTCGAACTGGTTATTCAAGCCCTTTTCTCTCCGTCTTGACTCTTCATTTAGCAAACAATCTGTAGCAGAATCCATGCTAAGCTTTCCGTCTGGAGCAGAATTGCTGAGAGTGACAACTAGAGTGTCCCAACTCTCAGGCAGAGAACTGAGGAATAGAAGAGTTTGCAACTCATCATCTATCTTCATCTCGGTCTTCATTAATTAATTCACAATACCTTTGAAGGTATTCAAATGTTCGATCATGTTTTAACCGTCCGAGTACTCCAACCTCACCAGTCGTCTGACAAGGTGGGCTTTATTCCTAGGCTTCTTCTTTTGAATCAAGGACTCAAGTTTTGTCCACAACTCATACGTATTAGTATAAGTTGACACATGGTCGAACTGAAATAGACAGATGCAAACACTAGAAGGGGGGTTGAATGGTGTTTGACAAATTTATGCGGAATTTAGAAACTTTTTCGCAAGCACAGACGGGTTATGATAGACGAGTAAAAACAGACAGGTCAATCAGACTGATAACTAGTCTGAAGGTTTTCACAGAAAACACACAATCATGCAAGATATAAAAAGGTTTGATAAACACAATTATAAACCCCTTTAGTTAGATGATAGTTAAGACAAATAATCAAACTAAAGAGTTAAGGGAAAGAGAGATCACTCAGCAGGTTTTATCCTGGTTCACCCCTTAACAATGAGGCTACGTCCAGTCCTTGACAGCACTAAGTTTTCTCACTATAACTGATTTAGGTTACAGGACAGACAAGTATTATTTTCACACCTAGCCTTTTCAGGCTCCAGTCGAGTATTGTTTTCACACCTAGCCTCTCCAGGCTCCAGACGAGTATTGTTTTCACACCTAGCCTCTCCAGGCTCCAGACGAGTATTGTTTTCACACCTAACCTCTTCAGGCTCAGACGGGTTTGTTTAAGAGAAGTTGTAAAAAGATTACACTTTGCAAGTCTTTCACAAGCACTCAGACGAGTGTATTAAATGTGAAGTTCTAAAAGACTGCGTAATAACTTCAAATGATTGAAGAATAAATAATAAAAGAATGAAGATATAAATGTACAGAGTAATTGCTCTTGATTGCTTTGATCGTTCTCTTCTCTGCTTGAATCTTCGAAGTCTTCTTCATTAAATAGGCTTCAAGATTTTAAAGTCGTTAGACACAAAGTCTGAAGGCTTGGCTTCTTGCAGATCTTCAATAAATGCAATAGATTCGTTCTGATCAGCCATTCAAGCATAGGGAACTTCGTTTGTTCTCTTTCATCAGAGTGATGGAGACTTCTAATATACCTTTGGTCTCAGCAGGTCTGTATACGTGCTTTTTGTTTGCAGAGGGAAGACTTTCCCTTTTGGTGGAAGATGCAGTTGTGTTCAGGCAAAGCACTTTGTTGAAGTTCCTTATCAGAGTCGAGACAGCTTTCATCCAATGTATTCTTTAACGTTAGTCACTAGACGGATGAGTAGCTTCATTAGACGGGTTGTCTTTTTAACAAAGAGATGACGTCAGTTGCAAAGTCTTTTAGACGGATGAGTCTTCCTTTGATCAGACGGTTGAAGACTTCATTAGACGGGTGAACTTCTCTTAGTTCAGACGAGTGCACCTTAGCTAGTTCAGACGAGTGAACTTATCTCAGTTCAGACGAGTGAACTTTAGTTAGTTCAGACGTGTGAACTTAAGTTAGTTCAGACGGGTGAACTTATCTAAGTTCAGACGAGTGAACTTTTCATATAGACACTTAATGTTTTAATCTGCACACTAAATAAACGAGTTAAATACCACAGACGGGTTCAATTAAATCATTGAATAACTGTTTTAATCTCATCAAAACTAAGGTAAATGCATATCATGCATTTGGAAACTCAACATGAACAAACTGCGATCAATGTATTTGCGGATCATAGCTACTGCCTTCCGATTCTGGAGCTCCCATTCTTTGTCGGTCTTCCCTTCCGGATTATCTTTCTGGGTGATTGGCTCATGCAAATCTTTGCAGTATAAGTGTTTTTCCATCATCGGCTTCCAATAGGAGTAGTTATCTGCAGTTAGCTTGAACATGTCTCCATCATGAGTGATAGCTCCGTCCATCTTGAGTTACACAGGCCAATATTGTATACGTGAACAGTGCCGTATACTGGAACAATAAATATAGTATGCAAACAGTACACCAAGTAAGTTCCCAGGAAAGAGTGGTGGGTCACTAATGGACACACTTAAATACCAAGTCTTTCCTAGCTAATAATTTCCTAGAATGCACTTTCACACTACCACACTTTATTTCCAGCAACAAGAATAATTCTTTTCTGCTGTGGAAGATCAGACAATACTGCAACCACAGAGCATATTAAGAATTTTCTTATGAATCTCTGACACCTAGTATCTGAGAGCTCCGATACCACTGTTGAGAAATGCCATCATAATTTTCCTCCTCTGTGAACTCAAAATAGGCACTATGCGGAAGCGTAAAATAAGTGTAGCAACACCAGAAAATTTTTAGCCTGAAAAACATTCTTAATGTGAGCAAGGAAAAACCACGAGACCCGTAGGCCACTTAAACCTCCACTATAAAATAATAGGAATACAAAAATATAACAATAATGTATCTTCAATTTGTGAATAGCACTCACAAATTGGTTTACTAATTTTCTCTCTTAGAAAAACACTCTCTAAGGTTCTCTCTATTTTTTTTCTCACTCTTTTCCTCTTGATTGTGAGGATCTAATGCCCAATACATGAAGAGGAAAGCTCTATTTATAGAGCCTCCTCACTTGTTGGCTCCCTGCTTGCCAACCACTTGCTTTTGACAATTTTGTTATCCAATTTAATGCACCGAATGCTTCTTTGGGAAAGACAATCTGCAAGTTTGAAATCATGCACCAAAAGTGCACATTTTTCTTTGGCTGGATCTAGGTTAGGCCTCACAGCTACAACGAGGATGATAGATCATTCTATTAGCATAGTTAATTAACCAGTGATGAACAACATTCATATGAGAGTAGAGGCACGGTTGATGGGCGTCAAATCAAATCCCAAGCCCGGGGCAGATGCTGGTATTCTCTTTCCGGTTTGATATTGTGACAAATCATTCGACTTTGAGGAGGTCTTGGCATGTGTGTGACATATTTGGGCTTGGAACCAACTAGACCCAAGGCAATGCATTTCCAAACTTAAACCTTTCTTCGTCTAACTTAATCAACGAGGAACTCTCACATGCGTTGTATTCCAACACATATGATATGGAAATGGGGCCAGAAAGCTAGCTTTAGGTGATAGAATGGCACGAGAACTTCCTTTCCCAACTTTGAAAACTGGTAGGGATAGTTTTGAAGAGATTCACAATTATACCTCTTACCCAACCTCTCACACATGATTAAGGATTTAGATCTTCTTCTTTTCTTCTCTCATGTTTTCTTTCAAGAGACAAACTTTTGCTTCATGTTCCTCACATATCTTGAATTGGAATGATCACCACCACATGTGCAGAAGTGAGGAGTTATGATGACTACTAAAAACAAAAATAAAAACCCAAGTTATGATAATTGAGGCAAAATATATATGTAAAATATCATTATTCGTGAAAGGATTGCTGTAAGTACAATCTCTGTTACACTCTAGGTATCTAATAGTTTGTACATTTTCATAAGCAAGATTTCGAAGGGAGTGATGACAAGGAAGCTTGGTCTAGAGATGGTTGTCCATGTTTGCCGTATAGCACAATAGGTGTAAAAAGTGAGTAAAAAGAAGAGATATCCTTAGTAGGGTAGCACTTGTTAGAATTAATTATTTGTGCCTATTGCATGTTTCTAATTCCTTAAACATCATGTAGACAAAATCAATATCAATATGAACATGTTCTTCATCAATCACAAATCCAAAAACAAATTCTATCCATAATCCTATACCAATTTAAGATGATTAATGAATGCGGTAGCGTACCTGGATGATCCATGAAATCTTGATGGAAATGATGATGTTCTTGATAAAGTAGTGATCTTCCAATTGTAGATTTTCCTTAGTTTTGCCTTAGTTCCTCCTTTAATGGGATGAAGAGAACTGAAGTTGTTCTAGTCTACAATTGGGGACCATAACCCCTTATTTATAAGAGTCATATGCCTTTTCATGAAGAGTAATGTACCTTTGGGTTCATACCCTTTTATGAAGAATCATGACTATCAAACTTTTCTTATTTCTATTTCTGTCCATAATAAAAAATAGAAATAAGACATTTGGTATCTACATAATATTTTCCATGACAATTATGTCCTTAACCTCAAACCTTATCTGTAATAGATCACTTTAATTTTGGCTAATTAAATTAATGGCCCTAACACATTTAAACCTTACATTTTTTATACAAAATTTCTAACAATCTCCCACTGGTCACATATGTATCCTGACAAATGTGTTAGACTTTATGAGTTCAAAATCTGCCATTATAAACCTTGGACATATCACTATCTCGTCCATTAGTTATATCAATATATAGAATCAAAGCGGTTGTCGTTATATCAATCATAACTAAACTCATCAATAATCACTAATATTAACACAACCAAATGACATAGATCAATCATGAAATATGTAGCATGAAAATCACATGAAGGTGATCTTTACATGTCGATTTTCAACTGGTCCTAATTTACTTTAGTGAGATCATTTAAAGACATTATCGTACAAAGTGTAATAAACTGAATACCAAACTTTATTTCTGATCAGCAAAATATCCATATATAAGAGTATTCATACATAATACCAAATTATAGAACATAAATTACATCAATGACTAACTCCCACTAAACTAAAGAATCCTCAAACTGTATGACACCCATGTGAGCAGTGTACTCATGAAAGACCTTTGGTGGAAGGCCTTTTGTTAGAGGGTCTGCTATCATGGAGTTTGTCCCTACATGTTCTATGGAAATCTATTGACAAAGTTCCTCAACCAAATCCCATGATTTGATACCTCATAACATGCTATAAACTCTGCTATTATGGTGGACGAAGCAATAAGAGTTTGCTTGGCACTGCGCCAAGAAACTACACCACCAGCAATCAAATAAATACAGCCCGAAGTGGATCTCCAACTATCTTGGCATCCGACAAAATCGGAGTCAGAATACCCAATGATCTCCAAAGAGTCTGACCTCCTATATGTGAGCATATGATCCTTTGTTCTCTTCAAATACCTCATAACCCTTTTGGTTGCTTTCCAATGATCCATTCCTGGATTGCTTAAGTATCTGCCTAACACTCCAACAATGTACGCTATGTCTAGACGCGTACAAACTTGAGCATACATAGGACTCCCTACAGCTGATGCATAGGGAATCTTCTCCATCTCCTGAATCTCAAGGTTTCCTTTTGGGCACTGGCTAAGACTAATTTGTCTCCCTTAGCGGCCGGGGTATCACCTGATTTGCAGTCCTGCATGCCAAACCTTTTAAGCACTTTATCGATATAGCTCCTTTGTGACAATCCTAGAGTGCCCCCAGATTGGTCTCGATGTATCTGGATCCCTAATACGAAAAAGGTGTCACCAAGATCTTTCATCTCGAAATTTCTTGATAAAAATCTCTTGGTTTCATTCAACATGCCTATATCATTTGGCAAGCAGTATGCCATTAACATATAAGACCAGAAAAATGCACTTTCTCCCACTGAATTTGTGATAAACACAATCGTCAACAGGATTTATCTCGAAATCAAATGAGAGAATTATCTGATGAAATTTGTGATACCATTGACAAGACGTCTGTTTTAGCCCATAGATGGATACCTAATATTAATTAATCATCTATAAAACACATGCACTCCAAGCTACAATGAGGATGATAGATCATTCTATTAGCATAGGTAATTAACCAGTGACTAACAGCATTCATATGAGAGTAGAGGCACTGTTGATGGGCGTCAAATCAAATCCCAAAATGGACAAGCTTGAGGATCAAAGCCCGGGGCAAATGCTGGTATTCTCTTGCCGGTTTGATATTGTGACAGATCATTCGGCTTTGGGGAGGTCTTGGCATGTGCGTGACATATTTGGGGTTGGAACCAACTAGACCCAAGGCAATGCATTTCCAAAATTAAACCTTTCTTCGTCTAACTTAATCAACGTGGGACTCTCACGTGTTATATTCCAACAAATATGATATGGAAATGGGGCCAGAAAGCTAGCTTTAGGTGATAGAATGGCACGAGAACTTCCTTTCCCAACTTTGAAAACTGGTGGGGATAGTTTTGAAGAGATTCACAATTATACCTCTTACCTAACGTTTGGTTTGGTTTGGTCATCCAGCAGCTATACTTAATTTGTTGCATACATGTTACAATCATTTTGAAGTTTCATCTGTCACAAAAAAGAAAATGGAAATAAATATAAAAGTAATAAGTGAAAGAATGTAAAGGTAGAAGAGTAATGGTGTAAGAGAAAGCGAGCTTTGACCTGCTTTTGCTTTTCTGTAGGACACATTATTAAGGATTTAGATCTTCTTCTTTTCTTCTCTCATGGGTTCTTTCATGAGATAAACTTTTGCTTCATGTTCCTCACATATCTTGAATTGGAATGATCACCACATGTGCAGAAGTGAGAAGTTATGATGAATACTAAAAATAAATAAATAAATAAAACCCAAGTTATGATACTTGAGGCAAAATATACATGTATAATATCATTATTCGTGAAAGGATTGCTGTAATTACAATCTCTGTTACACTCTAGGGTATCTAATAGTTTGTACATTTTCATAAGCAAGATTTCGGACCGAGTGATGACAAGGAAGCTTGGTCTAGAGACGGTTGTCCATGTTTGCCCTATAGCATAATAGGTGTAAAAAGTGAGTAAAAAGAAGAGAGACCGTTAGTCGGGTAGCACTGTGAATTCCAATCATACCACAGCTAGTCTCTGGTTCCTTGAAGATATGCATACAAAACATGAATGATAATACTGTTCCCCAAAATCAATGGCTATAGAAGTCAGTATAGTTTAAGCGGGTACAGAAATTCAGCTAGAACTCCACTACAAAGCTGTGTGACCTGCAAGGGAAACAATATGAACCTTCAGTCCTTCACTCCTTCACTCTCTGCTCTCTTCCATCCTTGTCACAACCTTCTCACTTCCTCCTATTATTCCTTCAGCTTCACACTATGGATAATTCTTTACCACTATTAGCATAGTTTCAAACATTGCACCTCTTTATACTCAAATCGGATTGTTGCTTACTCTATCTACAAAATGGCCTTTGAATCCTGACCAAATCAAATAAAATCTCAAATGCTATGAGATAAGTAGCTAACTGAAACAACACAACAATAATTTATTTTGGTGCAAAGGGCCCAGCAAAATTAGAATTTATTCAACATGTCCAAAGCAGTAATAAATAAATAAAAGTAAAAAAACAAAATAATTCATTGTCAAAGGTACTTCTAAGTGGTTTAGCCTCGAGTTCTAATAATTACAGGCCAAACTATGTCTATCAAAAGAATGACAAGGAAGACGAAGAAGCGAAATACCACACTGCTGGAATTTTTTGTCATATTTTTTGACAGAATGAATTGGCATGCGTATTGACTCTTAAAATCACCTTCAATTTTAGCTGCACTTCATCAAAAATTTATTTTTGTCTTTTTCCTGGCCGTATAGTACACTAGTACTACTTTATGAAGTAATTCAGGATAGAATCTTCAATGCAGAAAGCTTTCTGTCATCCAGATATGGTGAAGACCTAAAGGGTACTCTATAGACAACACTTGCTGGTCGTGGACCTAGCAATTTTACCTCCGAACATGGTGGTAAATGTCTGAACCAATATGGTGCTTGAAGAACCTCACATCCAAAAGCTTCCTTTAGAAATGAGGTATTTTTCCCTTTCAAATGGATATGATGCCGATGCAGAGTTGATGAAAACTCAGCCTCCCACCACATTACAAGCCACAGCTTGGCAGATGCCATCTGGCTTCTTTCAACATCTTGCCTGAAAGTTTGGTAACATATGCAGCTTATGAGTCAGTTTATGAGTCAGTATACTGACAAACCTCTTTCTTTTTTGCTGAACTGATACAACAACCTATGAAAGTGTATAAAGTCTTCTCCATACAAAACATCAACTGGAGGAATGAGATTGATAACATCACCCTTACAATTATAAAGGCAACCCATTTATCTGTATTGTGAGCAAGAGAATTTGAGTGCCTTCTCATTGGTTTTGCTTCCCCATGCTCAAAACTTCCTAGGTTATCAGTGAGATCAAACAATATGGTCTTAGTGGATCAAGCCATACAAGCCTCCAAGTCAATCAAAGCTATCATAAGTCATAACCCCTTCAAAGTTCCCTCCACCCTCTACATAGATGTGGAATTCAGGTATTACATCACGGAAAAAACTTTGTACACATTCCCTGATCACTTGAACAAAAACTAAATTATGAAGCACATCTAGCTTCCTTAACAAAGAGAAAGAAAATCTCGAATTTCAGTTATGGTGCTTACAGGGTGAATATCCAAGAGCATAGGTCCATAACCAACCTCTAAATCATTCATAAGAAGAAAAGATTCTTTCTACGGCAAATTTGGTTTGACATTTATGCATCACAACATGGCTGAAGGTGTGTAGTAATTAAGTCTTGAGCTTGCAGTTCAGCTTTGCATTTAGCAAAGCTTATGAGTAAGTATCAGGCAAGAATTTAATGAAAATCTGCCTGAACAATTTGATTCGAAATCTTTGAAGTGTCTTCCTAAAAGACCACTGATCAAGGCAGAGGACGGGTTGAAGAAATCCCATCTTCTATCATCTTCTCTCTCAGTTTAGAGGCTTCATTAACATTACCAATTCTACAGTAACCACTAATTAGTATATTATAGGTTACGACGTTAGGAACCAAGCCCTTTTGATGAAGTTTACGGAAAAGTCTCGACGCTCGAACCATATTTCCTAATTTGCACAAACCATTTATTAATGCATTATATGTAGTAATATTTGGAACAACACCTCTCTCCAGCATCTCATTCCTTAAGTTGAAAGCATCATCCATATTGCCAGCAGCTGAACAGGCATGAATTAAGGTACAGTATGTGAAATTATCTGGAAGAAAACCTCTAGATAACAAAAATGACAAAACACTTCTTGCTTCATCAACCTTCCCAGATTTACAAAGTCCAGCAATAGCAATGTTGTACACTATATTATTGGGAAGAGAATTACACATAGCACTTTTATCAAGAGAATCAGCAATTTTCTGAGCTTGTAGACTTATGACATCATGTTTGACAAAGTTATCAGAACACTTATGAACTGTAAGATCAAAATCCACCATCTTGTCTAGGATCACAGTTGCGTCATTTATTCTATCAGTCTTATAAAGGCTGCTGACAATTTTGCTACAGACCACCGAATTGGGAGTGAACCCCCTTTCAATCATCTCAAAATATAGATTAAAAGCTATGTCCAACTTCCCTTCATCGCACCAACCAGAAATAAGGGTTCCATAGGTAACAGCATTTGGTGATAATCCTCTTGTTTGCATCTCAACAAGAAGACCAGTGACATCAGTTGACTTCCTAGACTTAAAAAGTCCATTAATAAGGGAATTGTACATTTCAATGGAAGGAGAAAATGCTTCTCTTTCCATCAGAGCTTTAATTCTAAAAGCTTGATGAACATTAACACTTTTACAATATCCATCACTCAAAGTCCTATATGTTATTTCATCCGGTGAGCATCCAAGTTCCTTCATCCTGTCAAAAACTGCCACTGCTTCCACCACTTTCCCCATCTTACATAAGCCATCGATCATCGTATTGAACGCAACCGTGCTCTTAGTAAAACCCCTGCCTAAAATTTCTTTCCACAACATCATAGCACTGTCAGAATCTCCCAATTTGAGAAAGCAATCAAGCAGAGTACAATAGCTGACCTCATTTGGAGCCACACCTCTTTCTACCATTGAATGCCAAAGGCACAAAGCATCGTCATATGAACCCGCATGAACTAACCCCTTGAGAACAGTATTATACGTCACAACCGATGGACTAATTCCATTGCGTAACATCTCGTCACAAAGCACAAAAGCTTTGCTTATTTTCCCTTCTCTGCAGTATCCATCTAAAAGTGTATTATAGCTATAAGAATCTGGCCTCAGATTCCAATCCACCATTTCCCTGAACACTTCTTCAGCTTTGCAAACCTGACTATGCTTACAATACCCATTAACCAAAGAGTTACAAACAAACACATTCATTTTCAATCCCTTCCTCAACATCTCCTCTCGAATCCTAACCGCATCGTCCATTTTCCCCATTTGACAATACCCATCCACCAACACGCCATAAACACGCTCATCCACAACCACCAACTCATCCTCCTCCATTATCCTAACCATCTTCTCCGCTTCATCCATCCTACATTGCTTACAATACCCTTTCATCAACAAGGTCCAGGTAACCCCATTCCTCGAAACACCTCTTTCCAACATCAACTTCAACACCCTTTCAGCTCCATCCAAATCCCCATTACAAACATACCCATTAATCAAACCATTATAAGTCACAACATTAATCTCAAAACCCATCTTCTCCATCTTTTCCACAAACCCCATCCCTCGTTCCACATTCCCTTCACGACAATGCGCATTCGCAACAATCGCGATCATATAAACATCCGGCACAATCCCCATCCTCACAATCTGATCAAAAACCATCACAACAACACTTCCTTCGCCGGCGTTAACTAACTTACTCAACAAGCAATTGCATGACCTCAAACTCGGAGTCCTACCCAACCTACCCATTTCATCAAACACATGGAGTGCATACTTAGTCATCCCATTTTCCGCAAAAACCTTCAGAATCATATCGAAAACGGTTGGGGAAAATCCGAATTCTCTATAAACGGTAACGATCTCGTTCCAAATTGCGAATGCGGAGTAATTGTTGGTGCAGTTAAGGGAAACCAGTTCGTGGAGAAACGACCTCGTTTCGGTGTACATTCTAGCACGGGCGAGTGTGTGGACGAGGAGGCAGTAGGATTTGAAGTGAGGGCGGTAGTGTTGTTGTTGTGAGGCGAGGTGGAAGAAGGTTAGGGAGGCGGAGGGGTGGTGGCGGAGACGGCGGAGGAGGGCGTCGGTGAGGTGGTCGGAGAATTGGAAAGAGAGACGGGTGAGGGCGTGGACGCGGTGGAGGATGAGGAGGTGGGAGATTTGGTCGACGAGCTTTGGGTTATGGAGGTTGTTTTGGTGTTGTTCTGGAAGCTTCTTGGATTGTTGTGGAAGGTTCTTGGAATGGAGGGGGAGAGAGAGGTGGAGAGATTTGCGGAGAAGAGGAAAAGGAAGAGGAAGAGGAAGAGGAAGAATGGGGTTGCGGAAGAAAGGGAACATGGATGGGAATTGAGTCTCATCAACTTCACTGGCCAAGTGCCAATTGCTTGATTAGAGTTACAGAGGTGTGAACATTGAATTCATGGTCTCAACATGCAACCAAATATAAAGGAGTAAATTTGAATGGTCTTCCGGATATTTTTAAAATTTTAAAAAGATCGTCGAAATTGTTAAAAGTTAATCAATTAAGTCCTTTCGATAGGGATTAAATTGATATGAACCTTAAAATTTTAGGGATCAAATTGACACCAGGATCAAATTGATACAACCTTATAATTTCATGGATCAAATTGACGATTTACTCAAATATAAAGGCTACATTATACTTTTTGTTCTCTTATTTTTATTTCTGATTTTAATTCAGCTCTTTTTTATTTTTGTTTCGAAATGATCCTTTATTTTTATTTTAGGTTTTAATGTGGTCTTTTTTTTATTTAAATTGTGGTATGAAGAGAACTACATTAGTATAACTTATGTAAAATAAGAGACCGTTTCCGAACAAAAGATACAAGAGGGACCATGTCGGAACAAAAAAAGGAATCACATGGGTTTAACTTTTACAAATTAAAAGATCATTTCAGAACAAAAAATAAAAGAAGGACCACATTAGTATAACTTAGTAAAATAAAGGATCATTTTGAAACAAAAATAAAAAAAAGACCAAATTGAAACCTAAAATAAAGATGTGAAACCAAAAATATAGTTTAGCCTATAATTCAAGAATCCATCGCTCTTCGTCAAGTGGTTGGAGCTTGGTCATTGTTAAGCAAGGGTTTCGACTCTTGTGAATGAAAATAGATGTTAAAAGAGCTTTGCTCCCTAATATAAATTGATCTGGCTCGACTCAAATTAGTTAAGGTACAATATGATTTCTGAATACAGAACGTTTAGAAAAAAAAATATAAACCTAGAGACAAAGAGTCATGGTATTTCAACATATGCGTTATACCTCACCGTCTATACATTTTTTTTCAATTTCTTATTTGTATTTTATATTTAATTAATTATTTATGTATAATTTAAAAATATATCGAAAAAGAAGAAAAAATCGTATGATGTTCCTATTTTGATATGTTCAAGAAAAAATAAAAATGACTAATTATATTAACTTCTTATATTATTGTTTGGATATTTAATACCATGGAATAAAAAAAACATTATTTAGAAAAATTAGTAGAATAGAATAGAAAATCAAAAGTTTCATTCTTTTTCATTTCATTATATTTTGGTAGTGTTTGATGAATGTGTTACACTATAATGAAACAAAACATATGAATTATATTCTACATTTTATGTATTTTATAAATAGAATAAAACAGAACATAAGATTTAGAAATAAAACATTTTGATAAAATCATAATAAAACATTCAACTCTCAAATTAGGAGGACGTAGGAGAAAATTTGAGGTTTATGGTAGAATAATTGCGATCTTATATCATTTTATTAATTCAATTTTTTAAAAATGATACAAATAATATTCAAATTCATGTTTTTGTTCCATTTCTTACCACCAATTCTAACATATTGTCACTTCAATATGATGGTGACATGTTATTTTAATTTTTCTAAGAGCCAAATCAAAATAAGTCATCATACATGTTACATAAAAAAGTGTGTATTGTCCATGTTTATTGGGCTTAGCTAAGTGCTAGGTCAGCCCATGAGTGGGGCTGACCTCCATTCACAGTCCTAAGGATGGGACCCTCGGAGAACCATACCCTATGGAAGGCTTATTAGAACAATGATGAGGCATTTAATTGCTTATCCGTAGTCAATATCAAGATTCTCTCTAATTGCTCGAATATCTCAGCCTTATCCTCGTAACTGTTTATCTTAGCACTTTTCTTATAACATGAGAGGTAGATATGTACTTGTAAGACCCCAAATAAATGTAGAATCTAATGACCGAGCGGCAGTAACCGCCAAATAGTCTCCCATGTCTTTGCTTGGGACCACCCAACGGTAACACTTGCCTCCGCCATTTGGGAGAAGCTCATCTCCGACCTCATTCGCTCCACCTGCCTCATCCATTTAGGGATTGATCTGTTCTTCTTGCATATGGACTCCAACCCATGACGAATCTAGTTGTGAATGTTGGTGACCAGTCAAAGTTCTCACCCTCACTGCTGGGGAATTTGTTGTCGATGGGGTGAGGTCAACGATTTGCCGAGGTTGAAACTGAAGATTTGCAAATCAATCCTTGTAATTGAAAAATTGATCTCAAACCCCCAATTTTACTCCCACATAATTGGTTAATAAAAGGGACCAACAATGGTCCATACATACCACAGTAGTAAAAGCCTTCAAATGATGGAGGTTGAAACCAAAATGTATTATGTTCAACTAAAAGGATGAAACTGACAAAAAATAGAAAGCACACAACATGGTTCTCATTGTGGGCAAACATATATAAAAGTTTTTTCCCTTTTAAAATTATCTTGCACGAACAACAAGATATGTAAGGAGAGAAGACAAGAATCATTAAGAAGGAAAAGATAAATGTCA
The DNA here is from genome assembly GCA_039655645.1 of Ammopiptanthus mongolicus. NCBI lineage: Eukaryota > Viridiplantae > Streptophyta > Magnoliopsida > Fabales > Fabaceae > Ammopiptanthus > Ammopiptanthus mongolicus. The sequence goes on from CM077345.1 coordinate 86,260,380, forward strand.
ACAACACACGCTTTATTATTGGGTGATTTTTATGTGGGTCCCACTAAATAATATGAGTTCACTCTCTATATATTGGGTCCCACATGAAATCATCAAATCGCAATGCTACTTGTTAGCATTGCTCGGAAGGAAAATGACAAATATTGTTGCATTTTATTTTTTCTCTTTTTTTTAAAAACAAACAAAAATAAAGGCATCAGAATATTTTCTATTTTTTTAATTTTTGAAATGGGGCTAAAGTTATTTATGGAACTTGGGCTAAATGATAACGGGCCAACAAAATTGATTGGACTTCAAATAAAAATTCTAAAGATGAAAACCAAATTTTTGATACCTTTACATGCTATTTAAATTGTTTAAGAAAAACTAATTAAAAATATTTTTAATGACATGGTTAAAATTGGATGTGACACCTACAAAGTGACTCCAACAATCAAATTTGTCTCAAATCCATATGAAAGTAAGAATATAGATAAACAAGTAAACATACCTTAAATACCTTTTGGTGGGCTTAAAAAGAGGAAGAGATCCCTAGGGCTAGGCCATTTGCATGTCGTTGGGCCTGTACCCATAGAGACTTACAGTCCAAAGTAGGATAAGTACGTATCAAACTTAGTGTTTAGGAAAAAATTACATCTAAAATATTGAGTGTGTGTTTGGATGAACGTTTATCAAACGTGATTTTAAATGGGATAGATTTTATAGAATTGATTTGAATACAATTAAGTTTGAAGTAAAGTGATTTATATTTAAATGTTTTTATTTTGAAAGTAAGTTTGATATAAAATTAGTGTAATTTTTTAATCCAAAAACAAAAGCTACTCCAAACTAGCTGCTTATGATGTAATTGATTTTGAATGCAAAATTGTTTCCTCAAACGTGTATGCAAACACCTCTTTTTTTACTAGAATCACGTTTGACATGTACAAAAACACTTCTGGTGCACTTCTGGTGTCTCCAGAAGTGAAACCAAACATACATTTACTATTTACCTTGGTTCATATAAGCAATTTGGCTTATTTATTTCTATTTTATTTGATGTTTTCTTATTATATTTATATAATTTTGGGGTGGAATAAGGATAGATAGAACAGAAGTGGTTAAACACACCATTCTTTTTTCTTTACTAATGATATATGTACATATAATAGCTAAACAAACCACACAAATTTTAATGTGGACGGATAATTAAGGGTGGCAAAATGGGTCAACCAGCCCCGCCATTGGCCCGTCTAAATGGGACGGGGCAGGTTGACCCGCTTTAACAAAATAGGTTAAACCTCCTAACCCACCCCGTTTAGTGGTGGGTTTGCGGGTTGGCCCGCAAAAAGAAAAAACTATAAAAATGGATTGACAGGTTGATCTGTCAAAAAATAATAAAAAATTTGAAAATAATTATAAAAGATAGGAAATTAAGTATAAAAAGCGAAAATGGATTGGCAGGTTGGCGGGTCAACCCGCCCCGCTCTACCTCAAACTATTAAAAAAATTAATTATATATATATATATATATATATATATATATATATATATATATATATTTAGAATAGGCCGGTTGGCGGGCCAACCCGTCCCGTCCCGCCTCTGACCCGCCTTCTTGGTGGGTTAAGCGGGGCGGGACAGGGCGGGTCAAAACGGGTTAGTGGGTTAAGAACTCCAACCCAACCCGCCAAAATAAGCAGGTTAAACGGGTTGGACCGTCGGGCCCAACCCATTTTGCCATCCCTGCAGATAATTCACCAAACAGATCAAAACACGAAGTGTTATGATGATTGGCCAAAACAAAAAAAATCTAACTCTTAGCGTATATGTTGCATCTGTACCAAATCGTATATGCAAATATAACTTCATTCATCCTATGTTTCATGCATAAAGTTCGTGTGTGTTTGGATTAACATTTAACAAACATGATTTTGAATGAAATCAATTTTGTAAATTTGACTTGGTTATAATTGAGTTTGAAGTGAAGTGATTTATGTTTGAATGTTTTTTATTTTAAAAGCCAGTTTGATATAAAACTTATTGTAAAATTTTCAACCCAACACAAAACAACCTTTTGTAGCTTTTACCAGAATCGTGTTTAAAAAAAATCAATTTTACATGACAGTAATCAAACACCTCTATTTTTACTGAAATCACATTTGACATGGGACAATACAATTCTAATACTCTCCGTCATGGAACCAAACACAAGAATTCTTAGTCTTTGTCCAACCATAAGATTCCATGTTTTTTCCCCATAAATCACATCACTACCTATCCTTCAAGAATATCCCATTTTATCCTTTATTATAAATGAAGTTGCCCTTTAGAGCATGTGATTCCTTTCCATTGGCTTGGAACTTCTATCATCACAAAAGAAAAACCCTACAACCAAAACCACGCCACTAAAATTTCATGAAAATGTGAGGCTTAGGAGTTACGGTGAGAGATACCAAGATAGTTTACTTATTTGGTCATTCATTTGTTCTAGTCATTCTTTACTTCTCTTTGTCTATGAATGAAGATTTGTTATTTCAATTTGATGTCATATACCCTCTCTCCCCAATACTATTTTGTCACATCAATTAAAAATATAATAATATTATAAAACAAACTTGTGTGACAAGATAGTATTGAGGAGACAGAGTGTGACATCAAAGTAAGACAACAAATCTCCATCTACTTCTCTTCTCTATAGTATGTTGTATCATTTAGTTCTCGATCTATGTATAAAGACAGTTTACCTAAACCATTTCATAGAATGTATAGTGTAGGATCCCTCTCTTTTTCATAGCTTGATCGATGGGACATTGTAGGACCCCCTCCCCTGCTCTCTTCACAAATTCTTCATAGCTTGATAGGTAGGCATTGTAGGATCGCTCTCTTCACAGCTTCATAGGCACTATTATGTATAGCCTTAACCCACACGGGTTACTCAATATCTTCTCATTTTTACTGAACTAAAAAAGTTCACACTGAAGGTGGTATGACATCCCTCCATAGGAAAATGAATGGGATCGAGCTCTAATAGCCTTTAGCATGCAAAACAGTATTTAGGTACTGAGATACATATGTAACATGCTATATACAACACTATGAACACTCACGACTCGTAGAGACTATACATAATCTTATGACTGCGATATCAACTTTGTCACAACCTTGTTTTAGGAAAATACATGAGAATCCTAGTACCTCACAAGACTGAGCTTTAACCTCCTTCTCTTCGTTTGACTTCGACATTGGGGTACCTACAAAGACACTCTAACGTCTAAGTTAGTGAGCAGAATATGTGTATAAGAGTAAGCTAGAATTCTCCTCTATCTCCAGGTCTATGCCAATCTTATAGCTAAGGAGTGTAGCCACCTTAGGCCGTTACACTACTTGATAAAGGTTACCGCCATAGGGTGTTAGTGGTGGTTCTAGAATAGTCCTTGACAGGCTTGGACCTCGACTTTGCTAAAGTCAGCCGACGTAGTCTAAAGGTTGGTTTTGGACCTCAGATATTAGGCTAGCATGACCCACAGAAGAACTGAAGCCCTCAAGCTCTGAGCTCTAAGCTGTTTGAAATGATTGCAAAACCAATGAAAATATCTTTGTGAAGACAGAGGAGATAATTGGGTCGATGCAGAAAGAAATGTAGCTAAAAAGTGTGTCTTTTGATATTTGTTGATTGCCTTTCGTGATGTCAAATTATGAGTAGTCGAACTTGGAATTTTGCCTAACTCATTTCTCATAGGTTTGATCTCGATTTTAGAGACTTTAAGGAAGTCTATGAAAATGTAAGCGGTTTAGTAACTTTAGTTCTGCAACACAATTAACAAAAGAAAAACAACAAAACACAGCAGCAATACACGAAACTGAATTGAAATGAAAAACAATAAAAGAGAAGAGAAGAATATGAACACCAAAATTTAACGTGGTTCAGCCATTGTGGCTTACATCCACGGAGAGAGAGCAAAACTTTCACAATGAAGGAGAAAAGAATACAAGAGCAAGCCAGCACCACATAATTTCCTTGGGCCCTTGCTACAACACTGTTAGAAACAGTACAAGAATTCCTAAACCTTTCAACCACTCTATTTTCACACTTTCCCTTTGATCTTCTCGCTCTTTTCTTCACAACTTCAGAGAATTACTATAATTGAATCTTACTCGTTACAGTCATATTATCATAGCCTAATACCTATGCTAATATATAGATCAGCTACAAGCCTTTACACAAGCTCCCTTCAGCCAAAAAACAGTTGTACAAATCTGTTGTAACTAATAACAAACTTCAAACTGAAAGCTTAACAACTTGATAACAGCTTTGCAACAGATTCTGAGACACATCAACAGAAAAAATGTCAAGAAGGTTCTCGAGGATGTGCCGAACTTGGTATAAGATAAAGAGGCGAAGTAAGTTGGTATGTTATTATACAGCATATTCAAGTGCTTCAAATTGGCAATGGAGTAAGTGATGTTTTTGCACCAAATTGCCAATACCTAAATATATTATATTATTGGAAGATACTATGGTACCCTTGGGTACCATATACCATACCCTTATTTATGTGGCCCAATCAGATCGCGAGAACTTAACCCCGTGTGACATTGACACGACTTAATTAATTGAGATGGCGCATTCTGATTGGTTAGAGGATACTCAAGCCCTCTACTTTTCAAGGGTACCATAGCAACGCCCTATATTATTGGTACTTTTCTCTTTCTTAATACATTTTTTCTACAAAAAATAATTGAAGAGTAAAGACTCAAAATGGTCTTCGACAAAAAACCACGGTAACATTTTGGTCCCTGAGAAATAGAAAATACCAATTTGGTCCTCAAGAATGTAAAATGAAGGTCAAAATAATCCCTTATAGGGAATAAAATGTCCCTAAAAATTACCTTAAAAGAGACCAATTTGACCCGTATTTTACATTCTTGAGGATCAAATTGATATTTTCCATTTCTCGGGGATTAAAATGTCACCGTGATTTTTTGTCAAGGACCAATTTGAGCCTTTACTCTTAATTTAAAATATCTAAAATTTTCTAGTTTAGGTTCTTATAAATATGGCACCCTTCATGGATACAACTTGGAAGATATGCGACTTAAAAACAACTAATACAAACATCTAAAAAGTCGGAAATCTAACATCTATTACAATGCCATTTAGTACAATCGATCTTCTTGATCCACAAGATCTTACATAGAAAAGGGGAAAAAGAGCAGCAAACACTGCTAGTTTAAGACACCTAGAATTTATAATAACTCTATGCAAGATAAATTAAAGCATGGAGACAAAAAAAAAAAAAAAAATTAAAGCATGGAGACATGGTAGCTTAAGAATTACACATTCAAGCCAAGTTCTTGTTGGAGAAGGAAGTAACGTCACAACTAGGGAATTCCCAGAAAAAGGAATCGCAATAATTCCACAAGAAGTATTTATTCAAACAAAAAGAAAACATCTCGCGTTGCTGTAGGGGTAGAAGAATAGAAGGGAGACAGCATTCATCATTACAAACCCTGAAAGGCAACAAAGTATAAAACCAGTAAGTGTATTATCAGCTTTAGCTTTTGGTTCAGTCCTAGAAACAGTGGAAAAAGAGAAGCACAAAAGAGCAAAGATATTGTGCAGATATTTACCATCTATTTAATTATATATATATTTCAGCTGCTAAGTATCAGCTTGAATACGAAACAGATCACCCTTTTGCCTTTTACCTTGATGCACCTTTTTTTCTCTTTTTGAACCTTCTCTTGCTTGCTAATTTCAACTATCCAATGCCTCCTTTCTCAAGTTTTCTTATATTCTTCCTTCTCTCTTTGATCCAAGAAAGTTATGATTCTCATTCTCAAGTTTTTATTATATATATGTATGTAGATAACAAAAGATAAATTTCTCTTTTCACAGGAATACCATTGGTACTTCTCTGTATAATAAAACTTAGCTTCTCAAACATTGTTCATAACCAAAACAGACAAATCAGAAGCCAAGCATAGAAATCAACCTGCAAATATGGGAGTTAGAAGTTGGCATGTTGTGTTATTATCGTTGTGTCTTTTCATCAGTTCAGGTGACTTTGGAACTTTGGTCCTTTTACCTACTATTTTTGTATTATCTTAGTAAAATGATTGCATGACAACCAAAACAAGAGTGCTTGAAGTGTATAACAAAGATGCAGAGCCGCAGAGGCTGACAATTAATAGAGACTAGAGAGGCAATGTTTGATTGATGAGATACAATATTGAAGCCATAAGAGCTGTACAGTTGTAGACAGAATTAATCAAAAGCCAAAATGATCTAAGTTAATCTTCAGGCATGAATGATGATATTTTCCCATTCCACCATCCTAGTCACTTAAACTTTAAGATTCAATAGCAATGAACCTGATTAGGTTCAATTTAGATGAAGATGGTAGCTGTAGGAAGGTATACAAAATTATATATAGCTCATATATAAATGCATCAAAAAAGTATTCATTGAATAGCAAAGAAACCACATCATCCGTTCTCTGTCACCTTGGGAGCAATCAGAAAAATTTTAGACCAATTTATTCCGGTTTACTAGTTCAATTTCATCAAGTTCTTTTTTCCTGCAAAAGAGTTGAAAGGACCTTACTTGGTTTCTTTTACAGGTCTAGGTATGGCGATAATATTAAGAGACGAAGAAAACCAGGAAATCTCATCATATGAATTTAGTACTCAACTGGATGCAGTTCCAATTGTCAACCCTACAACTCCAGGCACAGCAAATCCATATCCTACCTTAAACCCAACATCTCCTCAATCACCTGACACAACAGGGCAAACCCCAACACCACCATACACAACCCCCACAAATCCATACACAAACCCTACAACCCCCACAAACCCAACAACACCCACAAACCCATACACAAACCCTACAACCCCTACAAACCCATACACAAACCCTACCACCCCCACAAACCCATTCACAACCCCAACTACAACTCCAGCCAGCCCAACTGCAACTCCCACAACCCCAACCACTCCCACTCCTGCATCAGCAGGTGGTCAATGGTGTGTTGCAAGCCAATCAGCCACAGACAAAGCTCTAAAGGTGGCTCTTGACTATGCTTGTGGGTATGGAGGTGCGGACTGTTCAGCACTTCAACCAGGAGCAAGCTGTTATAACCCAAATACTCTTAGAGACCATGCTTCTTATGCTTTCAATAACTACTACCAGAAGAATCCAGCACCTACAAGCTGTGCATTTGGAGGAACAGCAACACTTACAAACAAAGACCCAAGTGAGACTTTCATCAAACATACAAACCATAGTACCTCCTTGTGATTATTTCATTGTTGAGAGCACAATAAAAAAAAAAAAAAATTGGTGTGATGAAAATAGAGGAGAAAGTTTGCATTCAAAATCTTCATGGCCATGATATATGGGTAGTCCATAAATTATGTTGAATCCATACTTGATGGCATCACATCCCAATACATATGGATACCTGTTCAGTACTTTGGGTACAACCAGGATATACTAGGCATTGCAGAATTCAAAAGAAATTTCATAAAAACAAATGCATTTATATGCAGAATTTCTAAAGCACATAAATCAGAGAGGGGAGGGGCTCATTTGCTCTACTGCTATAGTTTGACCATCCCCTCTCATGTTTCTATCTCATATACAGCTTTATCATCCTAGCAATAACACATAGAATTCCTTTGCAGTACAACTTGTATGATGCTTCTTCTAATTCAGACTTTTTTATTTGCATATATATAATTATTTTGAAATAATCTATATCATATAACTTACCTTACCCATATCCAACACTTTTCAAATTCTTGTATCCTGCATAGGCCACCTACCAGGTCAGGAATTCTTACTTGCATGTGAGCAACATAGCTTCAAGGCATCACTTGATGTCATTTCATAGAATCTTAAGCGTTAAAAATTGTTTCCATCATGTAATGTGACCTGATTTCAATGTGCTTCCATGTGGTTAGATCTTTGTTACTTGCCCTCTTTGGTTTGTTCTGTTAGCATATAACCATACCATACCATTTTTTCTATCCATTTTAAAAAGAAATAACATGTGAACGACAAACCTCAAGAGGGAAGAGTAACAAAATTCAAACCACAAGATGATACATTGAAATGAGGTCAAACCACAGAGTGGGAAACTAAATTTAACCCTTGATTTATTCATGAACAGAATATACACCCTTCGATCAAACCCACTCCAGTCATATATCTCTTTCAGTAGCTGATCAAGGTCCAGCCCCTGACTATTGAAATCCCTCTGTCAGTAACTGAAGAATGACCTGAGAAATTCTGCTTGCTACTTAGCATACTCACTTTCTGACCAAATTAATTTATACCAATGTAAACTAGTTATGACTCCAGGGATTGTGGGCTTCATTTACTTATTTCAGTTTATTAATTGTATTATACTGTCAACAAAATCCTACTTTATGGTGTCTGTTACATGTGCTTCTCTACCTAACCACCCAACATTGTTTCAGGTAATGGGAACTGCCATTATGCTTCATCAAAAACATCAAGGTGAGAATTTGTAGCACCTATATCTTATTCACCATAAATGAATAAAATATAATTGGTAATCCTATACATTCTAATATATATTCCATGCAGCATGAGCTCACCAACATATGTAAGCCCACCAAACCCACCAAGTCCACCAAGTACTATGACCCCAACTGCACCCAGTACTATGATCCCAACTACACCAAGCACGACAATTCCTGGTGGAGCATCAGTCTATGGCTCAGGACCAGCAGGAAGCCCCAACATAGCCACATCTGCTTCTTATTCTGTGTTGATGATGTTTACCTTATTTGGCCTCTGGGCTTCACTTCATGTAGATAATTACATCTAGATCGAAAGCAAGGCTCAGTCATTATATGATACACTGGAATTTACTCAATCTTCCAGAAGCTTTTGCGAGACCTCAAGGAGGCAGTGTCAACAATGCCATAATTGTCATCTGAGTTCTCGCCATTAAATTTAAGACTACCTTACATGAATGTATCCCTTTAGAAAATCATAAAGCCCAAGAAAGTGGTAGAGCCAAAAAGATTTATAGGTTCTTGTATTCAGGTTTTCTACAGTATTAGTACAATAAATTATTAGATTATCTACTTCCATGTAGAACTTCTCTTCCAATTAGATAAATCTACCTTATCCCCAATAGTTGTACATAAACATGTGATTTGGCCATGTCAGTATGTTACATGACTTGATGATGTTAGTTGCCATAATTTTGATGGAAAAACACAAAATTCAAATGCAACAGATAAGACCAATGCTAGCTTTTAAGTAAAACCTAATGAGTTCTACATGTTACACATTAATATGTTCATTTTATACATGTGAATGCTTAACTTGCCACAGTTCAAATGTAATACTCATTCATTTTATCATATTTCTCAATATGATTCCAACAAAAATGTGATAAGCCCCAACAAACAAATAGCGTTGGTTAATTACTCAATTCTTCATTCCAATTTCTGAAAATTACAGAATACCAAACAGCTGCTAACTAAACAGCTGCTAACTACTTAGAATAAAGATGAAAATAACTATCAAGGTGTAACAGAATATGCAAACACCTTTATTGTTTACTACTCTAACCCTGGTAATTCCACCAAAAGTACAAATCTTGCTATTTCTGCCCAAAGAAAGAGTAAAGATATTTGTAGATCCAAAATAAATATGCAAATATATTCTAGTATAGATATTAAACATAAATTCCTGAAAATACTATTGATTATTAATCCAGGGGATACAGAGCGACTGCATATACTCTTCAAGCAACAATCATTTTTTGGTGATAGAATCAGTATATCAGGAAACAATCATTACGTGCTTGGATTAGCTTATTGTGCTTAGAAAAGCTTATTGTCAAAACGTTGCAGAGAGCTTTTAGCTATAGACTAGTATAGAGCTATTTCTGTAGAAATTAAGCAACAAAACCAAACATGTGTGAAATGGTAATTTTAACTTGGAATTGATCAAACGTAGGACAGCCCATTAAGAAAGGAAAAAAAGCAAGAGAACCTATTTTTATGAAAGATGATACTGCATAGGAGTCTTATCTTTTTATGAATAATATAAGAGAGTCATTTCAAAACAGACAAGAAACTGAGATAAGTTTCAAGAAAGATAATCAGATACTGTTAAATTGGTCAACCTAACTTACAGAAATAAAACCACAAAACAGAGGGGGGAGGTGAGCTTATTTCACCTCCTTCTTAATACATTGAACAAGTCAGTACTTGGTAGTACCTGAATACAACAAGTTTTTAATAGCATTGACAGTTTATACGTTTATTATAGAAAAGAAAATATTATTGAAAGAGAAGAAAAGAGCACAATGACAGAGGATAAGGCATCCTCACAAACAAACCAAAAATAAACAACTAAAACCTATGCGACAAAGTCATACAACAAAGCAATGAAAGCATGCTAATCCGCATGGATGTCTAACAAAGAAAGACCACTAAAAAGACCATGAGCAGAACCCCAAAGGGATGCCAAAAGAGAAACCTGATCCCAAAAGAAGTGTTGAAAAGGAATTTTTTAGGAGTATAGAATTCCTTTCCGACCAAATACACCAAAGAACAGCATAAACAAAGCACTTTCACAAGATTTTTGCTCCTTTACGAGAGCTAAAAACTCTTAACTTAGTAAGGAGACATTGATGCAAATTCATAGGGCATATCCAAGACTCTCCAAAGATTCCAAATAGACTATTGCAAAAAGAAATTGCCACAGAAAAATGCAAATAATAATAATAAAAAAAAAAGCCCTAGATTCTGAATCCGAGCCACACATTATACACATATTAGTGACAAAGTGGTTAAAGGTCTACATTTCTGGAACATGTCATTAGTGTTGATCCTGTTAAGAATAGCAGTCTGGACAAAAGCTTAGACCTTTGAGGAAGCTTTGTATTTTCATATGGGTTTATCCAAGGGAAATCTATCTCTATCATGAGAGTGAGTCAAAAACTGAAAATAAGATATACAAAGGAAAACTCCCGAGGAACTAGTAGTCCACGTTCTTGAGTCAGAAACAGAAAAAAAGATTAATAGAATCTAGTAAAATTAGAAGAGACTCTAATTCACTAACCTCTCTGTCATGCAAGTTTACGAAGAAATGGAGGTCATCCTAAGAGTAGTTATCCTAAGAATAAAACTGACAAAAAGGTCATCACGCAAAAAAGACAAGCGAAAGAACCTTGGAAAAGCCTCGGAAAGAGGAATGGTCCCAACTCACATATCTGATATCTTCCCAAAAGTTAATGCAAGAGTCACCACCCAAATGCAAGGATGAGAGAGAATTAAAAGAAGGTCAACCTTGAGAAATAAATTTCCAAGGACTAGCATGAGTAACTCTGCTCGCAGAATTGGTGCCCCATCCATTCATATGTAAATCATACTTACTTTGAGTAACTTGATGCCATAAAGAAGAAGGTTGTAGACGAAAATTCCAAAGCCACTTAGTTGTCAAAGCCTTGCTCTTGGACACCAAATTACCAAGGCCCAATCCCGCTTCTTCTTTGCTCTACAACAAACCTCCTAACTAACAAGGTGGTCTCTACTGGAATGTCCCGCTCCCTGACCAAAGGGATCCTGCATAACTTTCTATTTTATGAGTCACAGACATAGGAATACGAAAAAGGGAGAGAAAGTAGAAGGCAATGCTAGAAAAACAAGACTGAATTAAAGTGATTCAACCACCCAAAGAGAAAAAAGCACCTTGCCAACAATCTAACCATTTAGAAATCTTACAAACCACTAGATCCCAAAAGGACGAAGTACGAGCATTACCTCCAAAAGGAATGCCAAGATAAGTGAGAGGCTCCTGAAGAATTTGACAACCTGCAAAAGTAGCCAAAATCTAACTATCAACATTGACACCCGCCAAACCACTTTTAGCCAAGTTAATCATAAGTTCAGACCAAAAATGACCTCAAAGAATCTCAAAATAGACAACATATTAACAAAAGAATCAACATCTAGTTCCAAGGAGAAAACTGTATCATCGGCAAATCAAATATGAGAAACTAAACCCCACCCTAAACCAACCTATTATACAGCTGTGGACACTAAACGACGAAGCACATCATCCACAATAGTAAAATGAAACGAAGATAAAGGATCTCCTTGTCTTACTCCCCTCTGACAATTAAGCCAAGATTTAGGTTCCCTGTTCATTATGACTGCAAAGGTAGACGAGGATGAGCACCCTGAAATCCAATTTCTCCATCTCACCCCAAACCTTTTCCTATTTGTGACTTTATTCAAGAACCTCGACTAACATGATCATAATCTTTATCAAAGTCTAACTTAAAGACAAGACCTTGTTTTCTATGGGATCTAACATCATCCACCACCTCATTAGCAATGAGAGCAACATCAAGAATTTGCCTACCAAGAATAAAAGCACTCTGTTCTCAGATAAAAAGGACCTCACTAAGCCTCAAAGAAAGAACTTTGGTTATGTTGTTAGATATGCAAAGACAAGTGAGAAGAAAAACTCATTATGGCAGCAACCCATATCCATGACCAAAAACAACTTCAAGCACAATAATATACAAATAATCCCAAGTTCAACATACCCATTTTGCATTACTAATACCAATTCTAACTTCTTTATCTGAATTTATAAGAATTAGTAAAAAGTATCGAGTGTCTAATTGCTCACTCTTGCCCCCATAATATCACTCACCATTTGGACATGTATTATTCTTATTTATAACAATTTATTATCAGTCTATATCATTTTAAAGTCAACTCAGATGAGAAGAAACCTTGGTCAAATAGTTTATACAAGCTTGCTCCTGAGAAATGCTGGAAAGCCAATCACTTCACGATCAACATTAAAATTTATATCGGCTTCTTTTGTTCCCCTGACAAAGAAAGAGGGAAAGGGGGCTGTGAGAGGGAGGGTATATTGGGTAACATAAATTTAAAAAATTGGGAAGGGAGTGAAAAAGTAAAAATAAGGTGCAAAAAGTAACTCCCGAAACAAAAGACAAATAAATGCCAAATGGGCCAAGATCCTGATTGTTGTCATGATCATACAGAGACCAAAGGCCCAAAGAGAGGTTAGCAGCGGAAGAGGGCGGCATCTACGCAACCAGCAAAACGACAAGTATTGCGTGCCGATGACGTCCTCCACGTTATGCTGATCTTGAAAGCAAGCAATTTGGATTTCTTGCTTTGCTTACGTGTACACCACAATTTGATGTTTACGTCCCACCCTCCTCCTACTATTTTTGAAAGCTGCCCAAAACATATATTTTTCCTTTGGATTAAGCTTAAAGAACATGTCCAATTAGAGTTGCTTAATTACTTAAAATTAAGGATAAATTTTTATTCAGTTATATATATATATATATATATATATATATATATATATAAGGATAGTTGTTTCTATAAGAACATATTTAATGGTATAATTCATTGGAGTTGCTTAATTTCATTTTTTATGAGTTCTACCATATCATTTTATCAATTTTTACTTTATACCACTTTAAACAACTTTACACTTTAATTACACGACACTCTTAAATGGATCCCAAAAGTTACCTTACATCTTTATTTACATTTTTTTGTTTCAATTTAAAATATTAATTCATTTGTGATTGTGCTGTTAAATATTGTGATTCTCTCTTTTTTCTATTGGGGTCCTTATATAAGAAACGAGTTGTTTATACTTATAGAACCAATAGCCTTTACATGTGGCATCCACATCAGATTGCTCCAATGGTGCAGCCCACTAAGAACTTGTCCTTAATTTTAAGAACTTTGATAAGCAACTCCCATTGAAGTTGATCTAAGCGGTCAGTTCCTATATAAGAACCACCGATAGAAGAAAAAAGAAAGAAAATAATGTTAAATAAATTAATATTTTAAATTGAAACAAAAATAAATGTAAATAAAAATGTAAGGTAACTTGTTACTTGTGGAACCCATTTGGTGAACATTTAAGAGTTATACTATTGGGGTGAAAAGTTGCTTCAAGCAATATAGAGTAAAAAGTGATGAGATGGCATGATAGGACCCATAAAAATTAGAATTGAGCAACTCTAAGGAGTTGTATCCTTAAAGATGTTCTAAGTGTTGTTTTATAAATACTTGTGGTGTTGTTCTTCAATAAGAAGAAGACATGTTGACAACTCACTCCTCACTCCCTTGACCGCCGTAAACACCTAAATATTAAACCTTCTCATAACTGTCCTCTATTTTTTGTGCTTATTGACTCCTATCTTTCTTATTTCCACTATAAATATGATTTCAACATAACAGTTTCTACCATATCACATCCAAAAACCATTCCATTCTTCCTATGGAGGAAGGGTCAGAGCCCATGTTGCTCTCTTTAAATTCATCCCTAATCAAGTCTTATATTATCAGAATTTATATTATCATATCTTATCCTATACCATATAGTAAAGATGGCAATCCTAAGCAATAATGGGAAGAAAGAGAAATCTCATGTACCAAGGGATACGTCCGGATCTCATGCAAAAGTGGACTCTACCTCTAAAGTCCTACGGGGCCCAGATTCTAAAACTTCGCGAGGCCCAACTAATACGAAAAAATAATCACCGCCCAGCTCATCTAATGCAAAGAACAAGAGACAGAGAAAAGATTTTGATGCAACACTGTTGAGGAAACATCTACCTACTTCCGTGGCAGCATTGAACACAAAAAAGGAGGTGGGCCGAATGAATCCTAATGGTACAACCATCTATGATCTTGGTAATTGGGCTAAGTCCTCTGTTAAGATGAAAGCTATTTCTGATACGAGATATGTTTTACTTCATGATGATGAGAAGGAGTCTTAGGAGAAGGAAATGGATGTGGTCAATGAAACTAATGGCTCATCTCAGCAGGGTGCTTTTCAAAGTTTGGTCCCAGAAACACAACAACCTATGGCAACTTAGCCTTAGGTTGTTGGTTCTCACAATATTCCTTTTGTTAATGGATATTTTCAAGACTTATCTATTCTTTCTTGGAACATACGTGGTGCTTTTAGTCGTTCTAAAAAGCCCCACGTAAGGGATATTTTTAACTTGCATCATCCTTCTCTCTTTTTCGTTTATGAAACATATGATCCTTTTATTAATGTTGACCATTTTTGGACTTCATTGGGTTATAATCTAATCTTTGTTCAGGAAGCTCGAGGACATGCAGGAGGCATATGGGTTCTATCTTCCAAGGATGATCTTTCCTTCTCCTTGGTTGATAGTTTTCATCAAGCAATAACCTTCTCTTTAACTAGAAGATCCGTTACTTTGTTTTGCTCAGTTGTGTATGCATCCCTTGCTTTTTCTGTTCGTAATGTTCTTTGGGATCATTTAATTAATCTTCGTGGTACTATTAGTGGTCCCTGGGCTATTATTGGGGATATGAATTGGGTTTTATACCATTCAGAGGTCTCAGGTGGTAACTTTTGTTGGTCTCGGGCTAATTTGCTATCCAATGTCATGACTCAATGTGACCTTATGGATTTGGATACTGTGGGGGTCCTTTTTACTTGGAGGAGAAATATTCATAGTAGTGGTCATGTTCACAAAAAATTGGACCGATGCATGGTTGATGTAGATTGGCGTCTACTTTTCCCTCATGCCCTGGTAGAACTTCTTCCTTTACATAGTTCAGATCATAACCCTCTCCTTCTCAGTTGCAAGAAGTCCCAGAGCACAAAAGCTAAATTTTTCCACATCCAAGCTTCTTGGATTTCTCATCCGGATTATGGAAGATTAGTAGAAGATACATGGAATCAAACTGTTGGGAATGTTGTGATTAAAATGGGATAAATTCAGGATAGTCTATTACTTTCAACAAAGAAGTGATTGGTAACATTTTTAAAAGAAAAAGACAACTTGAGGCTCACATCAAAGGTGTCCACATGTAGCAGGATATCTATCCCTATTCTGATATGATAGGATTGGAAAGAAAGCTTCAAGGGCAGTATAATCAGGTTTTGGCTCAAGAGGAACTTCTCCGGTACCAAAATTCAAGGGAGAATTGGGTCAAATTTGGCAACAAAAATACCAAATTCTTTCATACTTAAACTGTTATTCGAAGGAAAAGGAATAAGATCACTAGCCTAAATATTGATGGAGTGTGATGCACTGATGAAGAGGTTATAAAGAGAGAAGCTCTTTCTTATTTTAAAGATCTTTCCAATCTAGCAATTCCTGTAACCCCCAAAGTCTTATTCTTAGATACATTCTCCATATTGATTCGGTTCTCTACGACAGTTTGATTCAACCTATGTCCTTGAGGAAAATGAAAGAGGCTTTATTCTTTATGTAGTCTTACAAAGCTCCTGGTTCAGATGGTTTCCAGCCCATTTTCTACAAGACCTATTGGAATATTGTTGGTAAGGATGTTCATGAGCTTGTTTCTGTTGCTTTTCATTCAGGGATGATTGATGCTAGTTTGGTCGAGACCTTGATTATGCTTATTCCAAAGGTTGAGAATCCTATGGGCTTGAAGGAGTTTAGACCTACCAACTGTGGTCTGCATACTACTAGAGAATCCAATGTGTCTCTCTTAGGCAAACATGTTTTGGATTTAATGCATAACTATGATAAATTGTGGGTGCAACTGCTAGCTGCTAAATACCTTAAGGGCAGCCTTATGCTTGCTGCTAAGCCTACTGTTGGTGCATCTCCAGTTTGGAATTCAATTTTAAAGACTGTGAATTGCATTAAGTATGGTTTCAAATTCAGAGTTTGGAAGGGTGACATCTCTCTTTGGTATGATAAATGGTTGGATGAAGACTTTCTATGTCACTTAGTCCCTTATATTCATATTCAAGACATTCAAATTCATATTAAGGATGTTTTCTTTGATGGTCAATGGCATTGGAATAAGCTTGCTACTCCAATTCCTTTGAACATTAAGCTTAAGATGCAAAGCTATTTTTTGGACGGTACTATTGATTATGTTCTTATCTGGGACAATTCTAATGATGGTTAGTACTTTGCTAAGTTTGTCTATCATTGGATTACTCAGGTTGATAATGCAAGTGATCTATCCACTAATGACAATTTGTCTTGGATCTGGAAGCTGGTTTTTCCAGAAAATATCAAACACTTCCTTTGGCCTCTTTTTCATAACAGCTTGCCAACCAATTCTTTTCGAGTTTCTAGACACATAAGTGCTGATGCATCTTACCATAGATGTGGAGCTTCTCAAGAAACCATCATTCATACTTTGAGGGAATGTGCTATTTCAAAAAGAATTTGAATATAGATCAGGATTTTTTCATTCAAGATTGTAATACTTGGCTCAAACATAATATTCTCAGTAACCAGGGTTCTCTCTTTGTGGTGGCTATCTAGATTCTTTGAAAAGCCAGGAATGCAAAAACTTTCTCTGATGCCAAGTGGAGTCAGTGGTATATTTTGAACCAGATTCACTCTTTGCAAGCTTGAATTTATCAACATCTGGGGGCAGGCAACAAGACTCGCATGACTAGGGAAGTTACTTGGACTCCTTTTGCATATAATTGCTACAAATTAAATGTGGATGGTAGCTCTTTTAGGAACCCAGACAGATCTGATTTTGGTGGTGTGATCAGGAATATGCTGGGGAATGGATTCAAGGATTTTCTGGTTTTTGTGGCATAACAACAAACATCACTGTTGAGCTTTTTGCAATTTTACATGGCCTTGATTTTTCTTGGGAGGCTGGATACAGGGTCATTATCTACGAGTCTGATTCCCAAATGGCCTTTTCCTTTATTGCTAGTGGTGTTGATGCTTTCCATCCTCACTTTGCTATTATTAATCAGACCAGGAAGTTTATGTTCTACTCTTGGATTCCTAGTTTTCAATACATCTTACACGAAGGCAATGAATGTGCTGATTGATTGGCCAAACATGGAGCTTCAATGGATGAAGACTTGGTTCTTTGGGAGCATTGTCCTACTCAACTCAATTTGATTCTTCTTGCTGATGCAATTGGTGATATTAGGCTTAGGCCTTAGTTTTTGTTTCTTTGTTTCTTCCTGATCAAAAAAATATAGTAAACATGACATAGTTGATTTTTGAAGATATTTTTACTTTTCCTTTCACATAGGGAGATTCCCCCAGAAATAAGGTGTACGTTTTAAGTCTGAATTTTAACTCTCGTTTAAGAGTGTAATTATGGGTGGAAATAGGTCAATCCAAACCAGGCTTTAAGTTAAATACGTCTAGTCTATTTAAAAAATGAATGGCTTAAGGCTGGCCTGTTGCTTGATATATAGGTCATTTTTAAGGTTCAGGTTCTGTTTGGCAAAAATAACTAATAAATTAACTTTTGGCTTATAAATTAATTTATGTTGATAAGCTAATTTTTAGCTGATAGCTGAAAAAAATAGCTGATTGAATTTGAAATGTTTGGTAAAATTAGCTGTTGAACTAGCTTATAAATATAAAATGACATAAAAGGACATGTTTATATGTTTTTTATATAAATTATTTTAAAATTCTAATTAAATCTTTATAATTAGAATATTAATTTTTTAATTTATTTATTTTTTAAATAATATAAATGAAATAACACGATTATATGATTTTTTATTTATAAATTTTATTTTATGAGGTTGGGGTTGGGTAAGACGGGTATTTCTTTAAAATAATAAGGGTATAAATGAGAGAAAAGTTGATAAGTTATAAGCTATAAGCTAAATAAATTAGCTTATGAAGAAAAACTATAAGCTAATGAGATAAGTTCGTTTACCAAACACAACTACTTTATTCAAACTAGCCTATAAGCTAGTCAAATAAGTTATAAATTAGCTTATTAGACATGCCAAACAGAGTTTTAGTTTGGCTTGATCTGAAAGCCTATTTAAAAGCTTATTTTGCATTAAGGTCTTTAAATAGGCTAATAGACTTATCTCTATGTAGGTCAATTGGTTATAACAGGATTAGGCGCCTTTGAATAGACTAATATGTAAGGCCTTTAAATAGGCCGACAGACCTAGTTCTAAATAGGTCTTTAAATTGAAATTAATTATTTAATTAAAAAATATTATTATATATTATATATTTTATTAAAAAATAATATTATTTATAAACGAGTCATCCTATCAGATTAGGTCATAGGATCCCAATGAGCGACCTGACCTATTAACACCCTGTAAAAGCAATCTAGTACCACTTTCTCCACCATTGTTTTTAAATAGTGTGATCAAATGTGTAATATTGTAGTAAAAAAATCTATAATGCTATCATATTATACTATTTTTAGAAAATTGATCCTCTCATATGACATGACAATCGTTTGTGAGAAATAGACAATTTTTATTATGTATAAGCATACCATGATTAGTTATAACATACACTAATTATATATAGAAAATTATATATATTTTTATCTCTCTGACATGATTATACCTTTTGAGGACTTTTATTATTATAGACTTTTTTATTTGCTATTTTTGGTTGGGGGTGGGGGTAGGAGTTGGGACTCGAGGGATCGTTATGTAATCAGATTTTTTTTTTTTTTTTTTTTTGTATTTGGAGATTTTTCATATACAAACTACTCACTAGTAATAACAAAAAAAACATGAATCAATTCACATTATTTATATGTAAATTGTGTCAAATTATGCATCTCAATAACTCTTCTATCATTTGGATTGAACTTACACGTACGCGAAGCGGAGTACTGAGTTCAAACGTAACTTACTTACACCTTCCAACAACATCACTTAAGGTCAAATGGTTCATTAGCTTTCACATTGTAATTTGTGTATCCTATATATTTATGTATTGTGCTCTGTATCCTACATATTTTAATGTAATTTTATGGTGCTTATAAATATATGGACTATAGTACATTCTTTGTCACCCCACGACATTAAACAAATTTTGAGAATTTCACGTAGTCTCGTGGTGGTGATGGATGCCTGACGGGAATATTCCTGCCTTTCATAATCTGCCATACCCCACATCATCTACTTTTATTTTATTTTATTTTTGACACCTTTATTTTATTTTTTAAACAACATAAAAAATATGGAAAAAACGAGTAATAAAAATAAAAACATTAACAACAACAACAACAATAATAATAATAATAATACACGCAGTATTACAGCTGTAACTTACAAAATTAAAATATATGTTATTTCATTTTATTTTCTGTATTTAGAATTTTTATGAGTGAATTTTTATCTCATTTTTTTCACAAATGTAATGAGAAATATATTTATGAGTTAATATTTGATTTTATGATTAAGTGGCATTTAAAAAAAAAATCAATGCCATTTGAGCTAAGATTTTGGACATAAAAAAAGTATGTATTATTTGTAATCTTAAAATATCTTGAAAATAACACAACTTGAAATTAAAATGTTATTAAAATTTCAAAACAATACGGCAGGTTTAAGGAAGGAAAAGAAAAACAATTTGTCTTTCGCTAGCTAGACAAGATAAATTAAATTTAATATTGAGTTTAATTGTTATGTATTGATATTGTAAAATATTTTACGCAGATAATCGATCATCAATCATGATATGAATGACTTTTAAGATAGTTAAGATAATAGTCAAACAAATTTAATGATGTAACAACTTATAATTAGATGTTTGTATAAAAATATTTTATACTATCAATATATAAAAATTAAACTCTTTAATATTTTATACTACCTTAATGCCTTTCAAACTTTTAAATTTAGTGGTATTCATAATTAAATGCCTCACGGTTGTGTGACAATCAGCATTGCATCATACGATCAAATCCTAATCATATTTCCTGATCACATTAAAAAGTTTATTTTTCTACACAAAAAGTTCATCACTGCTCCTTTCACTTCACTGAACTTCCATTATCGTCAGCATCGGACCTGTTTATAGTTGCACACCCTCAAATTTTTTTTAAAAACAATTAATATCCTATAATCCTATAATTTACTTATTTACCCATTTTCTTATTAGAAATTCAACATAAATTGCATTGGAGATCGACTCATTCATTATTCGATCAAGATGGTTTGTTTAGTTATATAAATAAGCTCAAGTTTGAAGCTAAACTCAATTATTTAAATAAGGTCATGCATGCTCAAGCTTTATAAGCTTGACATTATAATAGCTCACGAATAACTCGTGTATGTATGTATTATCTCGAGATTAATGGTTGAAAATGATAAATTATTTATGTAATAGATTATGAATATAAAATTATATTTCATTTCTATTTTTATTTCATCATCTACATAAAGATGTTTGCTAAATATTAAATTAATAGTTAAGAATAGTTAAACGAGAAATTTGATAAAGAATACGGAATAATCAAGCTGTAAATGAGTTAAACAAGTCAAATTCAAGCTTCATATTTTTAAACAAACCAAGCTCAAGCTTTAAAGTGTTGACTCGTTTAAATAAATGAACCAAACTTGAAAAACTTTTTTTTTCACAAGCCAATCTCGAGCTTCAAGTTCTTGGCTTGACTTTCATAGAACTCTTACCTACAATGACACCATTGGTCGCACCTTGTTGGTCGGCCACGACACCCTTAGTGGGGAGAAACATTGCTTACAACACCCATGGCCATACAAAGGATTGGAAAAAAAGGAAGATAACCCACAACACCCTTGGCCGAAAATAGAAATAAATGAGAGAATAGCCATGGCACCCTTGGTCGTACACCAAATCTAATTGTCATAAATTTCCAATGGTCACAAAGCAAAAATCCACAAATCAAGAGTAATCCTCAAAATAACATCCAAACAAGAAGCCAAAAACAAACATAAGAACAACAAAGAATACAAAATACAAATCTCTCAATGAAACAAGGTTTATGAGGAAACTCGCAAGTTGCAAAAATTAGTTCCTTCATCACTCATATCAAAACACGTGCTCAATTGCACATGCAGAGCATGCAGCTTAAACAATCATGTTACACACTAAAATACACTTAGAGCAACCTAAATCGCCATGTCGGAGACATCGTCAAAGCTTTGGCCATTGGCGCTCTGACATGTGTTGGAAAAGAGAACACCTAAGTAAACAGACGCCCAACAGAGTTCACACAACCTCCAAAGACATGTGAATAGAGAAAAACATATAACCCTAGTGTGAAACCATACTCGCCAGCATCGTTGGACCTACAATAATTGACAAGGTTCCCTAACCACAGTGCATACCTTATGGGATAGAATTTTCATTCATCCACCACCCATAACACCTGGATGTTGTTTGTGGTGCAAACATCCCTAAAAGATCTCATGAAATTTGCCTAAAACCCATGAAGAATTCAGTTCCTCCACCAGTTATTGTTGGCTTTACCTCTGACCATCCACCTAATACCAACCGATCTATATTTGACAACTACTTGTTAGTTGCCTGAGAAGTTGGATGACAATCATAGCGACAACTACCCTAACCTTGAATTGTAACCTAATTCACAATACTCTTTTGTCTTTTTTTTTTCAAAAAACAAAAATTACTTACTAAATTAAACAAAGTTTAAGGAAAACAGAATGGGACCAATACACCGAGTCTCATGAACTCAATTTAGCGAAAACATGTACATATAAGGCAAAATGGACGATACCGTTTTGGTACCATGTTAAGGGTTAGGGAAAATCGAAAATAGGGAAAGATGACTAACAACTGTAATATGGTAATATTATTGATAGGTTGAAAATGTGATCTGTAACACCCTTCTCGGGTGATACGTTGTTTGTGACAATTGTAACGTTTTATAAGACTGAAATAAAATATGCAGAAAATATAACATAGGTTTGTTCGTAAATGCAGTTTTTCTTTTTTATTTTCTACATGTGAAATAATTAAAGCGACGTAACCCAGATTAAAATATACACTTCTCGTAGCAAAATTTAAAACATGCATACGCTTTTCAAATCGTGTAAACATACTGAAAACGGTTCCATAGAACATAGGTAGAGTAAAAATATTATCTGATACATCTTCAAAATAAATAATGAAATAGATGAGTAAATAAAAGACTAGGAGTCGCAGCTCCTCAAAATATAAGGTTTCTGACATAAGGACAGAGCAACCAGGCTGACCCAACACAACAACTACATAGAGACTCCTCCACGGACTCGACCATCTCTTCATGATCCTCCTTCGAATCCTCCTCGACGTTCTCCTCCAGATCCTCCTCCGAGTCACTGATGATTACAATTAGCTCCAGCTCTCAAAATAGGTCTACGTCTAAATGAGATGTTTTTGAAGTGAGTTTGAAGCAGGCACACTCGAGAGCAAGGAGGAGCAAAGTCAGATTAGGGAGGGAATTCTAAGGAAATCAACCTCCACTGCACTATCTCCATCATTTACTTATGTGAGTTTCCTTAGTTTAGTGCTTAATCATAAATCCAAGCTTAGGAATTTTGATTCTTGTTTTTATTATTTGATTTCATACCTGCATGTTGATTATATGAATTAAAATGAATGCAAATTGATGTTGTAAATTATTTAAATTTGCATGCATGTGTTTTGTTTGGGAAAAGTCCCAAATGAAGTTGCTGGCCAGAAACCCGTATAGACATATGTGTAGTATCTTACTTATAACTATTTCTATAGGGCTCTGTTTGGTATGATTCTTGTTTTTTTGGAAACTAGACTCGATTTTCTACAGTTTAGGTACTGATTTTGATGTTTTTCATTGAGTATTGATAAAGAAAAACCTGTTACAAGTCAGAGGACAGTTGATGTCCTGTTTTTCGAATGCAGTAACTTTTTGGTTAAAACTGTACTTTTTGGGCAGTTTTTTCTCAATAGTGAAATTTTATATATAAACTAGACATGTTAAGCTTTCGATAGAGGGGTCGTTTTCCTAAATCCTACATCGTTTGGTATTTTAATAAATTCATAGAAGTTAGCTGAAAACTAGAAATTTATGCAGGTGTTGTTGATGTTTTAAATTCTTGATAAACACTTGTTTGAAGGTTATTTGGGTTGATTTAAAATGTTTTGTAGTATAACAATGTTGCATAAAAGTAAACTATAGCGTGGCATCCAATAATGACAATCATCCTCTATCCGATATGATTCGAATTAGAATGGAGGTCAGAGACATTTCAGATGTCGAGTATAGAGTCCTTCCCGTTTGGAAGGCAATCACAGAAGTCCTTTCAATTAGGAAGGCAAGCAGGTAAGTGCAAACAAGTGGGACGCCGCTTGTGGTCATAGACGTATGTCCTGCCTTACAAGTATAGAGCTGGTTCCTCTAAGTACCATAGCGTACAAGGAGGGGACAGCGACGTTTTTCACTGACAAAAACCCAAGGGATGTCCAAGTTTATAAAGTTTACTCTCATATTATGTATTGATGTTATTGTTAATCTACTTATAAGTATTTATGAAACTGAGTTTTTGCACGAAATTCACTGAGATTGGATATCTCACTACTCATATTTGTTATTTCAGATAAGAAAGAGTAGTGCATCACTGTACCCCAAGGACTGCAGGCATTGAGGACTTTGTAAAATTCCTTGTATAAGCCAGATTTAGTATGTATTATTAACTGGTTAATGCCTTAGTTCAAAACTCAGTTTCGTTTATTTAGATTATTATGGACATAATTTTGTACAAACTAGAGACTTATGGCTTCCGCCACTCCATTGTAATCTACTTATGTCTAACCTTCATGTGATACTTTATGCCTTACATAGCAATGTAACATAGGGTATTACAATATCATCAAGAATATTCATGTATACATATTGTATTAATATAGGGCATCTCAAAGTAACGAGTCAAAGTCCACTGATAACTAGATCACATTACGAGGGCTATGTTCGTTGATAATAAGATCACATTATCGAGGGTGTTTTTAACGGAGCCCATCGGTAAGTTTTTGATTTTTCTTTTTAAAAAAATGGTTTTAAAGATTAATTTGATGAATTTTTTATTTTTTATTATATTATTTGTTCAATAATAATAAATTATTATTTATGTATTATTTATTCATTAATAATTATTTACAAATATTATTTAATATATTATTAAAAAACATGGGTCATAAAATAAAGATAAAAACAATTAAAATGATAAATAGAATTAAATATTATATGATGTAATGTTTAAAAGAGATGTTGTGCCTCATAATATCAAACGACACTTATACACGACCTTAGCTGCCTCTAATGATGTTTTCAATTTCCAACGGTCTAATCCATCGGTAATACTAAAAAGAGACCTTGCGTCTCGTAATACCAAAAGGCAATTACTAACGACCATGTCCATCGATAATTAAAAACATCATTACTAACGGCCATAATGATGGAGATTATGCGGGCTTTATTTCGTGCATATGCACGCGAATGTTACTGACGAAGTTACCGACGATTCAGCCTAATCTGTCGGTAAATTGGAACATTACCCACTACTTTAATTATCGATGGTGACACCCATCAGAAATCATGCAAATACCGACGTCATTAAAGCCATCGGTAATAATCCTTCAGTAAATGAAGGAATTCTTATAGTGGATATAAGACACTAAAATAATGCCTATGTTTATAATAATAATTCGGTCAAGTACTAAGGCTGCTAGTACAAGCCCAAGCCCACTAACAATAACACTGAACCTAATTATATAAGGAAGCAAATAATGAATAATATTGTAAGATAACATAACGATATTCTAAATATTCTCTAACAATAGTTTTTTTGTTTATGAAGTTATAGCTACCTTCTAAGTTCCATCTTTTATTATGTGCTAGGAGGTAATGGTGTCGAAAATATAAAATAAACAATAGTAAAAGGTGTAGATTTTCAAAGAATAAGGATACCAAGGATACCAGATTAGACTATAAAGAATGGAGATAGGTATGAATCTTACATAAAAAAATGTCAGATGTAATCATATTAAATCTAAAAAAAAGATCAATATAATTACCTATTTAGTCATTAAATTATCCTGTTGGAACAATATAAAAGATTTGTTTGAATTTTTTTATTTTAATAATCATGTTTAGAAAACAATAAATTAGAATACTAAACTTTAGTTAATTTATGATTTAAATATGTTTTTGGTCCCTATAAAGTAAGGTATTGTTTTTAGTCCTTATATATATATATATATCAAAAATATGGTTTTAAATCCCTCCAAAGAGTGGAATAAAGTCTTTTGGTCATTGTTGTTAGGTTGCTTCTGTTACACACGGGTAAGTGACAATCACACGACTCACTCCTCGTATGATGGTCTCTCATCTCCTATCATCTGATCTGGTAGGTCAGTCTTCTAATATGGTTTTTTTATCGTTTGATGGTCTCCTCTCCTATTGTCTAATCTGGTAGGTCAGTCGTCTCACGTCTGATATGGTCTCTTCTATCATCTGATATGGTCTCTCATCTCCTATCACATGATGGTCTCTTATCTCCTATCGTCTGATCTAGTAGGTCAGTCATCTAATTTGGTCTGTCCTCTCCTATTGTCTAATCTGGTAGGTATGTTGTATGATATGGTCTCTCTGCTCCGATTGTCTGATCTGGTAGGTAAGTTGTCTGATATGGTCTCTCATGTCTTTTGATGGTCTCTCATTTCTTAGCGTACGAGAAAAAAGTGGTGAGAGTGGGTTACGTGATTGTCATTTACTCACGTGTCGTCCAAGTGCCAGTGCTGATGTGACAATTCGTTTGTCACATCATCACTTAACAGAAGGAACCTAACAACAAGGACCAAAAGTAGCAGTGCTGACACCGCATGTGGTTGTTAATATATTCAAACTTATTAAATAAAATATCAAAACCGAATTAAACTAAAAACTTGATTATGTTTTGTTTGGCATCTGGCCTAAAGGTTCTCAGTCTAAAGCTACTAGCTTACAATGAGGGAAAAATTGCCAATATTGCTATTATCTGATTTTGTTGAAGCTTGGACCATTATTTGGGGTTTCCTTTGGTCAAAAGCATAATTCAAAATGATGATTTTTAACATTTTCTGGAAAAACTTCAAATGCTGTTGGCATATTGGAATACAAATCTCCTTAATTAAGCTAATAAACTTGCCTAGCAACTTCAATGATCACTTCCATTTCAATGCACACTATAATCAACTTCTTGCAGCAATTTTTGAACCTTTTGATATCACAGTTAGAGGTTCTTATGGGGTAAGGGAGATAATATTAGGGGTTGGCATCTCGTTAATTGGGTTACTATAATGTCTCCTAAGCGTCATAGTGGTCTTAGGATCTAGGACTCTTGGTTAGTGAACCTCACACTACCTGATAAGATTTAAATTGATGCAGGGTTCATACAAGTTTGGATTCAAATTTTATCGCAAACATAATAATCAAACACTTACTTGATGCTTGTAGTACATGGTTTGTCTTATATTTGGAGGTCCATTCTTCATGCTAGCTCTATGTCTAAACCCAAGCTTTGACATTAGAATCGGTTAGGAACATTTTCTTTTGGAATGGTAAATGGATGGAGGAGGGACCCTTATTATCTCATGTTCCCTTACCAACATCTTTGATACTAGCATTAGAACGATAGAAGTTTGAGTGGATACTAGTTTGGACTTTAATTTGTTACATGTCTATCTTCCTGCTAGGATTATGAAACGTATGAGTGTTACTGCTTGATGTTTTTGGTGCGATAGATGATTGCTTTTGTTAAACATAATACCCCTCCATAGGCTATAGGTCTACCTTTGCTTATAAATGACTTCTCAGAGTGAACCATAAGGACATCTCCACGAGTCATGATTTTGGGCGTGTAAATTATCATCACTTGAAAATGTACGATTTCTAGTCTGGTTCATGCTACATTAAGTTGTTCCTACGAATGGTTTACATTTTCGCCTTCACCTTATAGCCTCACTACATGTAATAGGTGTCGACTTTGTAATGAGATCACACTCCATTGCTTTTGGGATTACTTGACTATCATCCATATTAGGCAGAAGCTTGATTTTATAGTGCATATGAACCTTTTCACCCCTATTGTGTGTGGGTTCATCAACTCTTTGATTCCTATGGTAATCTTTTCCTTGTGCCATGCGGGAAATATCATGCAATAGAAACAAAGATGTTTTTTAGGCAAGGGAAACTCTTTTGGACGAGCTCATGCAAAAGTTCTTTCATAAGTACAATTCTTTCTGATGGTTGTTTGATGACATAGAAAACCTATACTCCAATGTTTGGTCTCTTGCTCCCTTCCCTAGTGAGGTTTTGTAAACTTAAAGTTGACGGGAGTTCTCTGTGAAACCCCAGAAACAAAGGTTATGATAGGCTATTGTATGATGAGAATGATCATGGGTTGAAGGGGTTCGTTGGTTCGATAGGTGTGACCATTAATCTAGCAGCAAAACTCTTTGTATGGAGGCAAAATTTACATATTGTCCAAGACAATAAAGACAGGTTGCTTGTTTGTGAATCAAACTCCATGGATATTTTGCACTTAGTTACGAAATAAAACCTTTTTGGTCCTCATTTTATCGTCATTAGTAATATCTAATAATGGATAAGTTAACAATTAATAAGTTGAGAAGTTAATTTGTTATATATTTTTTGTGAGGACAATAAGTATACTGATAAGATTGTCAAGATTTAGGTCTCGTTTGGGTGAACAACTTATTTAAACACTTATATTATAAGGGTTTATAAGAAAAACTTTTATGCATTAAGCTCCTTTTAAATTAAGTTATTTAGTATTTGGATACTTACTCAAAGAAGCGCTTTTAAATCTATAAACTTGAAAAAGAAAGATTGTTGAGTTGATTTTGATGTAATTTCAAATTATTATGAGAACATAATTGTCATAAAAATTATGAAAACAACTTCTCGTATAAGTTTCCACACAAGATTTTTCAATAAGTTAAAAAAAATTGGCTTATCAAAATAAACTAAAAATAACTTATGGAAGCTAATAAGTTACTTATTTAAGCTTATCGAAACACTATTTATTTCTACATAAAAGTACTTATATTAGCAAAGAAACTTTAAACGTGTGTTTAAAAATACGATGGATATCAATAAAATTAGAACTGTCAAAACGGGCCAACCCGGCCCACCCTGGTTGGCCCACCATGGGTTGGGGAAAAAACGGGTCAACCCAACCCGGCTCACATTTTGGTGAGCTAGGAAATAAGCAACCCGGACCGGCCCACCACGGGTTGGTGGGTTATGCGGGTTGGCTCACCTATAATTGAAAAAAATAAAAAAAATAAAAAAAATAGAAATTATTTAAAAAAAAAAATCCAACTCCTTAACTTAAACATACATGCTACCTAATAGGACAAGGGTTTTCACGAAAAGGAAAGGAAATTGCACAAAAAAATCTGATTTGAGTCTTTTTTGAGTTTTTTTTACTGACTTTACAGATACATTGATACGTTGCATTTTGGGCCTTGTTTTTTTTCTTAAATGTCTCAACCCGCGGGCCAACCCGGCTCACCACGGGTTGAACCCACCCAACCCACGGGTTCGGTGGGCTGGGTCAAAATGACCCGAGGTTTAAATGAGCCAGGTTTTTTGCAACCCAACCCACCGATGAGCCGGGTTGAGCCGGGTTGGCTCACGGGTTCTAACCCATTTTGACAACTCTAAATAAAATTACTTATAAAATTACTTATCCATAGTAAAAGTTACTCATAATGATTTATGACAAAAACATTTAAACACCATAACTGGGGATTTTCAAATACACATACTAATAAGTTATAAATTATGCTATCCAAACCAGAAGTCTGAACTCCCTCCCTCCAACTTTATGAGTTTATGGCCTTTATTTTCATCAGATTCAGATTCTACATATTTATTCATAATTAATTGTTTTTTATGATCTAAAAACAATTGAGAACACGTCTATGGATACGCATATCAATAACAATAGTTCCTGATTCCTTATCATCAATAAACTGAACCTTTTATCTATCCCTAATATAAAAAAGTGTTTTATTTTACACATAAAAAATGGAGTAAATAAATGTTTTAGGTAAGCTTGTTTAATAAATGAAAAGAAACATCTTTGGACACCAAATGACCTTTAAATACAGTTTAATCCTCCACTTTCTCCCAAGTCCCAAAACCAAACCATTGAAGCCAATCTCTCTCTCTCTCTCTCTCTGTCAATCATTCTCTACTCCTTTTCACTTCTCTGGGGTCAGGGACCAATCATCATCACGCTCTTGCTCTTCACCCTTCTCACAAAAGATTCCCCATTCTGCTCCTATCACAAACACTGCATGAGACAACACACCCTCCCTGCTTTTTCTTTTCACTCTTTCAGATTAGAACAAGAGGTTTCTCTTCAATTTGTTGCATACCCATTTGGTTTTAGGTGTCTAAGGACCAAGTTCTTCTGTCCCAGGACCCTCCCTCTCACCATCAAGCTTTAGGGTTTTCTGACCTTTTTACCCCTTTTCAGGTAATTCATGTTTTTTTTTAATTCACCGTTTCTGGATTTTCCATTGGTAAATTTTGAGTCTTTCGGACAAATTTTTTTCTGGGGTTGATTGATTGGATTGATCACCGAAGTTTTTTGAGTTGAATTCGCTTTTTTTTTTTTTTTTTTTTTTGAAACTTTAAGTGCAGCGGTTATGGTGATTCAGGGTATTTCAGTTATGGTTACTCTGAGGTCCAATATTGCTGAAAGTGCTTGAATTTATGGTTTTGGGTTTGAAGGGTTGTTGTACAAATTGGTCAATGAGAAATTGGGTTGGTTTTGTAGTTGCCATCACTTGCTTTATTGATAGGTAACCGTTTTTCTCCAAATATGTTTATGGTTTTTAGGTATGAGTAATGTTATCACAGTCTGCAGACACTAGTCTAGCTACAAGGGGTCTTTCAATTTGATTTCTGCCGGCAAAGTCACTTTCTTTGTTCTTTGTGGGATGGATTATATCGAAGCAGCATCTTGTTTGGATGCTGAGAAACTGGAGGAAAATTGGTGTCTTTTTCTTTCTGTTTGTGGACCATCTATCTGGGGATTTAATTTTTTCATGATGTCCTTTGCATGACTTGAATTTATAGAGACTGGCTTTTCAACATGGGTTTGATCTATAGTCCATTGGTCTAATTGGGTTTGATTTTCACTTCTTTCTCTTCATTGCAGCAGGGACACTGTTTGCTGTTTCCTGCATCTTGCTTTGGATTTTTTTTTTTTTTCAAATTTTATCATGGCTTTCAATTTTAAGTTCAAATAGAACCTGCAAGTACCAGATGATTTCCTTTGTTGCTGCAAAACTCAGTTGAGTCTTTTGGTTTAGGGCATGCAAATCATTGGAACTGGACCATTCTTTACTTTTGAAGATGAAAAAAAAAAATTGGTGAAGGGTTCTTCATGGAAATTGAGGAATGAGAGCTAATGAGAAGGGATTCCCCTCATATTCTCAAAGAGATTAATGAACTCTTCTCTATATATCTCTCTGCTCCTCTTGCGGTTAGACCGGGCCTCCCACACTGACAGTTGACACATCTTGGGTTCGTGCTAATATGCATGAAACCGGGATCTTAGTAACATTGGTTCCCATTTAACTTTTCACCATAAAACCTCAGCTGCCCGTTTGACAACTGCTGCTGAATTTGGGCAGGAGCCGGGAATGTTGTGCGGCAGTATATGTTAGTTTGTATTCTTTGAATGTCCAGGTGGGGAATTTAGATTGAATTTGGTCATTTGGTGTCCAGGTAACAGTTCCCTATTTTTGGAGTAGGCGTACACTCGGACATTGTACCTATTATTGTTTTCTGAGAACCTTGGGGACGGGGTTGGTCGGTTTAGAACAATATATATCTGCATTGATTCCCCTATTTGTTCAGAGGAAAAAAAAAAAAGAAATATAAAAGAAATGAAATTCTGCCTACCGATGTAATTGGTTATTGCAGATTTCACCAAAAGCTCATTATTATTGTAGATGTAGACTTTTCTTAATTATTCCCAATTCTGGTGTAATTAGTACTTTTTCTAAGTTTTTTTTTATATTTGAAATATATTTTGCAAGGATTTATGATTTATCTGCTTATAAAAAAAAAATCACTCAATGTATTATTCTGTTGTGAATGAGGCAGAGAAGGGTGATGCAATGAAGCAGTCTTTGGATCCTTCATCTATGGGTAATTCTCCTAATTCTTTTATTTTGTTTTGGTTATCATAATGAGTTACCATATCGAATTAAATATAATCTTTTCATTGCCAATAGATCCTTCCAAGATTCGATCTATAAATATACCTAGAGAAGTGGGGCGAAGTGCGTGGGAGCTTTTATCTGGATCTAATTCCTGCCATGCCTCATCTGATGCTAGCCTTTTTTCTAGCTCATTGCCTGTTCTTCCGCATGAAAAATGTACGTGATAGTTATTTCTTAACTGCTCTGTCATTTGTGTACTACATTTTTTTATAAAATCTATTGACCTGGTTTTGTTAACCTGCAGTGAACTTAAACGACACTGAAAATGGTTGTCAATCAGTTGATGACATCTCATCTGGCTTTGAAAAGCTCTGTCAAGTTGTTGAGGGCAATGGTTCACTTGAAGATGTTGATACTCATGCAATTGGAACCATGCTTCCTGATGACGAGGAGGAGCTTTTAGCCGGTATAATGGATGATTTTGACCTAAGTGGGTTGCCTGGTTCCCTCGAGGACTTGGAAGAGTATGATCTTTTTGGTACTGGTGGAGGTATGGAACTAGAAACTGATCCACAGGACAGTCTCAGTGTGGGTATGTCTAAGTTAAGCTTCTCTGATAGCATTGCTGGCAATGGTTTGCCCAATTATTCTTTTCCTAATGGTGTGGGAACTGTTGCTGGAGAACATCCATTTGGAGAGCATCCTTCTCGAACATTATTTGTTCGAAATATTAATAGTAATGTGGAGGATTCTGAGCTGAGAGCTCTTTTTGAGGTGAGTTTAAGTTATAGTGAGCTGAATTTAGAAGTTAGTATAAACTTTTGCTTTGATATTTTAGTATTCTACATATGCGTCATGAATACAACTTATGGTGCTGATAATTCTTCATTGTCTCTAATGGATGTTAGCATAGTTGAGAAGAAATTTATGTGATGCATGATAAAAATGGTCAGAATTTAAACCTATATATTGTAAAACTGGAATCTGATAAAAATTTACGGTAGCGTCTATGTTTCAGAATGGTTTTTGTTTCTGCACTCTGATAGTCCCTTCCTCTGGAGTAGTTGTGAAATAACATGGCGTTACATAAGTATGCATTTTATTTGTTTTTTAATCACAAGTGTAGGTGAAACTATATTTTTGTGGTTTGATCCGATGAT
Organism: Ammopiptanthus mongolicus; assembly: GCA_039655645.1. NCBI lineage: Eukaryota > Viridiplantae > Streptophyta > Magnoliopsida > Fabales > Fabaceae > Ammopiptanthus > Ammopiptanthus mongolicus. The sequence goes on from CM077345.1 coordinate 86,293,573, forward strand.
GCATAAGGTTCATTTATTTTTAATTATGCACACTTGAGTGTTGTTCCTGTTGCCCTCACTCTATATGGAAGGCTAGGGTCCCAATTTGCAATTGTTCAGAAATGCATTGTAGATTATATATATGTAACAGCCTAAGTCTTTGATTCTTGATAAACAGCTTTTGGTTGCCATGTAACATGTTTATACAAAATTATTGTAATTCTTTGGTGATTGTGGTTACTAGTTGGATGCTCTCACTACGTATGGTATGGGGATTACATTTCATGGGTCTAGAGTGATGAGGAAGGGACGGGTCCGAAACCAAGTTCTTAACTTGCATGTTGACCAATTGTGTAATTGTGTTGTGTTTATCTTTGGCAATAGTTTTATCATAACTGGTAAAAAATAAACCTATGTATGATAGTAATATTCTGTACATTTTCCATACAAATTATTAATTGTGTTTTTATATGTTTTTATGTTCAGCAATATGGTGATATCAGAACCCTCTATACTGCTTGTAAACATCGGGGGTTTGTAATGATATCCTATTATGACATCCGTGCTGCACGAACAGCTATGCGTGCATTACAAAACAAACCTCTTCGGCGTAGGAAACTTGACATTCACTTTTCAATACCAAAGGTTTTATACCTACTTCGAAGTTCTTGTGATTTATTCTTTTATTAATTGAATGCCTGACATTCTTATTCTTTTGCATTTCTTTTCTTGTACATCCAGGACAATCCATCAGACAAGGATATCAACCAAGGAACCTTGGTAGTTTTCAATTTGGATCCATCGGTTTCAAATGAAGACCTCCGTCAAATATTTGGGGCTTATGGAGAGGTCAAAGAGGTGATAATTTTATCCTTTTTGATTGTTTTGCAACCTTGTCATATATTCTTTTTGACTTGAGATTAATGATTAATATCTCCACAGATAAGGGAAACTCCTCACAAGAGGCATCATAAGTTTATTGAATTTTATGATGTCAGAGCTGCAGAAGCAGCACTTAAGTTGTTGAATCGGAGTGACATAGCTGGTAAACGCATAAAGCTGGAACCTAGTCGGCCTGGAGGAGCTCGTCGAAAGTGCGTACACTAATATTTTGACAATTGATACTGTTTTGATATTCTCTTTATCTTAATTATGATAATCATCTGTTCTTCTTGCTGATTTTCATGCATAGTGTAAATATAAGAAAGAACTGATGAGGCATCTAAGACCTTTCTACTGTTGAATAGAGTAGCAAAAGTGATATGGTATTATGGTTTGGCTTATCTTTCTCTAGCGCATAGTGAGACAGCTTAAACAACTTCGAAACTATTTGAAATTAATTATTATTGGCATTGCATTCCTGTAAGATGAGTTTTCACCAAATGATCCATAAAAATAATGTATTATGCGAGAGTAGAAAAACTCATTCAAAATATTATCGAGGGTAGGAAAATTCTTATCACTAACTGTTGGATGTGTAACTTCCATATATCTCCTGCCTTTGTTTTCTGGCATCATAGATTGTTGCATAAATATACAATTGATAATACCTTGCACCTTGTAGTTTGATGCTCCAACTAAATCAAGAGCTTGATCAAGATGAATCTCGGAGTTTCCGATATCAAGTGGGTTCTCCTTTGTCCAACTCTCCACCAGGTAGGTTCTTTGAGATGCTAAATATCCCTTGTGCCACTGGCAATTCTAAGCAGCATAACTTTTAGTTACTGGCTTTATAATCATGTTCCCCTTGTTTGTTTTCTCTCTGATGGAGTTAATCAAACCTTCATAACAGGTAATTGGTTGCAGTTCAACAGCCCTGTCGAGCAGAATCCAATGCAAACTATAAATCATTCTCCTGGTTCTATGACCATAAGCCCAACAACAGGCAACCATTTACCAGGATTAGCTTCAATTTTGCAACCTCAGGTATCAAACACTGTGAAGGGTGCAACTATCGGCAAGGACTTAGGAAGGAGTAATCATGGAGAACACATATTTACCAATATGAATTCATCACATGATGCTACTTTTCAGTCGCATTCACTTCCAGAGCCAAAATTCAGCCAATATCGGGGACCTTTGTCCTCTTTTGGTCCATCAACATCAAATGGATCCTCAATGGAAACCTTGTCTGGGCCACAGTTTCTATGGGGAAGTCCAACCCTCTACTCAGACCATAGCAAACCATCAGCTTGGCCAAGACCATCTGTGGGCCGTCCATTTACATCGAATGGAAAGAGCCATGCCTTCCCATACTCAAGTCAGAGTAGTTCGTTTGTTGGTTCATCCCAGCATCATCACCATCATCATGTCGGCTCTGCTCCATCAGGTTTGCCTTTTGAGAGGCACTTTGGTTTCCATCCTGAGTCACCTGAAACTTCATTCATGAAGAATGTTGGTTATGGAGGCATGAGTCTGGGGCACGATGATGGAAATTACATGGTTAATGCGGGTCGGTCTGTTAATGCTGGCATTAACATTCCAAGAAATATGCCTGATAATGGTTTATCAAACTTCAGAATGAGATCTTCTCCTAGGCTTAACCCTGTGTTTTTGGGTAATGGTCCTTACCCTGGACTGCCAACTACCACCATGGAGAGTTTGAATGACCGTGCTCGGAGTAAATGGATAGATAACAATGGGAGCCAAGTTGATAATAAGAAGCAATTTCAGCTTGACTTTGATAAGATTAAAAGTGGTGAAGATAGAAGGACTACATTAATGATAAAGAATATCCCTAATAAGTAAGGAACTATAAGAACATTGTTTATTGACCTCATTTTTGTCTATTGGATGCTTGGATGACTCATTATTTGTTGATAATCTGCAGATACACCTCAAAAATGTTATTAGCTGCCATTGATGAAAATCACAGGGGTACCTATGATTTTCTCTATCTGCCAATTGACTTTAAGGTATATGTTGTGTTCTTTTAACGAGTTGTTTATTTTCCCCTTGAGTTATGATCCCTGTCTTTTTCAAAATTGTGAAGCTGATTATTTTCTTTTTTGGTTTCTAATTGCAGAATAAATGCAATGTGGGTTATGCATTTATCAACATGTTGTCACCCTTGCTTATTATTCCATTCTACCAGGTTTTTATGTCAATATCATTTTGGCTTGGAACTATTTTTGCATATTTCTATTTTCTAGCATTTTCCTCAATGAAAATTGTCTTGTTTGGGTCCTTTTTCTGACCCTTTCCTTTATCTTATTATAATTAATTTAGCAGTTAATATCCTGGGATTTATTAAAGGAAGGGTAATTAGCCTAATGATTTTTTCTCCCCTAATTCAAATGGCAGATTCACTTATTAGTCTGATTTTGCAGACATTCAATGGGAAGAAATGGGAGAAGTTTAACAGTGAAAAAGTTGCTTCTTTGGCATATGCTCGAATCCAAGGAAAGACTGCCCTTGTGAGCCACTTCCAAAATTCAAGTTTGATGAATGAAGATAAGCGCTGCCGCCCTATTCTCTTCCACTCAGAGGGTCCTGAAGCTGGTGATCAGGTAATATTAGATATTAGCTTTTTATTATGTTTCTTTTTTTCCTTTAGATTTGTTGTCTCTTGAAGTGTAATGATGACTGAGGTTATTAAGTAATCATTTTGTTCTTTATTTTCTTATTATAATAATGGCTTAACTGACTGTGAATATGTTCATACTTCCCTGTAGATCATACAAGAGCATCTTCCCTCCAACAATCTAAATATTCAGGCACATAGGCCAAGCGAGTTACATTCAAGTGATTCTCCTGGAAGCTCTCCAAAGGATGGCCCTCCTGTGAGCTTGGAGACAAATTAGCATTAAATCAGATGCAGAACTGCATGAGCTGAACATGGTTGTTGTTAATGTTAACATTTTGCATATATGTCTCTGGTGCTGCATATATTTATATGTCTCTGGTGCTGCATATATTTAGGAAGGATAAGGATGTAGATTTTGTACAATAGTTACATTCCGAAGTATTTTGCCAGAAAGCTTCAGAAGCTTGGAGCATTTTGGTTGATTTGCTGCACAGGTAGCGGATCTGATAATGTATTCAAGGGGGGTGCAAAGGCTGAAGAGTTGAGCAAATAGAGTTTCCTGTTAGGGAGGTGTTTCTCACTTTCTGTCCAGTTTTGCTCATTTTTTGCGTTTTGGTGGTTTCTCTGTGAGTATTTTGTCTTCTTCTGAAAATGTTAATATGGTTAGTTTAGGTTTGAGATTAGAGTTGGTAAGTTAGCATGGGGTACAAATTTGTATAGAGAGAAATAAAAGGACTTCTTTTATATTTCTCTGATGTATCAGACTATCAGTACTGTTGGAATGAGAGGGTAAAACTCGTATTTAAATATGGCGTTCAAAGTTCTTCTCTCACAAGATATTCTTGGTTTGGGAGGAACTAGGCTAACAAGTACATCTTTGACACGTCTGGTGAAAGAGTCTGCTTGTTTAGTTTTTTCTTTGCTATTATAAATAGGGTGAGCTTGAGAAGCTTCAAGCTATTTCCTCCGAGGTCCATTTATTTTAGATTATGATCGAATTGATGATAAATAATTGATTTTAAAAGAATTAATTTTAAAAAAAAAAACTTGAGTTTAAAAAAATTGATTTGTATTTGACAATGATATTTAAAATATAGGTTCATAAGAATTGATTTCGTTTGGATGATGAAAGTTGAATTATTTTTGATGTGTAAATATAAAGAATTTTGTGGGTTTCACACTCAGAGTTGATTTTATTCAATAAAAAAAATAGGAATTTTTGCTTTCATCGGAAATAATTCTACCCATTTTAGAATCAATTCTATCCATCTGAGAATCAATTCTATCTAACATGATTTTGTCGTACAAACATAAGAAGAATAATTTTCATTTCTAGTGATCTTGTTTTTGTTCCTAGAATTGATTCTTGTCTTTACAAAATCGAAATCAAACGGACACTAACTTATTAAAACTGGGCAACCATAATTTTTTTGGTACAAAAAATGGTAGAAAGTGAATTATGGGTGGGGTCTTGTCTTAATGGATTTATTTTGCACAAGGTTAGAGACCTCTCACGGAAGAATATTCTTTTTCACCGGTCCAACTCCTTTTGGGTATGGACAACCATAATTTGAATTGCTGGGAATGTGCTCTTTGAGAAAAGCCAGTGGTAGCTGGCAACTATTAAGTAATTTTTAGTTAGGTTAAGGTTATCATAAGCATCCAAAATATTATTTGATATGTAGGGTTGCGGGGGTTTATTAAAGAGTTGCGGGGGTTTATTAAGGAGTTGTATTAATCCTTAAAAGTATTTTTATAATAGCAATTAGCAGTCCCTATGCTTTCATTGTATCACTTTCTAATGCAGGGGCTTCTTCAATCTTTAACCCTTCCTTTCTTGAAAGAGGTGCTCGTCTGTCTTCCGGGGAAGTGAATATCAGCCATCCCTAGAACTTGAACCTCAACAAGGAGTATGAAGAATTACAAGAAACTCCCTCAGGAATTGATATTGGAAATCCCTCTGATCCCCACTTTGTCAAATCACATTTTGAGCTATCTACCTCAACGTGTGTGTTAATAGAGTTTGATTCTACTATAAATAATGATCACTATAGACTATTATTCGCTCAATTCAATTATATCTTTTGAAAACTAATAATATAATTTGAGTCCACTTTAGATGTTAACTGTACAATATTATTTAAGGTCTAATAACAAAATTAGAATTACAGTTTAAGGTTTTAATTTTAATTTCAATTTTATTAGAATTCAAATTGACTGATAATTTTAATTTTTATATTTAAAAAAGATTAGCGTATTGAAGTATAGATTCGTAATTTTCAATTGAAAATAGAGGATGTTGTTGATGACAATGATCAATGGACACAGTCTGCAATGGTGGTTCATAGATATTACTAGTAATGGTGGTCGGAGGGCAACGGTGACAACAGTTACATGACAATGCTATCAATGATGTAGGTGGAAACCATATTTGAAGGATATTGCCGCCAACTTGGCCCACATTGATAACAATGGTTGATGCTACAAAGATAATAAATATTGAGTTTAATTGCTATATACTGACAGTGTAAAACATTTTTACACAGACATCCAATCATAAGTTGTCATATCAGTAAAAAAAAATTGACTCTCATCCTAACTACCTTAAAAGTCATCCATACTATGATTGATGATTGGTTGTTTGTATAAAAATGTTTTACACTGTGAGTGCATAATAATTAAACTCATAAATATTAGTTATAATATATGCTATTTTAAACTTGTGCTTGAAATTAAAATTGTTTGTCAATCACGGTGGTGAAGTTGGTAAGGATACGACTCATATACCACAAGTACATGAGTTCAAATCTCGCTGTCGATGTGAATACCTCATTGGTAGGTAATCTGTAAGTAATTCTGTAAGCGCTTTTTGAACCGTGAGACCTGTTCTAATCCTGGTGAGTACCTTGATCCAACTTACCTAAATATTTTTTTGTAAAAAAATTGGTTAAGGCCACCACAAAAAATTGAAAATAGTATAAAATAATTATTTTTCAGTTCAATGAAAAATAGACTCGAATTGGAATTCTAAACTTCTAGTGCACACCAAATAAGATGATTAGAATTGGGATGCTCAATTTCAATTTCAAGACTCAATTCCAAGTTTAATTCTAATGCACCAAATGGTGCTTTAGGGTACATTACACATAACCACATTCCAAACTTAAAGAATCACGTGTGGAGAGGAGAAGGTACTCAGAGTAGTTTTTTTGGAAACGTGTGTTTGCCTCTTGCTGCAGAGTTTCCAAACACGCTATGTAATATCCCCATAAAAGTTAACACATGTTTACTTTTTATACATGGAATTTGTTTTGTACTATATAATCCTGTAAACTATGAAAGAAAAAATAAACTTGTATCTTATTTTTTTATATAGAAGGGGTTATATATATTACAAAATAAAACTTATGTATGACAAATGAAAAAAAAAAAAAAAAAAAAGACGTTAGATGGTAATTGGTAATTTACCCTATCAAAGATTTTTCTTAATCATTAAACCATGTAAATTTTAATTCTGTTTCTAAATTGTAAAACCCAGTTTATTTCATGATGATGACACAAGTTAATTGGGAGATAGTATTATTCACTGAATGCAAGTAAATCTTTTAAGCATAAATGATAGAGTTCAATCAAAGATATTGATTAGTCAATCAAAGATTTTTTGTAATCGTTAAACAACGGAAATCTTGAATTCTAACGTAAGAAATAAGTTTCCTAAACTAAAATTAAGAGTAAAAATTTAAATATTGATTAGGTTTCCTAAATTGTAAGATCCAATTAATCTCTTTAATAATGTTACAAGTTAATGCCTAACTTTCTATAAATTTAGCTCTTGTATTAACTCTTACCTCACTTCATTATCAAATTTCACAGCACAGTCTGAGATAAGCCATTGAAACCTTCTTGCAAGATTAACTTCGGTATGTACAGTTTACACATATACTCTTCCTTTTTCTTTCTTTTTTTGTGTTGTTTTCTTAGCGTTGTTTAAAGTTTGGATAGCCATTAATGAATTTAAAATTTAAATAAAAACTTCTTGAAAGTAAATAAAAAAAGCAAGAAGGAGACATCAGAGGACAAAACCAGCCATGGTTGGACATTGGAATCGACAGCGCGTGCAAAACATGTTAACATGTTCTGGCATGGCACGGCACGTACACTGTACACACCAGTAACAGTGCAAAAGAATTGAGATAAATTCTTTCTTTCTTTTTTTAATTTCAGCAACAAGGGTCATTGCTTATTAATATTCTTTTTAAATTTTGGTGTTATAGATTTAATTATATATTATGATACCAATTTCTGTTTTATTAACTGATTTCTGTTTGTTATGTATGTGTTAGAAAAATGGGTCGTGCAAGAGTAACCTTGAAACGCATATCAAATGAGTCACGTCGAAAAGCAGCATTCAAGCAAAGAAGGAAGGTACTTGTGGAGAAAATGTCTGAGTTTTCCAAGTTGAGTGATGTAGATGAAGCTTGTTTGATAGTTTACGATGTCAATGGTGATCCTAAACCAGTTACTTGGCCCCAAGACCTCACAAAGGTACATCCCATCATTGAAAAATATGAGCGTGAAAAGGATGAGAAACCTCCTGAGATGTTTGGTCTCCAAGACTATTTTGAGAATAAGAAGAACTCGCTTGAAGATGAGATTACCAAAGTGAGAAAAGAGATTATCCAGACCAAGTATCCAACTTGGGATCCAAGATTAAATAACCTAGGAAATATGCAGGTAAGGAACTTTATTACCATGTTGGATACTAAGATTGAAGCCTGTAGACAAAGAATTAACATGTTGAAAGAGCATCCTCAAGTTGAAGTTACTATGGCTCAAACAAAGAGTGTTGTCTCAACGAGTGAAGTCAATTTCATGCAGAACATCTCTCAAGGGCACCTTATCCCTACTCCTATGAAGCCACTTGATGATGATAGCCAACTACCATGTTTCCTGCCTAACCATGATATGGATTCTCAAACCCAAATGCCTCACTTTGATCCAAATCTGATGCAATTGATGGCAAACAATAATGGGGTCGTGGATTCTTTTAATCAAGTTGATGTGCCCTTGGATTGTATTAAACAAAGTGATGCTGCTATAGATTGTACAAATCAATTTGGTGAGCCGGATTGGGCTAGTTTACTTGATGATCCTGTTGACTGGGTTAATGAACTAGGTGTGCATGAGGATTGGACTAGTCAACTAGGTGCGGTTGTGGATTGTGCTAATCTACCTGATGAGCCTGTTTTGCACAGTGTTTCTTGTCAGTCTCAGAATATGCATCAAGGAGCAACTTTTCATACCTTGACACCACCAATGGATGGATTTCATATAGACGACTACAACAATATGCTTCAAGCCAAGTTCTTCAACCCCATGAATTGAGAGAAGTAAAGTAAACGTAGATGATTTTGTTGAGGAGCATTTTGGAAGCATTTATGCGTTTTAGTTACTTACCATTCTCTAATTAGTTAGACTTGTTACTTACTACATATTTGAATTATCTCTTTTCTTTTCTTAGTTTTAAATTTTTTTCCCTATCGCCTGTGTAATGAGATTGAATAAATTTGGGTTTGGACACTATAATTTAGCTAAGAAATACAAGTTTGTTTCAGGCATTTATTTGATCATAGTTTTCTTTGTTTCTTAAGTGGCACCTCCCGGTGCTTTTGACCAAGATTTTATGAATTATTAGAATAGACGGGATATTGTTTTGGACTGACACAAATCTTTCTGGTCATCTATCATGTTCAGTTGTGTGTGTGTGTGTGTGGACATAGTGTAGGTTCTAATATGTCTGGGTTGGTCACTTCTATAATCCTAGATTCATATACATAGTTCAACCAAGGATGAGGATGTTCTTCATTAATATAATTTGCATGTCTATATATACCTACGTTATCAATTTGAATTTGTATAGTGGATAAGTGCTGTCAGCATAAGCATAAGAGAGAAGAGCAGCACATGGTTGTAGAAAATTTGATGACTGGAAATCACATGCAATGCAACAGGTGGTACATCCAAGTCAGAGGAAGTTGGACTTCACTTGTCTAAAAGGTCTAAATGTTAAACTTAAATCCATAACTTATTTAGAATTGAATCAAACATTTAGAATTGAATCAAACATAAACTGCACTTATAACAGAAATGGGAACAATGAGTTATCCTTAAGTCAGAAAGTACAATATATAGTAAACAGTAAAATATCATTAGGGGGGGTAAGTATTAGCAACCAAATTTACCAGCTGTGAATAATGACAGCCAAAAATAAATTCTTACTTTGTGAATCCTTGTTTATTCAGCAATAAGAAAGTATTCAGCCTTTTACATTCAAGTCAATATGTTAACAACCTTTGGTGCTAGCTGTCTTGCTTGTGAATCTTGACCATCATTGGCAATAACTTGATGGCTTGATCTCCATATTTCACATTTGTGTTGAAAACGTTGGTTCTAGCAACTTCTCATCATTATCTTGTTCTAAAGATGTTCCTTTTATGTCCTCTTGCTTTTCAAATCCTTTCATCTACACAAAAATTAAGATTTCAATCTTGCTTGCTGGAACCTTATTCTATTTCAAAATTAAAAATTTCTTGGTATGACTTTTGGAGCTTTTGGTGGGTTATGAATATTCTAAAATTCACAGCAGCAACTCATCTCTTTGACAATTAAAGTGTCTTACTCTAAATTCTCTTTCCCTATGTGTTGCCATCGGAGTGCAAGATAGTCCCTCAAATTCTTGCATCAGAAAATAAAAAATGGGACAGTCTGTTGTCTATTAATTCATATGAACTGGATTCAATGTAAATAGTAATGGTGGTATCCAATTTATTCTGCAGCCAGAGGTTATGAAGGCAACCTCGTCAATCTAGGCATTCTTCTCCATTGCATATTTTAATGTTTTCATAACTTCATATGAATGACTTGATGGACATACAAATTATATATATACTCCTACTCACTTGCTTAATGTTTCTATTTATAATTAATTAATGGAAGTTATAACTCCAAAGGCAATTTCTTTTTAATTAAAGCAAGATAATCCAATTAATTGTATTTAATAAAATGAAATTAATCCAATATATTTGCTATCACTTCTTATACCTATAAAACGGGTCATACTTTTACATTATAAGCATATCCTAAGTTATGACATGATTTTTCTTTGGCAATAGCAATACAAAGGTGTTGGGCTTTAGAATTCTGTCTTTGTTTTTGTGCTGAAAATAGAGACTAAATGAGTGATAGTTGGGTATTCTAAGCGTGGACGTGCCAAGATCTAGTACACCGGAGGAGAATGAATATTAATCCCCTGTGGTGGCTTGGATCACCTTGAAGAAAGCGAATACACAAATCATTTCACTATATTGTTTCTCTTACTTTCTATAATTTTAATTGTAATTTTTATGATGTTATTTTAATCATATTTTATAAAATTCCGTGTAATTTTTCCAATTGATCAATTATCTATTTTGTACTCATTAAATAATGGAAATTTTTAATTCTCTTTCATTATCTAAATGTTTTTTCTTTTAACACTCTTGCTTTCTTGATGAGCCCTGATGTAAGAGATAAACTTTTAGTATGTGTTTGAATGAACTTTTGACAAACATGATTTTGAAAGGAATTGATATTTGTTAAAAGTGAGTCGAAAGTGAAGTGGTTTATGTTTGGATGTCTTCATCGAAAAAGTCATTTTTATTAAATTTCAGCTACAAATTTTGGATGCCAACGTGAAAGAGCTACAAATTTCAGCTTCAAAATGGACGTGATTTCGGGACTACAATCACTTTCTGACTATGGGAGCCAAACATCAAAGGCATTCAATCAAACCATATTTGACCATGGTAGAAACACTTCCGGCACTTGAAACCTTCAAACCAAATACACACTTAGAATATGTTTGTTTAAAGACACATTAATTATTACAGAAAAGGGGCATTAATGAATTTAAAATTTAAATAAAACTTCCTAAAGTAAAAAAAAAAATTTTTTGCTAACGAGTGTCCTAAGAGTATTGATTAAGGAAACAATAAAAAGAAAGTTTGTATTGAAAAACTAAGTGTAATACTTTCTTATACAAAATTTCCTTTTTTATTCCTTGCACTCATTAGCCTTCTCCAATAAAAATCAAGCTACACTCACTCTTTTCAACCAAAAAAACAGTTTCGTTTTTGTTGAAACATTGGCAATTAGTAAAACTAAGTATTTAATGAAGAGAGTATTGAAGCCTTAATTTAATGAAGAAAGAGAATAATCTGAGTGTTAATTTATTATTATTATTATTATTATTATTATTATTATTATTATTATTATTATTATTATTATTATTTATTTTTAAATTTATTTTTCAAAATAAATTATGATAATATTTAATATTTATGATTATAACAATTAAACATAAAAAATAACATATGCCATACTTAAAAATTCTGAAATTTGAATACAAGTTCAACACAAAAAGTTTTAATAATATGTCTGTAGTGTGAAGTATGATTGTTTCAACAAAGAAGAAGTTTTTTTTTTTTAATTTTTGATACATTGTTACTGCAAAACAATTTATCCTGTTAATCAGTCAAAATCAGCATATGCATAACTTTTAAAGTAATTATGATAACAGTCAAATAATTTATGATTGATTGATAGTATAAAAAAATCTTTACATTATCACTACAATGGAATTAAATTTATATAAATTATAAACAGTATCAGAACTTAATTGTAAGATATTATTCACTCAGAATCCAAGTGTAAATCTTTTAAACACAAATAATGTAGTTCAATTTTATTGAAGATATCAATGGTAATATATAATTTGGTCAACTAAAGATTTCTGGTAATCATTAAACAATGGAAATATTTAATTCTAACGTCAGAAATAAATTTCCTAAACTAAAATTATGAATAAATATATAAATATCGATTAAGTTTCCTAAATTGTAAGATCCAATTTATTTCTTAACAATGCCACAAGTTAATGCGCCTAACTCTATAGATTCAACTCTTATATCACACTTCAACATTCCTTTATTATTGACTCTCACGACATTGTAGGAGATAAACCATACTCTTATAATCACACGACACTGTGTGAGATAAAGCATTGAAGGTAAGACACCCTTCTTGCAAGATTAACTTCTTTAATATGTTTACAGATTATACGTACACTCTTGCTTTTTCTTTGTTTTCTTTGATGTTTTTGGTTATATAATTGTTTTTTCCTGATTAAAACTTTAGTATGTTTTTGTAGTTGAACTTTTGCTTTGTTTCTGGGAAATAGGGGGGAGGGGTAGTAATTTGATGCAGCGGCTATAGTGATCTTTGGAATTCAGTTATGCTTACTCTAAATTTTAAAAAGCTAGCTCATAAGCTCGTTTGATCATTTGGTTAGCTTCACAAGATTGTATCTTATTTAAGATATAAATTATGAACATTACAAAGAGTCATTAGCTATGCTCTTTTTTGAGTAAGGGGGAATACATAACTCCTTTCCTATTCTACTATCAAAGCCACTGTTGTATTTTTTAGCTGCAGTAGAAAGGAAAATATCTCTGGCGAAAAAATTGGCTGCACATGTATAAATTTCCTTTAATATCCGATAAATTGAACCCAATGTTGAAATGAGCACTCACCATATCTGTCAAACTTCAAAGCTAGATTAGAGACTTCTCTGCTGATGACCCTCCACATCCGTTGCACTAGTAGGAGCATCTAGAGAAGAGAACTAACTTAACATCCTTGTCTCTGCTTTCAAATTCCTTTGGCTTTCTTTTCTAGTTCCAAGTTCAAGTTCAATGAGGAAGTAGCACTTATTTTGTTCTCTTACATAGTGGACATGACCATTCATCCTACTGAGGATTTTCCTAGACATATAAAGTCCTAAACCTTCCCGTGTAGTCCATTGATTCCCTCCTTCAAACATATCCTGAAGAACAGTGGAAGGAAGACCTTGACCAGAATGGGTCATTCTGCATGAAAAATATGGTAAATGAGACTCTAGTCTGCATAATAATTATCAAAGCAATTGGACATAAAAACTTTGCCCATTTCTAAAGCACAAAAATTATTATCCAGAATGAAATGGTCATGTTGGCACTAGTATAGGCAAACTTGCATTTGGAAAGGCATTTGATATTAGGAATGTTCTGTTTATGCCATCAACTTTCCATATGGGCGAAAATTTTGAGTAATATTTGGAACCTAAATAGAGAAAAGGCCATGATTACCTACCAAAGAAAATTATTATCAACTATTCAAACAGAAGGAAAAATAATTCAATAACTATGTATAGAGAAGTAGAAGCAATTGAGTAAGTTGACATGTCTGATCAAGGTGCCTAGCAGGTCTAAAAGTAAAACATTATAACAAACCCTAACCCTGAAAAGGACAAAAGGGTTAAATACATTACAAGGAAACATCCAATGCTGTTAATGACCAAGGAAGTGCAGGCTTAACACAAAAATATTAATATTTTATTTATGGATTACATCATAATTGATGCAAAAAAGCTGCAATCACTACCTATCTTGATGCTTCAGCATGCCCAATCTTATAGGTTATCTATGACAGGGAAGACAACAGCTTAAATGCAGTTATTAGCTCCAATAATAAGGCATAACTGCTAGTGTTTGGGAAATTGTCTGAAAGAGTACAAGATCACGTACAATGTGGGATATCACATTCTTTCTAGGCACTCAATGGCAGGCTTCCTTTGTTGTTAGACGTGTCCTGCCTCCGTTTTATGACTAGATGAGATAGTTTTCTGGACTGGCAAAAATCCTTTCTGAGTTTCTGGTCATCTATTAATATGTCTGAGTTGGTCCCTTCTATAATCCTAGATTCATATACATAGTTCAACCAAGGATATTCTTCATTAATATAATTTGCATGTCTATCTACACCTATGTAATCAATTTAAATTTGTATAGTGGATAAATGCTGTCAACATAAGCATAAGAGAGAAGGGCAGCACATGGTTGTAGAAAATTTGATAACTAGAAATCACATGTAATGCAACAGGGGTACATCCAAGTCAGAGGAAGTTGGACTTCACTTGTCTAAAAGGTCTAAATGTTAAATATAAATCCATAACTGATTCAGATGTGAATTAAACATAAATTGCATTTATAAAAGAAAAGGGAACAATGAGTTATCCTTAAGTCAGAAAGTACAATATATAGTAAACAGTAAAATATCGCTAGGGGGGTAAGTATTAGCAACCAAATTTACCAGCTGTGAATAATGTACAGGCAAAAATAAATTTATTTTGTGTACCTGAATTGCAAATGGATAAACTCATTGCCATTCTGTATTATCTTTAAACCAGATGAAATCTTGATTTCTACCCAGCCATTTGGAGATGGTGTATGGTTGACTACATTAAGCAAAAAGTCAGACAACAACACCTGAAGCTTAATTTGGTCACCATATAGAGCAAGTGTTTTGATTTCATCAGGAATTTCATGAAACAGCTGCAAGTTTTTTCGTCTTATCAAGATCATGACTTGACTGACAATGGCATCTAAAATATTTCCCAGAAGAAATTCTTCCATGTTTAGCTGCACAGTGCTGCTATTAATAGCATAAAATGTGAAGAAGTCAGTATTATTGTTAGTCTGTTTAATTTGTTCATATGATTGTATGTATGTATGCATATAAATGTATGCATGGATGATTAGTACATATGATATCTTCATCATCAACAATAAGAAGTAAAGAAAGGAAAGTACAACTTAATTCATGCCTATTTAAATGCAACAATAACACTCACCCTTCTTTAATACTTCCTAAATCTGTATCCTCAATAATTGCCATGATTTGTCTTTCACATGCATCACTAGTGGCAAGAAATTGTTTCTGGTTTTCTGAGACTTCTGTATTTTCCAAAAGTTTGTGTGTGAATCGTATACCGTTTAAAGGTTTCTTCATCTCTTGTAGAATATAAGCCAGCTCCTTAGATTCATAAATGCTTTCCCTGCCCTGAGGTGTGCGTCCTTCAGAGGGCTGATTTGGATCTGGCGATACAATCTGCAAGAAGCAGAAGCAGCCAATCATATTTCCACCTGCATCAGTCCTCTTGTTTCCTGTTATATAAGCCTCTATAAATTTTCCATTTCTATCAAAAAATCCAAATGGGAACTTCTCAGAATCTTGACCATTTATTCCGCGATACAGTAAAATCATAAAATTAGTCAGTGTATCTTGGCCTTTCAATTGACAAAAACTTCCAAAGATTTCCCCAGGAAGCATTTTTCCTATGACCTCATCTCTCTTCCAACCAGTTAGCCTTTCCATGGCTGCATTCCATTCAGAGCAG
Source organism: Ammopiptanthus mongolicus (assembly GCA_039655645.1). Lineage (NCBI taxonomy): Eukaryota > Viridiplantae > Streptophyta > Magnoliopsida > Fabales > Fabaceae > Ammopiptanthus > Ammopiptanthus mongolicus. The sequence goes on from CM077345.1 coordinate 86,309,391, forward strand.
CAGGCATTCTTATTAGAAGCAAATATGGGTGGAATCAGTGGATTTAGATTCTGTATGATAGCTTTGTAATCACCTTCCAACTTGATGAATTTATCAAGAACCAGTTTCTCATAAGTGATATCTTGACCTACAAAGCATGCCCCAACAACAGCATTTGTGTAGTCCCTACTTGTGCAGGCATTGGCTTTGAGATATACAACCTCCTTTTGTTGATGAAGCCCAAAATGTTTTAGTTTCAACTGAACATTTTTGTCCTCCTGGCCTGCAAAATACATCAGTAATCAATACATATAGTATGAGTACTTAATTTTTCTTAATGAATGACAAAAATATAAAACCAGATAATTTTGAGAGAGAGAAGGAAACAAAATAAGATTGGAAGTCAAACTCCAAGTTGAAGTCATCAGTGATATTTTTTCACAAACCTTAGGAAGCATATTCAATTATATAAAATACAAGTCATTTAATTTTCACATTCACATTGGTGAAAATGGATGTCATAACCTAGGAAACACATGAGATAATTGTTTGGCCACAGCCTCATAAAATATACACCACAAACATTCGTTTGTGAAATGTTCAGAGATTCAGAATCACATGTAAATAAAATTTTAATATAAGAAGCTCGGAGTAGTGAAGGATAGGCAAATGACAATAAATACTGAAGTTTTCAACAAAAACAGGGTCACCTGTATCTTATCATAGGATATGAATCTAGGTAAGGTAGAGTAGTTAAATGGCTATTGGAAACCAGGATAGATGATCAGGGTGAGTTTCATAAATTGAATATTTCATACGATCAAGGTGGAATTAAATCATGAATTTATGATATAAATGGCATTTTTGAAGACATGATTTTCAATAGAACAGAACGGCATCATTTGATCTACGTAGTAGCTGACCCAACCTAGTGGGAAAAGGCTTTTTTGTTGTTGTTGTTGTAAAGTAGAATCAAATTGTAAAGGATGGCCACTGTAGCTACCATTAAACTACAGCATAAAGCAATGAATCATGTATAACATTTGAGTGAGTTAACAAAGTCCAACCTCCATATTTACGATTGATCTTTTCTACAAGAACTGATTTACCTTGCAAAGCTCTCCTTAGCATATTTTCAAGAGTTTCACGCGAGTCCACATGTACCACTTCATTTACTAGGGATTTTCCCATAGCTTCAGTGGCCTGAAGACCTGTCAATTCAACAATTTTTGCATTCCATCCATTGATTAGGCCAGCTGAATCAACCCCAAAAATTGGGACTGTTGCTGTCTCAATTAATCTCACCATTTCAATTGCTACTGCACTGAGTTCATCCATCCCAACCGTTGCAGTGTCACTTTTCTGTATATAGTTTTGATTCTTTGGACCACTGTTCTCCATGTCTTGGATTGAATCTCTCATCATAAGTTGTAATGAGTGTATAGCATTGATTTCTGACACTTCCCAAGGCAAACTTTTGCTTTTGACCACTTCAAGAAAAGCTTTAAATGATGACCTTGGGTTCATTTTTCCTCCATCATCCTGATCCTCTGGATGGTGTTTTGCTCCTCCCCATTTGATTTCCTTAGCATTGTGAGACCTAAACCAGAACAAGAAATGTCTTGAACTGATTCTTGCTGTGGCCATGCCACAAACTGCATCCCCCAGTAAAGCAGCACCTGGATAACCAGCATCAGCCAAACTATCTGTGCTCAAACCTGTTGACTCCCCATGATTACTAAGTAACCATTCTGCAATGTCTTTCACCTGTGATTCAGTTGGGGTTGTGCCTAACAGCCAACAGTTTCCATCATAATACAAGGCTGCCCCATCACACTTCACAAGATCCATGATACTAGGAGATTGATTCACAATGCCAAATGGAGCATCACGCAGGAGCATGTCACACAGTAAGGTTTGTGTTTTAAGAGTTCTCTTCTCTGCCATTTGTGATGCCAATTGAACCTCCATGTTAAGCTGCAGTCCAAAAGCCTGCATAAGAAACTCACAAGCATAGCGAAGCGGGAAAGGCACATAGCGCGGTGAAGTGTGATGACAAACTAGCAAACCCCAAAGCCTTGTTGTATCATTTCCATTGACTACAACTGCCATCACCAGAGAGGCAATTGAGCCCATGTTAGCCATGTACAGTTTGTGACAATCATGTGGAGACCTCAGGGTTGAGTTGACCAAGCAAAGAGGTTGCTTTAATTCTTCACTCTGAATGACATGCACAGGCTTAGCATGGCAATCACAAATCATCCTCACCCGGTTTTGCTTGAACAAGAATCGAGCGGCTTGAGGGATATCTGTAGCAGGATAATGCAACCCCAAGTAAGGCTCTAAATCTGACCTCCTGATCTCAGATACAACCTCACCATGATCATCCTCATGAAATTTGTAAACCATAACTCTATCATATCCAGTAAGCTTTTGCACTTCCTCAACAACTTTATCACACAACAGACCAATATCTTCTCCAGGAAGAGACTGCAGCCTTGAAATAGCTCTAATAGCTAGCTTCTGTGACTGAACAGCCCCAGCAAATGACAATGCAGGGTCACTTGACCTTGCAGGCTCCAAATCAATCACAACCCCAACATCAATCCTGTGCAGTATAGCATAAAATGGCTTCTGGGTTGTCCTTGCATGGACCAAAATTGGGTTTAAAAGTGAAATTTCCCTGGAAGCCACAGCTTTTGCAAGGGAATCCCCAAAAGGAGGAGTGAAAAGGGTTGTGGCATCAACCCCAATCAGACCCATAAACTGTTTTGAATCATATTGCCTCTCCAAACCCAACAATTGAAAGCAGTTTTCACTGTAACCAATGATTCTGAAAGTGGGTTCTTCAATTGCAAGCATGCAACCAAAAGGTTGGATAAGACCACCCCTTTGGATTTTGGACAAATATGCAGTCATTTTCTCTTCAGACACTAACCTGGGAGGATCAAGAACAAACCTTGAGTAGTCAAATGATTTGCCAGACACACTAGATTGCTCAAACTCAGCAAGAATCCCAGCATCTGCACTGTACTGAGCAAGTGCCTTGTCCTTGTTGTTGGTGGTGTTTGTGTTCATGTTGCTTCCAGCTGATGTTGAGAAGCTTGTGTCTGTCAATTTCCCTTTGCTTCCAAAGCTCATTTTTTGAGGCTTCAAAACCAACACACCTATAAAAATCCAAAGGTATGAAATTCTTGCAGCTTCTCTTATCTATGTTTGTGTCTTAATAATGTTGTTGCTGCTTCCTCAGAATTTGATGTAATGGGTTGCACATGTCCTTTTCATGTTTTGCAGGGTGTGGTCTATGTCTTGCTTAAAATCATTTCAGCAATTGGTTCTGTGCCCTGCATATTTATGTTATGACAAATTGTTTTCAAAGTTCTTTGATTTCGATGGAACAAGAGTTTGAGGCTTTAAGCAAAAGCTCTGGGGTGTTTGAACCTTTTTTCTCAGGAGTACTCATAATAATGAGATTAAATGGGTTAAAGTTTCCACTACATGTTGTACACAAAACTTAAATTTATTTGACACTGTCCTTTTTATTAGGTTCCTAAGACTTGGACTCATTTGCCATAATTTAAGCATTTAGTGAGTGTCGTATATAATGTGGGGTTAACCTTTCCACAGGTTTTTTGTACAACATGTTTTCATGTAACTCATGCAAGTAATTTATCAAGTTGACACATTGACTTCTTTTGGAGAATTCAATTGACTTATAAAAAGATTCAATTGACTCCTTACCAATGACAAACATCAGATTTCTTTATCTTAAGGTTTGTTCCATTGATTTGACTTTGAGGACTGATTTTAGGAGTGTTAATACTTAATAGTCTTGAAGTGGTGGGTTTATAAAAAGAATAATTTGGAAAAGAAATATCTTGGTTTGTGACTTTATTTTTTGTACTTAGATATCAATTAATTCATCCATCATTGTCAAGATGAAAAATATCTTTACTTTACAACTCAAAAAAGATTGAGTTTAATTGTAATATGCTGACAGTATAAAACATTTTTATACAGACATCCAATCATAAATTGACACATCAGTAAAAAAAAATTGACTCTTATCTTAATTATTTTAAAAGTGATCCATACTATGATTGGTAATTGATTATCTGTGTAAAAATATTTTACACTATCAAATGCATAACAATTAAACTCAAAACTATTCTATTGTAACCAACGAAAATTCGATCACTGGAATTGGGTTCATTCTTGTTATTGCCTTTTTGCCTCTTTCCACTCAAGACACGACACCACTGTCTCATGTTATCCCTAATTGAGCTATCTCTCTCAACATCCAGGTTCTCCTATATATTCTTTGCTAATTTTGTTACATTCAACAACATTGATATGAGTTTTTGGTTTCTAACTTGAATTATATCAGTTATTTGTTTTTTTTTAGGGCATTCCAATGTGTTTGATGAAATGGCTAAAATAGAAAGCGTTTTTTCCCCTTTTAACGGTTGAAAAACACATGAACAGGTTTGTGTAAATTATATTAAGGGTTAAATATGTTTTGGATCCCGTAAAATGAGCGAATTTTGGTTTTGGTTCCTGTAAAAAAAATTATTTGGTTTTTGTCTCTCTAAAATCTAAATCAATATTTTTTATTCCTGTTGTCATGTGACATCCATTAATTACTTATATGTCTAACAGATGGTCATATTGTCATTCCAAGTGACACCCAATGACCTCTGTGATGTCATGTTACCATATGATTCTCTTAAAAATTTTCTTGAATCCTAAATTGAATTATATTTATCTATCCTAAAATGAATGATAGGGACTAAAAACAATGATACTCCCTCCGATCCTTAATATAAGACATAAAAATCTTTTTTTTTGTCCAATATATAAGAAACATTGTCCGATTTTTAAGCTAAATTTCATTTCTACCCTTTATTATTGTAAAATTCATATTAAAGAGACTCAACAGTTTCTCATACAAGTGCTTTGGTTTGTTGACTCATCGTTTACTCATTGTTCAGATAACATAGTACTTAGATTTAGGAATAAATAAGTTAGTTCACTTAGAATAATTAAATAGGGGCATTTATGGAATAAAATTTAAAATGAATTGATTTCAATAAATTTTCTTAATTTTGATGAAAGAGAGTTTTGTCTTTTATATTCAGAACCGGAGGTAGTATTAAATTTTAGAGGGATGAAAACAAAAAAACAATTTTTAAATGGACCAAAATCAAAATTTGCGCATATTATAGGGATCAAAATTAGTAATTTCACATTTTAGAAGGATAAAAACCAAAGAAAAATTTGTACAGGGATCAAAACCAAAATCTGTTCATTTTCTCGTGACTAAAAATATATTTAACCCTTATATTAAAAAAAATAATCATGGAATTCAATACCATTAATATCACCGATAAGTGGGGAAAATCTTTATCCAATGCTTCTTATCTTGACATATTATTGTATTTGCAAGAAGGGTTTGCATTGTGCTGCCAGTTGTGAAAAGTGTAATTAAATATGGAGAATGATGGTATACTGCATGTAAATGTAAGTAACCGGGTCGTCACCCGACCAAGGGATGTGTTAATGTGATGGACGCTACTAACATGCTGTGAATGTTGTCCTATGGTGCTGCTTTGTTTTCTTTTTTCTGTTTTTTGATGTTGATAATCAAATTTTTTTGTTTTTCTTTTGATAGATAGGGAATCTCATCAAGTGTGAATTTCTGTAGGCAATGAATTAAGCTGAGTGTGGCTGATGCCCATGACAGTCACTGCAATATTTATGATCTTTCATCATCATGGTAACCAGAACCTGAAAAAAAAAAAATAAATAAATAAATAAACCTGCACAGCTATGATTAGTCATATGTTGAAGGTCTTGGTTTGGCATGCAATTCTCATTAAATGTCCATTGTTTGGTTACGTGCGGATATGATTTTATTATCACAAACATCAAATATAGTGTGTTTAGATGATCTTATACAAAACTTATTTGAGTTTATGAGAATAAATTTATATAAATAATTTATGAAAATAATTTATAATATTTTTATAAGTTCTTTTTAGCTTATTTAAATAAGCTTGTCAGAAAAAAACTTATAAAAATAAGTTATTTTTGACTTATTTAAAAAAAATGTATTGAATAAACACTTAGTTAAGTTGTTTATCCAAATCAGCTATTATCTTATTATTTTGTGAAAAATCACTTTTTTATAAAAAGGCACTTTTAAGAATTTTCTACTTATTTGTTTCAACTTTTAAAGATAATCAAAATCTGGAGAAAAAAAAAATCTAAAATCAGATTTCATGAAAAAAACTATTTTTAAGTGATTTTTATAATTCTAAACAAACACAAATTAACTTTTGTTTTATTTCAAAATTTCTGAAAAATAATCACTAGATTATTTTATATAAAATTCACTTTTTTAATCTTAAACAAATGAGTCCTAAAGCTGGATTTTGAATCCTGAATGATGTAGGGAACTTTGCTTATTTTTTATTATGGTATTGGCCAATTTTGTTAGAGTGCCGGTGGTTAACTATCCACTTGAGTTGGATGAGTGGATATGAAAGACTTCCCTGTTCAAGGTGGAGACCAAATATAGGGAGCTTCCGCTCAAGGTTACATGTTGAGAGGGGTTGATTCTAGCATGAAAGGGATTGTTCATATACCACCAATATTTTTTTATCTTGAACCATTTTGAACCGTTGGATATAATAATTAAATAATAGACGATTTAGATTTATGAGTCAACAAAAAAAATTAAAAACAAAAAAATTGAAAAATACCACTTTGCCCTCTCTCATTGTAGTCCCCTTTCTCACCAAACCACGAGCACCACCACTGCCCTTTCTCTTCCACCGTTACCGCCCCAACCTAAATTCAAAATGCAATTGACAGCGGTGCCGGCGACAACTACAGCATCCTCCGTCTCAAAATCGCACAGTCCAACTCCTCCCGTCATGTTAAAAGCACCACACGCAGCTCCGTCGTGTTCCGCCACCTTCGCACCGCGCATCTCCATCCGGACGTCCCCCATCGTTCTCCGCTCGGCCAGATGCACCACTGCAACACGTAGCAACAGATATGCACTACACCACCGTGCCGCCGTTACGAGCTTGCCTTCCAGCCACATCAGATCGCGAACCAACCTCTGTCGTCCGGTGCCGTTTTGTGACGGCTTACGTTCCCTATCTCGAGTCACTGTCGCTACCTCCGACGGAGGATGACGACCTTGGTGAGGTCGAAGTCGGCAGTGATAATGGCAGATCGATAGGATTTAACGGCCCAGACTGCTTTTAAGGATTGCCGACTGTCCCCATAAACCAACACGAGTCTCTTCAGCGTGCTTTGTCCTCACTCACACGCTTCCTAGGAAAACTTCCCAGAAGATCACCCATCCCACAATTGCTCTAAGTCAAGCACGCTTAACTATGGAATTCTTATGCTCTGGGCTCCCAAAAAGAAGATGCATCTTGTTGGTATAGGTAGTACCAATCGATTCTTATAAGCCTTCCTTCAACTGTACAGTCCCATACTTGCACAGCCTCAGGATCCCTCTCATTCCGGTGTGAATTCGGTTCATTCATGTATTCCTCCGCCTAGAAGCCTGCCAGGAGCCGCTCCTTGTCCGTGCCTCATGCACCGGCGATCACTCCCCGCCCTCGTCAGCCCCGGGTGTTACATAGGGCGGGTAGGATAGGTTGCGCGGTGGACATATTTGGTGGGGGTGGTCGCGGGGTGGTTAGATCTAATGTGGGTGGACGCGCGGTCGCCGGATCTGGTGGAGTTGGACGCGCGGTGGCCAAATATGGAGGGTGGTCGTGGTGGCCAGATCTGGTGGGGGTGGTTGCGCGGTGGCCGGATCTATAGAAAGGATGGTGGGGTGGTGGCGGAGGGCAGGAAGGATTTGTTGAAGTTAAGGGTAAAAATGGGTTTTCATATACATATTTGGGGGTATACCAGTATACTCGTAAATAACCCACTTCATGTTAGAATCCACCATTAAGAGTACCCTATGCGTTGGGAGCTTGATGTATATTATGATGTGTATCTTAACATAGCACATGCAATATGCAATAGGAGTTGTCAGCAATTTCTTAGGGTAAAGTGGATTGTGAGATTTCTAAGGGTTACCTTAGAAATGTGTTTATGCTTCAAAAGAAGCAATCTTACTTTACAGGAATTTTCTGATGCAAACTTGAGAGGAGATTTAGATATAGTAGAAAGAGCCACAATATATATTTTTATCTTGAGTGGTGTTGTTGTGAGTTGGAAGTCTAAATTTTATGGTAAAGTTGTTCTCTCAACCACGAAAGTTATACGAGCTTAATTTTAATATGGATCAGGATTCTATGCAGTCACTTTTGACTGCACAGAGATGCAGTCGGCATCTAATGGTTGGAAAAAAAAGTTATGTATTAAGATTTTTCATAAATTAGAAATCAAATATTTTGTATGGTTGAGATTTCATGCCGTCACTTGTGACTGCAAAGGATCCTCATCCTTCTAACATATTGTCAGTGTAAAATTTTTTAAATTGTCAAACAATCATACATCATCCTATTGTGACTTTTAAAGCCCGTTTGTTTCAGCTTTTTTTTTTGTGTGAAAACATCTTTTTTTTTTTAAATAATCATTTATTTTGTGAAACTGGTTCTGTCTATGGTGCACCTTTCACTTAAAACCATCGATTTAATATTATAAATATTGAAAGGCTAAGATTGCTTACTGGTTACTTGAATAAGTGGTTTAAAAAAATATTTGCAAAATAATCCCCCACCCCCGCAACCCGCGGCCCACTCTTCTCCGGCGATCGCTGCGCACTCTTCTCCGGTGGTCTCCGACAACCGCCGCCATCACCTCCACCCCACCACCCCCACACTCACCCTACTATCAACACCACATTCAGAATCACCCTACAACCATCACAACCAAAAATCCAAAATCAAATCAAACCCAGACATGAAATTCAAAATCGAACAGAGCATGAGATCCGATAACCACCTCCAACTGCACCACCACGTCTTATCCCACCACACCACCTTCGTGATGTCTCATGCCACCACCGCTCCTCTTTTTACAAATCCAAAATTAAAACAAAACCACACACGAAATTCAAAACTGATCTGAGCAGCGGATCCGGCAACCACCTCGTCCCACACCACAACACCCTCTCCACCGCCGTGATGTCTCGTGCCGCTGACGCTCTTCTTTTTATTTTTTCTTTTCTCCCGCTTCTTCCCTCCTCCTACATCTCCTTCTCCGCCTCACCACCGCCGAACCCCCGTCACCATAGAACACAGATCTGCAACCGCTGCCACCACCATAGAAGGGTTGCGGTGCCAAACCAGGAGAAGGTCTTGGTTCGATTAGAGATCATAGAGAGGTACGAGAAGCAGAGGGTTAGAAAGAGGGTGGTGCACTGGAGCGTACGGGAGGAGAGGGAGGGGTTGGCGCGGCGGAGGGTGAAGGTGGGGTTGGTGCGGCGGAGGTGGTGGGACGAAAAGGGAGATGAAGGAGAAGGAACAGAGAAACAATATTTTAGTTTTGTTGAGAAGTCTTTTTTAATTTTTTTTACAACAGGTTCTGAAATTAAATAACCTGTAGTAATAGGTAAGGTCAAAGAGGAGCATGAGGCACCATTTTTTGAAATGAGTACCATAGACAAAACCTGTGAACCCTGCTGTTTGTTTTAACTTCTGAAATTAATAAGAATTTGAAGAAAGAAGAAGAAGAAGAAAAAATTAGAATATGCAATGACAATATTAAAAATAAATGAAATACCTTTATCAAATCTTTTTTAAGTTCAGTTGTTGTTCCGTGGAAGAGCTTGAAGACATGTGTGTCAAGGAGTACAAAGCAAGCATTGCCTGTGTGGTCCATGACTCTCAAATGAATTTTGAACCTACATATAAAAACATATTAGATGAAATTGATGTAAAGTAAGATGATATTAAAGAATAAGGATATCATAAATACTTTGGAATGACAAGGGAAGGAGTTGCATGACATTTGTTATAAGTTATATATTTTGTCTTCCATATGTCTTTTCCATCAATTCCTTCCTGACGACATCAGTTTTAGGACTATACGTTCTAACGTATAGGTTCATTCATCCCATACGTTTTTTTTTTCCTTTTCACATTGGTCATTTAAGTTTTACTTTTTTCAATAGGTCGTATACCTTATGTTCAGCTGGCACGTTAGTCCTTTCCGTTAATTTGTACATAACGACGTCAATTTTAGGACTAACGTGGAAGACATAACATATAACGTATAGGACCAAAATGAGAAGCAATGAAAGGGAATATACATTTTTTTTTTTCATTTTTATCCTATATGTTATATATTTTGTCTTCCTAATGTCTTTTCCGTTAATTCCTTCTTGATGACGTCAGTTTTAGGACTAACGTGTTGATGAAACATAACGTATAAGACCAAAATGCAAAAAATAAAACATATAGGATCAAAGTAAAAAATAAAAAAAATACAGGACCAATCAACCTATTTTACCAAAAAAATAACTAGAGATAAGTAAATGACATGCGGATTTTGTTGTAATAACTATTAATTGGTAAATTTAAATTTATTACAAAATAAAATAAAGAATTGTTTAATGCGTGTGACACAACCCAAGAGTAGTTGGTCATAGTGGAAGTGGACTGCGACCCCTAGTGATATCCTCCTTTATTCTCTCTTAAATAAAATAAAATATTATAATCCTAAAATAAAATGTTATAATCCTAAATGGATCCTAAACTTCTATTTTAATTATTATACTATTTTACTTTTTCGGATTATTTTTTTATTATGCAATTTGAAGTTTTCTATGTCATTTATGTAATTTTTAAATCTCGGTATGTCACCTATGAAAGCATAAAGAACGTATATAATAATTTAAAATAACATATTAACAGATGAGAAATAATTTAAAATAAATTCAAGTATTAAAAGTGATAATTATTGTAAAATAAATTATATAAAAAAACATATAAACAAGTCATTTATGTCATTTTATATTTATCAGCTAGCTCAACGACTAATTTTATCAAATACTTCCAATACAATAAGCTAGTTTCTTCGTGATTTGCTATCAACTACCTTAAACAATTTAACTTTATTCATTTACATGGTTTATATTTTTATTGGTGAACCACCATAATTAGGGCCTTTGGTTCCCTGGTGGCATCCCGGGGTATTCCACAAGCTTCGACCCTTTAGATCGACTATTAGACTAATCCTCAATCGGCTCCTTGGATCAGATAATTAACCCTTAATTGGTTTTCGTAACCTCCCAATTAGAGTGTTTGTCATCAGGATTCGAAATTGTGTTATCCTCCTTATGAGGTTAGGATGTTTACCACTCGACTAACCTTTGGTTGGTATATGGTTTAGATCCCAAACATTCGTATTAAAAGATTTTTTTGGATAATTTAATTTAAAGAATGTAGTTAACACTTTGACCTTTTTGGTAAGCCAAATTTGAAACTTTAGTAACATATATTATTTTGGTCAATTGATCTGCTACAAGTTTGGAGGGTGTTTGGGTAAGATTTAAATCTTACCCAAATAACTGTTTTTATGATAAAAATTGTTTTTCAGTAGAAGCTGGTATGTTTGGGTAAAGTGATAAAATTTCAAAACAACTATTTTTATGAGAAAATAGTTGTTTTTAGAGAAGTTTGAAGTTTGAAGTTTTTTTAAAAAGCTATTGGATTACTTTGAAACCAATAACATGTATAAAACTAACTACCATACAAATTTTATTAAATTATATAAGTAACTTCATGCCTTTTTTATTAATTTATTATATACAAGTGAATTTTTTACACAAGCCAAACGAAATATATTATCTTATAATCGCTTTACAGCAAACACAACCAAACATAAAACTGATTCTATTATAATCAATTATAACAATAATCGATTATTGAAATAATCAAATTTTCACAGCTGACCCAAACAAACAGTTAAACAATAATTCAATTGTGTTTGAATCTGCTACAAAAAACATTGATTAATTTCAATAATCGATTATAATAGAATTAATTTTTATATTTAAATGTGTTTGTTGAAGAATAATTTTAAGATAATCTATTTTATTTAGGTTAGGTAAAAAATCACTACTTTTATATAGCAAAATATAAAAAAAAATGTATGAAGTTATTTGTATAATTTAATAATATTTATTTGATAGTTAGTTTTGCAAGGGTGAAATGGAAAGAATGTTATTGGTTTCAAAATAATTTAATTTTTTTTTTAAAATAAGCTTCAAACTTCTCGGTTATCTAAAAACAAATGTTTTAATTTCTTATAAAAATAATTGTTTTTCAATTTAATCATTTTATCTAAACATATCAACTTTTACTGAAAATCAGTTTTTACTACGAAAAACAATTAGTTGGAGTAAGATTTAGCCTCTTAATATTCTCTTTTAGCACCAAAAAAATATTAGTATTCTTTTTGTTTTAAAAACTACTAGTATTCTCTTTCACTAGAATAACAAAAATAATCGTTTGGTTTGCTTGAAATAACATAGTAGGAATTACAATATGCTAAACTACACTCCTGCACTTTATAAAGGTCTCTTTCTTTCTTCTGCGTCTTTGCGCCATTCCAGATTCATGGCTGGGCTTGTCATGTTCATGGTATTTGGAGTTCCTATAGCTACTTGTCATGTTCATGTTGCTTGTCCATTTATTTGAAAAAAGTGCTATTGGTGTTATTTTTTGGACTTATGCTGAATTGGTGGCCAATGTACTTTGAAATATTAGATGCTGCACATTGAAATATTCTCAGCTTTTGTGTTCTCACTTCTCGGTTATATTAATTGCAGGTCTTTGGCTACTTATCTTCCAGAATTGAGGAAGAGAAAGCTTTTGTATCTCCCAGCTTTTGTGTTTCTCACTTTTGGATTTCTCAGCTTTTGTATTTTGATAGTTGATAACAGATTTGGAATCAAATTACTATTACGGCCTGACTGCGTATGAACTTGTGTTCATCTTTGAATCAGATGCATAAGTATGAGATATCCTTTATATGAGATATGTAGGATTTTTTATTAGTGTCATCTATTCCATTGGTTGGTTTTGATTCTGGAGTTATGAGATATGTACGGCTATGATTATTGATTAATTTCATCTTTTATGATTATTGATTAGACATTGTAGCAGTAGTACGCAGTATATCTGTTGTAACCCCAAGCACAGAGAATGCTTAGTTAGAAGCCCAGGAACACAAGAAATGAATACACCAATATGACAAAGTAAAAGATAAAAGATAGAAAGAACACAGAGATTTAGTCACGCAGTTCAGCACCAAGATTTGGTACCTACATCTGTGGGATTGATCAACAGATTCAATCCAGTTTATACAGAGTTTAGAACACGTTACAGCATCCAAGAACACCTCTCCACAATTCTGTTTCTCTCCACTCACAATCTACCCAAAACCCAAGTACACCCAAGCCTAATCCTCACAGTGATACTCTCAGTGTTTCCTCTCAGTAGATCAATGAATGCTTACCCACACAAGTCCTTGGCATTGCCTTATATACATGGCTTGATGCACAAGTGATTACAAGTTAAGTAATAACCAAAACAGAAAAACAAAATCAGTAAGTAAACTAACTAAAAGTTAGTTACTCTAACTAATATGCCACATCAACAAAACTCCACCTTGGCATATTACTACTCTGAACAACTGAACCCTGCTGAACAATCCAATTCCTAGATGCTTAGCCAGCATCTATCTTCAACAAATTTAAGCAATGCTTAAATTTCTCAAGGGAACAACTTTTGTAATAAAATCTGCTGCATTATCAGAAGTATGAACCTTCTGAATCTGAACTTTCCCTTCTTCAATGATGTCTCGAATCCAATAGAGCCTTGTATCAATGTGCTTAGTCCTTTCGTGATAAGAATGATTCTTACATAAATGGATAGCACTTTGATTATCACACAGAACATTGATGCTTTGCTGATCAATCCCGAGTTCATTAACAAAACCCTTCAGCCAGATTGCTTCTTTCACAGCCTCAGTAACACCAATGTATTCTGCTTCAGTGGTAGATAAAGCAACAACATGTTGTAGAGAGGCTTTCCAGCTAATTGTGTTACCAAACAAGGTAAACACATATCCAGTTAAGGATCTTCTTTTATCTCGGTCTCCACCAAAATCTGTATCCACATAACCCATGGCTCCACCTGAATTCTGATCATTTCTGCTATACTTCAAACCAACCTTGACTGATCCTTGTAGATACTTCAAAATGTGCTTAACCGCAAGCCAGTAGTGCTGCCCTCCAGGATTTCCCATATACCTGCTGACTAGGCTAGCAGCATATGCAAGATCAGGCCGAGTGCAGACCATTGCATACATTATGCTGCCTACAACACTTGCATAAGGTGTATCTTCCATATCACTTCTTTCTGCAGCTGTTTTGGGGCAATCATCCATTGATAACTTGAAATGTGAGGCTATAGGTACACTCACTGGTTTTGCATCAACCATTTTGAACCTTTGCAAGATTCTCCTCACATAACTCTCCCGTGTTACTGTCATAGTACCAGAAACAGGTTGCCTGCTGATTTCCATACCCAGGATCCGATTTGCTTGTCCCAAATCCTTCATTTCAAACTCAGCTTTCAGCAATTTCTTCAATTCATTAATTTCTTCTTTGCTCTTGCTAGCAATTAACATATCATCTACATACAAGAGGAGATAAATGTAGCTGCTGTCCTGCAACCTTTTATAGTAGACACAACTATCATGATTACTTCTCTTGTATTTTATACTCAAGACGAAATGATCAAATCTCTTATACCACTGCCTTGGGGACTGTTTCAAGCCATACAAAGACTTTTGTAGAAGACAAACCCATTCCTCTTTACCCTTTTCTTCAAAGCCTTCTGGCTGCTTCATAAAAATCTTCTCTTCAAGCTTGCCATGTAAGAAAGCCGTTTTAACATCCATTTGCTCAAGGAACATGTCAAATTGAGCAACCATAGCCAAGACCACTCTAATAGAGCTATTCTTAACCACGGGAGAGAATATCTCATTGTAGTCAACTCCCTCCCTTTGGGTGTAACCCATGGCAACCAACCTAGCTTTGTACCTAGTTGGTTCTGCTGCAGAATTTCCTTCTTTCCTTCTATAGATCCACTTGCTTCCTACCAATCTGACTCCACTTGATCTTTCCACCAATTTCCATGTCTTGTTCTTGTATAGAGATTTCATTTCTTCTTCCATGGCAAGATATCACTTGTCATGATCTTTGCAATTAATGGCAACCTTGTATGAGACAGGTTCATCACTGCTTAAAGATATGGCAGCATTTAAAGCATATGCGATCACATCCTCATATCCATATCTATTTGGAGGCCTTATTTCCCTCCTCTCCCTGTCCCTACATAACAGATATTCCTGATCTGCATCACCATCTGAGTCTGTACCAGTTTCGGCTTCTGCATTTCTTCTCTGCTTATCAGGTTGCTGCTGCTCAAACTCCACCTCAAGCTGTGACTCATTCAAATTGTTAGTGCTATCAACAACTTCAGCAGTGTCACTACTCTTGATCAATTCAGTTTCATTGAATGTCACATCTCTGCTTGTAATACATTTCTTGTCTTCAATAGACCATATTCTATAACCTTTTACACCTTTCGGGTATCCCATGAATAAACCTTTCTTGGCCCTTGGTTCCAACTTACCTTCACTGACATGAAAGTATGCTGGACAACCAAATATTCGAAGGTTATTATAGTCACCCGATTGTCCATTCCATGCTTATTGAGGTGTCTTAAAATTGAGTGCAGTGGAAGGGCTCCTATTAATAAGAAAACATGCAGTATGTACTGCCTCTCCCCAAAATTTTTTTGAGAGTTTAGCATTAGAAAGCATACACCTAACCCTTTCTAAAAGAGTCCTATTCATTCTTTCAGCAAGGCCATTTTGTTGCCATGTATGTCTAACTGTATGATTTCTATAGATTCCATGCCTTTTACAGAATTCATTAAACTCATTTCCACAGAATTCTAAACCAGTATCAGTTCTTAAGGTTTTAATCTTCCTATCACACTGATTTTCGACTTTAGCTTTCCAATGCACAAAGGTTTTGAAAGCTTCATCTTTAGTTTTTAACAAGTATATCCAAACTGTCCTACTAAAGTCATCAATAAAGGAAATAAAATACTTGTTACCTCCATGAGTAGGAGTCTTTGAGTGTCCCCACAAATCTGAATGAATGTAGTCTAATTTGCCTTGAGTTTTGTGTATGCCAATGTTGAATTTCACTCTAGTTTGTTTCCCAAATATGCAATGCTCACAGAAGTCTAAAGTTCCCAACTTGTCTACAATAAACCCTGTTTATTCAACTGTTGAAGGCCCCTTTCACTGATGTGCCCGAGCCTTTGATGCCATATTACTGTTTTATTTGATTCTGCCCCTGTTACAGTGGTTGTTGAACCAGTAATTGCATCACCTCTTAACACATACAAACAGTTCTTCCTTCTTTCTCCCTTCATCACAACTCTTGAACCTTTCATGATTTTCAAGACTGAATTCCCAGCTTTGAAGGAGTAACTATTTTCTTCAAGAGTTCCTAGTAAAATTAAACTTCTCTTGAGATCAGGTACATGCCTTACCCGAGTCAAGACTTTTTCTGTGCCATCAATTAATTTGATTCTAATAGAACCAATTCCAATTACCTTGCAAGTTGCATCATTTCCCATCACCACTTTGTCCCCAGCATAGTCCTTATACTCAAAGAACCAATCCCTATTTGGACACATATGGTATGAGCATCCTGAGTCCATAACCCACTCAGAATCACCTTGATTGTTTGCTGCTACTAGAACATTAGAACTATCATAGCCATCACAAGCAACCGATGCATCACCTTTGTCTTCACTAGTATACTTTCTGGTGGAATTTTTCTCAGGGCAGTTCTTCTTGAAATGCCCCTCTTTGTGACACAAGAAACACTTGAATTTTGTCTTCGATTTGGATCTTGGCCTGCCCTTTCCTTTGCTGTATCCCTCTTATCACTTCTTCCTCTAACTGACAAATTTTCCCCAACTTCAGAATCCCTGCTCTTAGACTTTCTTGCCAATTCTTTGGCCATAAGCGCTGCTTGCACTTCCTCCAGGGAGATAGAATCTCTCCCATATATCAAAGTATCTGCAAGATTATCATAGGTGCTGGTTAAAGACCTAATCAGAAGTAAGGCTTGATCCTCGTCTGAAATCTTGATATCAATATTATCAAGGTCAATAATTAACCGATTGAATTCATCCAAATGGTCTTCAATTGATACACTTGGTTGCATCTTGAGTTTGTATAATTTCTGTTTAAGATAGAGCCGATTTGCCAATGTCTTGGTCATGTAGAGATGCTCAAGCTTCAACCACAAGGCAGCAGCGGATTTTTCTTTTGAGACTTAGCGTAGGACTTTGTCTCCAAGACCCAGGATAATAGCACTACGTGCTTTATCCAGCAATTCCTTCTTCTCCCATTCAGAGAGAGTGGCAGGCAGCTTCTTTTCCCCTTCTAAAGCCTCATCAAGACCTTGATGAACAAGAAGTGCACGCATCTTCAATCTCCATAAGGCAAAATCGTTTTTGCCATTGAACTTCTCGATGTCAAACTTCGCCATTGTCATTGATCTTCCTTCTTCTTTCTTGTACTGCTACTGATACCAATTGTTGTAAACCCAAGCAAAAAGAATGCTTAGTTACAAGCCCAGAAACACAAGAAATGAATACACCAATATGACAAAGTAAAAGATAAAAGATAGAAAGAACACAAAGAGATTTGGTCACGCAGTTCAGCACCAAAATTTGGTACCTACATCTGCGGGATTGATCAACAGATTCAATCCAGTTTATACAGAGTTTAGAACACGTTACAACATCCAAGAACACCTCTCCACAATTCTGTTTCTCTCCACTCACAATCTACCCAAAACCCAAGTACACCCAAGCCTAATCCTCACAGTGATACTCTCAGTGTTTCCTCTCAGTAGATCAATGAATGCTTACCCACACAAGTCCTTGGCATTGCCTTATATACATGGCTTGATGCACAAGTGATTACAAGTTGAGCAACAACCAAAACAGAAAAACAAAATCAGTAAGTAAACTAACTAAAAGTTAGTTACTCTAACTAATATGCCACATCAACAATATCATCTGGACAATTTATGATATACTTACGCCCCAGATTTATGAAACTGTATTGCACATTTTCTTCTAACTTTTTTCTTTTTAAAATTTTGGTAATAGATGGGGTTATTTTTTTTTAATAGAAATGCTCATTTAATAGATTTCAACAAATATTCATGATACCTGCAGATATCAACAAAATTTGATAAAAAAAACCGTTTAGAAGTATCTGCGCGGATATAGGATGGGGATGGAGGGATTTTCATCCGATGGGACGGGGGAGTCCTACCCGTACCCACCCGCCCCATTGCCATCCCAATTTGGGAAAGAGATTCCTCGATGATAAAGCCATCGGATTAAAACAGACAATTCCATTTACATATATAATTGATTGATTAATAACTAATTCTTCTATAAGGATCTTCCGTTTGAATTAAGAGATCAATGCTGGTGGGAATGTGGGATGTTAATTAGCACCCATATATTTTTTTTTTACTTATAGAAACTTTTTTCTATGTGGGTAAGAAAATAAAATACCTCTCCCAAGCCGTAGGTGATACGACGTTTTTTTGGTTGAAACCCACTGTAATTAGGGATTTTGGTTTACTAGTGGGTCCACAAAGTATCCCTACAAGCTTATATCATTTGACCCGCGATGAGACTAATATCCGCTCAGGTGCTTAGATAGTGGGTCTTATAATCTCCGCTCGGATGCTTAGTCACAGTTAAAGTTCATCGCCCTTCCCCAAAAATGTGTTTTGCAGGATTCGAACCGAAATCCTTCCCCACAAGCTCAGCCCATGCAACCAATCGAGCCACACCCAATGGATTATAGGAGGTTGTTTAGCTTAGGAGTAAAGGAAAGACGATGAAAATGTTTTTTACAGATTTGTTTTAGGCATGTTAGAATTTAAAAATAAATAAAATTTAAATTTAAATATATACTAAAATTATACGGGAACAAAAATTTATTTACTCCTTTTAAAAATGGCGAAATATACTTTTAATTTTTTATTTTATTTTTGGGATTCGATTTGGTCATCTATGTTTAAAAATATCTGTTTTAGTCTCTAAGTCTCAAACGTTAGTCAATCTTACCTTTTTTCGTCATCTCCGTTAGTAATGTCGTTGATTTTATCTATGTGATAACGTGATGATATATCACCTGTTTGGTTTTAGCTTTTGTTTGCTGCAAATGGGAAAAATACACATCCCGAAACAAAAAAATTTCAAAGCTCAAATTTGGAGCTTTGTAGAAACGCAAGTTCAAACGCCGGTTTCCGTCAAAGAGAATTTAAAACAAATAAAGCAATAGACAACTGATTGGCACGTCCTCCAGATATGGTAAGGTGGAGCTTACACGAGGAACAAATCGAAATAAAAAAATAAGATAAAGGATTAAAAGGATTTTTAGCTTTTTTTCTTCAATGAGTTTTCTCTCCCAATGACTCTTCTTCCTCAACGGTTGCAGACTTTCATGAATGACTATTCTCAAACGCAATACAAAGTTGGATGAAAAAAAAACGAAAGAAGAATCATTTTTTACTAAGAAATGGGCAATGCCGGCATTATATAAATTAATGAAGATGACGGAAAGGGTAAGATTAGCTAATATTTGAGATTTAGAGAGATAAAACGAATTTTTTTAAAGATATAGGACCAATTCGAATCCAAAAAATAAAATAAAAGACCAACCCCACCTTTAAAAATTTAATTTAATTAATTAAATTAGGCTAACACAATAACACTTAACTCACGGATTTTTTTTATAGGATTGGATATGAATAATTTCTTACCCAAGAGTGGTTGATCGCAATAGAAATGGACTACAACCCCATGCGACATTCACCTGTAATATTAGGGGTTCGAATCCTAGAATCTTCACTTTGGGGAGGGTTTTATCCAACCACCACCCCGATCCGTGGGTTAGTCTCACAATTTATCTGTATGGATACCCTATCAACGATAAAAAAAAGATATTAATAATTAGGCTAAAGGCCCAAATTGGCTCTCACAAAAAATGAGGGTACACTAAAGTCCCTCAGAAAAATTAACTGCTTAGTCCTTGGGAGTGATAAAACAGAGATACATTAGTCCCTTCGTTAGTTCCTCTTTCTCAACCTCCATTAAATTGCTGATGTGCACAGTTATCATTCCGACATGTCTATTAACTATTTCCCCTATAGAAATTGGTTTAAAAAACACCATTTTTTTAGCTGAAATGACGTCGTTTCACTAGGGGATGAGGGTTGAGGCAACCTTCATCTTCCATTTTGGTGCCTATGATGAACCCTAATCTTTTTTGACTATTATTCTTGATAGATTTACAAACCCTACCCTAAAAATAAGCTCAAATTTGAAAAGCCACATTCAGATTCATGCATGACTTATATTTTTCTTCTCACATCTCATTTATCTCTAGTTCTTACACTATACATCCATTCCCTCTTTTTCACAATTGCACAAAACATAACTTCAAGATCTTCATTCTTCCCCATATAAAGGTGGTTTTTTTCGTTGAATTTCAACTTTTTAGTTTTGTGCTATTTGATTTTTTTCTTAAGAAAATGAAATTATGAATGCACCTTTGTTTTGTTTAATTTTTTTTGAAAGAAAAAACTCATCTTGTTCTATCATTTCTTCATTTTTTTTTGTTTAGAAAAGTTTTGAACTTTAACTCCAAATGGTTGAATTAGTAAATGGGGGATGGTTTTAGGTCAATAATGGGAAGAAAGTCTTAATCCGGTGCTCCAACGTGAGTTGGAAAATCTTAACGAAGATGCAATGAAGTCTTATGTGAAAGATTTGGACAATAATACAATTCCTAGACTTAGGGATGAAAGACTGCCTCACCAGTCACCCCCCAGTGAAACAACGTCGTTTTGGTTAAAATGGTGTTTTTAAAACCAATTTACACAATGGAAATAGCCAACGGATGTTAGTGCAATAATGCACACTCACACTCACTCTTCTTCACGGTGTTTCACTCACACTCAATATCCTAGTAATTCTCACTGACAGGGGAAGGAAGGAAAATAGAGAGAGTAATGCAAAAGTGTTACTGAATGTACTTCGTATATGAATTTTATTCACATCATCTCTGTTACATTGCTGCACTCATTATATAGTGCTCTAATCATTACTCAGTTAGCAAACCAACTAACTGTAACAACCAACTCTTACTCAACAAACTAACTGAATTAGTTACAACAACGGACACATAGGTATAATAACACTACACATCAACTATCTAATTAAAATGGGAATTAAGAACATTTTTAATGGTAAAATTTTATGAAACTCATATGAAGTTTTTAAGTGAATGGTATACTAACTCAAATTTATAATATTGACTCAATTTTTACTTCAACGGTGGTTTCTATTATTAAGTTCTTTAATTTCCTTATATTTTTCTTTAAATATTTAAATGTTATGAAATTCTCTTTTTGGGTTCCTTATCTAAGAAATTCATTATAAATTTATGGAACTCAAAATCACATGTGTCATATTATAATAATATTTTATTCTTAAGGAGCACTAAGGAACCCCTAAGGAACTCCCACTAAAGATACCTTAATGGAGGGGGACTAACATGTCCCTATTTTATCATTTTCGGGGACAAAATGGTTAATTTTTTTTCCAAGGTACTAAAAGTGTACCCTTACTTTTTGTGAGAGACCAATTTGGGCCTTTAGTTCGGATTTGGGAGTCAATCTCAATTTGGTCCCTAAAATTACAAGATCATATCAATTTGGTTATTGTGTCCATTTGTTCCTTGAAATTGTAAGGTTCTTATTAACTTGATCCTTGACTGGATTGATTAACGTTCGACAATTTCAATTTGGAATCTCAAAAATGTAAGATATCATATTGATACGAAATTACAATTTGAGGACGAAATTGGAGATTTATACAATAATTAATAATTAATAATTTCTTAAAAGTCAAGAATATTTATATCCGGCAGAGAGGGTAAAACCAGGGTTTACTCTTTCTTGAACCCCAGCAACTGGAACCCGTTCGATCCTTAACCTTATCTGTCAGCCACACTCACTCCTCTCCTCCTCCGTGTTCTCCAAAACTCGTCTCAGGTTTCATTTCCGATATACCTTACTTCCTTTTCCTTTGATTTTGGCAATTTTCTCTTTAATATTTACACTCCTTCTCATTCTATTTCGTGTCTTAAGTTTACCAACTATTCTGAATGCTTTCTTCTCTTTCTTATCAATGCTTTAATTGAACTAATAAATAAATAAATGAATTGAGACATTTGGTTTGGTTCTATTGCTTCACTTCAATCCCTATCATATAGGTTTGTCTATCAATCAATCATTCTATTGTTTGGGGGACTGCTTGTAAATTTTATATTCTTTGGGGACTAGTTGTATGGGTACATGATTGCTTGGAGACTAATTTGGTGCTTTACTTACTCTATTAAAATAAGTAGAATGAAATTCATAATAAAATTTTTTAGTAATCCTTATCAAATAAACTCTCTATGAATGTTATTTGCTATCTATGATATGTTTGAAGAATACTTGGTAGCCAGGTCTGTGTATTATTTGCTGTAATTCTCAAATTCTTCAATATGATACAGTTTAATGGACTCAGAGGTTGAAGACACAAAATCCCAGCTAGAGCCACTACTCAAGAAGGTCAAGAAAAAGAAGAACAAGAAGAAAAGTGATCCTACACCTCAACATGTTCCGGTTGAGGCCAAGGTCCAAGTCGTCCATGAGCACCCGCATAAAATAGCTCCTATCATCGGCTACTTTCCTTCTGGATTTGATCCTGTCAAGACGTCTGGTTCCACGGGTTTTCAGGTTTACCGAAACAGGAACATGACCAAAAGGCTGCAGCTTGTGGTCAGCCCTGCTGGGTCCCCGGTGGAATTCGTTGGAACGAGTTATTCTGGTGAGGCTGCAGCTGGATACCGGGCCATGTACGCGCTTGGTGTTTTTGACAAGGAAAATCAGACCCTGAAGGTTGTGCCCATTGCTGCTAATAAGGTAAATTGTGAAGAGGGAACAAAATTTGCTTTGCTGTTTCAGAAGTCATTAATGTGTCTTACTTATTAGTGGGGCGTTGTTGTTCAGATATTCAGATTGGAACCAAAAGTTAAAGCCTTGGAAGCTGCTGACAAGGAGCCTGCAAGTTCAACAATTGAAGAGCTCACTCAAGAGCTGAGGGCAGAGAAAGTTAGACAGACTACTGCTATGTGGGGAACGAAGAAGGACATAGAGAAGGTATATTCTGACTCGTGTTTAAACCTTTTGCTTGCTGTTCTAACAACAACAACAGAATCCTGAATTCAGCATAGAAAATTGATATTAGTGTGTGACTGTGTAGATATATTGAAATGTAAGAGCAAACACATATTTGCAATGCTGATGCACTGATATTCTGAATCCTGATAGTAGGTCTGGAAGAGGACAATGTGTGGTAACACATGAACATAGCAAAAACTGTTTATGTTTTACCCCATTTGCTTAGGGTATGCTTGGGTGGAAGGTGGAAAATAGGGAGGCGGTGAAACTTTGGTGGGATGGTAAAGTTCATACCTTACATTCAGTGTCCAATGTTATAGTATGGAAAACTGAAGTTAACACTAGATGTCACCTTGATCTACTATTTACACACCACCAAATTACATCATTTTATACTACTTTTCTTCCTGCATGTATACAGCAGCTTAGTACACAAAACCCTCAAAATATAACAGCTCTTTTACATGCAAAGCATTAACAAAGGGTCTCGGTTTTTCCCTTGCAACAGCCATACTTAAATCTGTAGTTTTAAGAATCAAACACAACAAAACATATATGTCAGCCGATAATCTTAATTTCAAGGACATATATATACCCACAAGGTAACTCTTTTACTACTACAATGAAACATAAACCTTGCATAGCATTCAAGAATTATGAAGGACAAGCAACAATAGGCAGACTTTGGTGCTGAAAATTGCATGAGAATTTACAAATCCTACGACTATCCACTTCATACAAAAGGAACAAATACTTAAATTCAGAATTTAATACATGAAATTTTACCATTTTTATGACCTCCTAATTCAATAAACAGAGCAGCGACTAGGAAGTAGGACTTAGTTTAGATGCAGAAAACTTTATACAGAATCAAAATCTTTATGGCTCTCTATTTCATTTTGACAGAACTAAACCATGAACTACTTAAATTAAATACAGAATTTCACACACACAAAGCACCAATTTAAGGCTAAAAACTTAGCTAGAAAAGAACACCATTCATGAGTAGATTGGATGCAGAATTTTACATGCAAAATTCACGAAAATTAAGGCTATATACCTTGGTTAGCTTACTTGAAAGGATGGAGACCTATGCTGTCCTAAAATCTTCTTAAACCACCAATCTTCGTCTTCCTCTTCAAACTTAAACCATGCCAAAATCACTCTTTAGTTCACTAAGTTGCTCAGTTGCCTATATCACTTATGCATATTACCAAGAGAACTAAGCCAAGCAGGCTAGCCCTCAATTTCTCTCCCTCTCGGTTTTGATCTGCAATTCGACTTATTTGAATGTCTTAAGCTTCAAGCAGACCACTTAATGTTAGTGGGTCCTGCGTTGGATGTGCCTGGTGGATAGAAAGACATGGCTTTCTTGTCTCTTCACCAAAATCCAGCAATCCATCATGTCACCCTTTTCTTTAATTGACTAAAATAATTGCCTTAAACATGAATAATCTTAATTGAGATATGTTAAGGCCTAGGCTAGCAAACGGCAACTTCAAGTACTAACTAAGGAATGATTATTTCATCATTCCACTATTTAGCCTTAATATCTCTAGTGTTTAGCCTAAATATGCTCTGATCGATTTTCATTATGACTAGTTTAATTGGAAGTATTTAATTAAAATTTCTCAAGTAAATGATTTAGTTTTATTATATCTTTTTTAAAGTAAATGGCTTATACCATGGTTTCTTTCTCTCCTAATTTTATCTTTTCAACTAATTTTTCTAACCCTTTCTTCATATATCTATGTAAAATAAAATAAATAATTTCAAGTACTTTTCGTTCCCTGGAGTTTCTAAACTTAAAATCAATTATAACATATAAAGAGAATTTGAAGGTATAATGATGCAGAAAAATAAGTGTTAAGTGTAATAGACATTTTATTAACTCGAGTCGTTGTTCATTGTTATTAAGTTTAGAAGTACTGAAGAGTTATGGTTATGTATTTGGTATGTTAAATTAAGTCTAGATAAGTCCAATCTAGTAATTAGGGGTATAAGTAATCAAAAGTAATTCAAAAGTCATTAATTAGGTCAATTAAGAGTCCAGTCAGTTGTAGAGTCCTATGAGGATGATCAATAGTCACTTTCTATGTACTCTTGAGGGAAATTTTTTTAGAGAATTTAGAACATTTTCAGTTAAGTATTTTCAGAAAATACATTTTGGTGTTTCTCTCAACTTATGATTGGAATTCTGGTCATATCAGATTTCTGTCCAAGGAGGTGACTCCTCCCACACATGCCTTTATGGCTTTATCCCACATACCCACCTAACCTATCTCCATAATTTCCCTTTCCATCCAACCCATAGTTTTAAATAAACTCCTGGGCGGCATCATATAAGCTTATAAAGTTGATCAATTCATTATACATATTATCAATCTAAAGCATAAAGGTAGGTTTTTACAGCTGGAAAGGTTTTGATTTTCACTCATTGTTGCGTTTTTGGTAGAGGGTGAAAAGTGGTTGAAACAGCACATGAAATTCAATTGCATTTCACTTTTAACCATCTCAGATATCTGTTGTGCCAAGCACGGTTCTATTTCAAATTTTCCTCCTGCGTATTTTCAGCTCAGCCAAGCACAAGCATAGTACTATAGGATTTTATGTAGTGTGGTGTGATCATTGGACTGTTAGAGATATTTGCTATTTTGGTTGAATTTTTGTATATTTTGCTATCATGAGATTAGAATAACTTTCCTGTTTGTTCTGCACTGCAACTGCATTACTTGTCACAGTAACTCTGAATTGGTGCCACTATTGGGCTCATTGATATATTGTTATTATTATCTGTGGCCTGAGACATGGTTATATGTCATCTATGAAAACATTTGTTGATGAATTTAAGTGATTTAGTCTCCTAACAGTAATCTCAGCTTATTATTATTATTGGATTGTCATAAACTAGTCTTTGGATTTGTATCATTCTGCAGGCTAAAAAGAGGATGGCTCTCCAGCAAGATCAAGAACCTGATTCTCAAAAGAATCTGGATGTGAAAATGAAAAATGTTGTTGTAAACAAAAAGGCTCTTGAAAGTACAGATGCTCATGTTTCTCGCAATATACCACCATATGATGCTTCTGCAACTACACCTCAAGAGGCATATGTACTGGACAAAATCATCCTCAAAGGAGAGTGGGATTACCTTGAAGACATTTACAATAATTTGCAACTGGAAGAAGTAGACTTCAGTGCTTACCCAACTTTTGTAT
Organism: Ammopiptanthus mongolicus; assembly: GCA_039655645.1. NCBI lineage: Eukaryota > Viridiplantae > Streptophyta > Magnoliopsida > Fabales > Fabaceae > Ammopiptanthus > Ammopiptanthus mongolicus. The sequence continues at coordinate 86,335,993 of CM077345.1, forward strand.
GCAACAGGATAGAGAGATTAAAAAATATTACGGTACCAATACAAATAAGCCTTTTTGCTTATTTAGGTTCAGTTTTAGTATTTCTTGGTCATTTAGAGCTATCTGAGTTGGGAAAATTTGTTTTGCTGTACTAGTGTTACTCATACTTGCTTATATTATATATTATAGAAGCTTAAGAAATGTTTATACTTCTGCTATATTAATAATTAAAGAACATATTTTAATTAATTAACATTCTAGAATTCTTATTCAGGGGACACTGTAAACAATTTTCAATGAACCCCACCTGCTGAAGGTGATCAATTAGTTAATATTATTACTTGGGATATACTGATCTGAACTTCTCTAGACTAGTTTCAGTACTAAAGCCATTTTTTTTATTACTCTCTAAGTTTTTTTTGCAATTTGTTTTTCCCAATTAAAACATTGGTTTAATTTTACCACACTGTTAGTGTAAAATTTTTTGCACCATCACCTCATCATGGTTATTGTGAGAGACAAACATTTGTAATGATAATGATTTGAATTGTATATAAGTTTTTTTCACAGATAGTGCATTGAAATATTTAACCTTTATGTTTACAGGATGAGTCAGAAAAGAAGAAGATCTCTTGCATATTTTCATACATCAACCATCTTATAAAGTTCAAAGATCAGCATTCCATGGATGGTGCTTCCTCTGCAAAGGGTCATAAAATCCCCAACATTCTGCGTCATAGATTTTCAACAATGTTTACTGTTTCTGAATCAAGAAGGCTGCCTTCTGAAAAGATTAATCTTCTCATTTCTTATGTTCTGGTGCTAACCCTTTTCTCTGATGAATTCCGAACTGACTACACCGATATAGCAAAGGATCTGAGGATGACTGGTGTGTCCCTGAGACAACTCTATGAGCATTTGGGTTGCAAAATTTTACGCCAGAGTAACATGTTCTATGCCACACTTCCTGTCCCTCTTAAATTTCCTAATTTGATCTCGAGGAAGCGAAAAAGATAGATAGATCGCCTTTCGAGTCTTCGTTTTTGTCATTGAGTGTTGCAATTAAGTTGTCTGCCAGTCTCTTTCTTGCTGTGATATTAAAAATTGCTATCCAACCCCACTAATGGTTGGTTATGTAAGTTATTATGTTATCTGCTTAGATTTGAACTGTGTTTGTTGTTTTTAATAATTATGAAAGTGATTGTCAAATTAGCATCATACATAATTAAGTTAGAGATGCCCAAAATATTTAGATAGAAGAAAGTGGAATTATTTCACGTTTTGTCGCTTGCTAGTGTTGAACATACTATGAGTAGAAGACTTTTTTTTGGTGTAAAAAGGGTGGGAAATTCAAACTTTAATTTATATAGCAAATGCAGTTTGCATCTTTAATGCAGGAAGTAGCATGTTCGCGTTCTCTTAAAGAGTAGAGCTAGAAAATGAAGTGTTTACTTTTTCCTTTCGTGCAGTGGCCTACACTAAAGAATGTGCAAGATCTAAGGGATTTCTGGGCGTTAATAGGCTATCACAGAAAAAATTTCGGAGGTTATGCACAGTTGGCTCCTCTAATTGATCTCTTAGAGAAGCATAGTTTTTCTAGGAATGCAGCTACTGACACTGCCTTCGAAGATAACTCTGACCAAAACTCCTGTGTTGCATTGCTAAATTTCCAAAAATGATTTGTTGTTGAAACTGATGCATTTTAATCAAAATTGATAATTGTAGTTTAAGGTGTTGTTTGGTTTATGGAATGTTTTATTACTTGAAAAATTACATTTCCGAGAATTTCATTTTCATGAATGTTTTTTTCCCACCTCTGCATTTGGGAATAAAGTTTTTTATTTTCATTCACTAACTAATTATATCCTTGGGCATCTCTTATTCGTAGGAATAGTTTTTAAAACTTGTATTAAACATGAGAAACTTTTATTTCCATGCTCATATTCTTAGGGATAATAAAATAAAACTTATACCAAACGCTATCGTAAGGAATTGATGACTCAACTGGTAGTCTAGTACAAACCCAAAGCATCAATATTACTTGACTAAACTGCTAGGGTGTGGTTATGAAATTTGTTATAAACTTGGAAAGCAGTAAAGCACAATCTGGTTGCCACACCCTCTCTAGATCTAGACAGCTTGAGTCTATCACCACTACGACACCTGGTCAATTCTTGGCGTTCTTAGTCATTCATTCAAATTTGGTTAACCTATTGTAGAAAGAAAATGTCCAAGCGATTGAATTCAAACACCTGTATATGCAATACTACTCTAAATCCATGGAATCTCATTATACAGTAAGGGGTGGACTGATATTCTATATAGACTGTATATTCTACCTCAGTCGAAGATTTCCATGAGTTTGATGCCTCACCTTGGGGTGGACATGTAGGCTCGTTAAGGCTACTTCAGAAAGTATCACATATTTTTAGTCACCCCTCATTCTCAAGGCCTCGTGCAGCAAATAGCTTATGGAAGAGCTTATGAAAATAAAATTATGTAAATAGTTTATGAAAATAGTTTATGATCTTTCTATAAGTTTTTTTTATTTTATTTTCATAAGTTTGTCAGAGAAGCTTATGAAAATAAAATGTTTTTAGCTTATTTGAAAAAAAAAAGCCTATTAAATAAGCGATTAAATAAGTGGTACATCCAAACACACCCTAAAACTACCAAATCCAAAGGCCATACTGCAATCCTAGATGAAGTTAACAGGATGACCAAATTTGCTCACTTTTCCCTTCTCAAACTTGCCTATTATGCTAAAGCAGTAGTTTTTTTTTAGTTCTATTATTTAAACTTGCATGTCACTTCCACGATCGAAGGGATGTAAAGAAAATAACATAATATTATAAATATCTAAATAGAAGTAATTTTTAAATAATGAATACTAATTTTTTTGTCTACTTTTTGGAAAATGTAACCTTAGTTTAGCGTATAGTTAAAAATTTAAAATGTGAAAGTATTAGAAGTTGAATAAATTTGAAAGAGAATATTATTAGTATTAGAAAAAAAAATTAAAATCAAGTCTTGAGAACAAATTAAGCTACTAAGAGTGTGTATGGGAAAGCTCGAAAAAATAGATTATGCTGATAATCGATTATATGTATAATTGATTATTGTGATAACCAATTATAATCAGAATCTGTTTTTGTTTGGATATATTTGCTGAAAAACGATTTTAAGATAATCCATTTCTTTTGGATGGTGCAAAAAAAATCACTTTTACACAGTAAATTACGAAAAAGGGTATGAAGTTATTTGTATAATTTAATAATATTTGTTTGGAAGTTATTTTTGTAGGGACAAATAGGGAAGAGAGTTTTAAGAATGAAAAATAATCAAATTACAACAATTTTAAGTTAAAACAAATTAGATGTCATAAAACAGTTTTTTCCCCCAAAAAAAGTTTTTTTTTTTTTATAAATTTAAGCTAATAGCCAAACATTATAGATTATGTTTGAAACAACTTTTTAGCCAAAAAACAATTGAAATGGGAAAAATTAATCTTTCGCAAACATGCTATAATAAGAAAGATGATATAGATTAAATTTTCTAGATAGCAATGTTTTTTTTTTTTTAATGCAAGGAAAGGCTCATAGAAGGTCTTATATGAGAAGGGGAGCATGAGAGGAGAATAAGAAAGGGGCCAACTAAGCTAACTCATGAGAACTGCATATAGCAAAAAAAAACATTGGTGCTATCTACATAGCAAATCTTAATAAAGCCAAATATCTATAAATAATTTTAAATGACAAAGCCAGCTTCTATAAAATGGATTCAAATATACAATTTCTTTTATATATAACTTTCAGTCTAATTATTATGTATTGACAGTGTAAAATATTTTTACACAAACAATTAATTATCAATCATAGTATGGATGACTTTTAAGGTAGTTAGGATGAGCGTCAATTTTTTTTTACTGATGTGACAATATATGATTGGATATCTGTGTAAAAATATGTTACAGTGACGGTGTATAATAATTAAACTCTATAACTTTATGTATAAAACGGTCTGACTTTTTTTTATAGTATCAGATATTAATAAGTTAACTTCTTAAAAGTCGACAATTATTATATCCGGCAGAGAGTAAAAAAAAACCCATGTTCTTCTTCTTCATCACCACTTTCACCTGCACCGTTCGAACCTTAACCTTCTCCTCTCACTCTCAGCTTCACCATCAGCTGCTATTCTCTCACTCTCCAAAACTCTTCTCAGGTTTGATTTCCTTATCTTCTACATTCTTATTCTATTTCCTGTGTCAAGTTTACCAACTCTTCAGAATGCTTTGATTTCATTTGTTAAATTAAATATATGCTCCACATCATAGAATTAACATGCCACATGGATTAACAGAAGAAATAACTTGAATAGTTGAAGTGCTGTTTGGGGACTGCTTGTTAATTTTATATTCTTCGGGGACTAATTTTATTGGTACATGATTGCTTGGAGACTAATTTGGTGCTTTAATTACTTTATTAAAATAAGTAGAATGAAATTTATACTAAAGAATGTTAGTAATCCTTATCATATAACTTCTTGTTGAAAAAAAAAATTATATTTTTACATGATTTGATTTAAGATTAGGATCAATATAAAGTGAAGATTATTGATATAGTTATATTTTAACAATGCTATTTTTTTTAATGTTTGCTTGTTCTATCACATTACATTACATCTACATAAAATCATTAGAATTGAATATCCCAGCTAAATAACATGATTTTTCATATTGATCTTAACTATGCAAGTGAAGTCCAAACAGTATATTATTCTGATATTTCGTCACCATGTTATGCAAGTGATTATGCTTTCAAGTTTCTATATGGTTTTGGGTATGACGCATCCGTTGATGACTACTTGATTGTTATAGCATCAGTTGGGGATGAATTGGAAGCTAATATGGAAGTCCACTTATAGTTTTTGTCCCTGAGAACCTTTCCATGGAAAGAAATTGAGGTTACCCATTTTCCCTATACATGTCACCGTGATCAATCTGGATTGCTCTTTAATGGGGCTATTCATTGGGTGGTTTTCCGTGACACTGATTATGATGATGCCAATGAAGGAGTAATCGTTGCTTTTGATTTGACAAAAAGAAATATATCAGAGATACCTATGCCAACTAGTGATGATGTCTATGATTCCTATATATGATTTGAGGGTAATAGAAGGATGTCTGGCTTTATGTTGTGGGGGTGACTTTGCTGAGGTATGGGTGATGAAAGAATATAAATTGCAGTCATCTTGGACTATGTCTGTTGAACTGTTTAATTTTCCTACCTTCCTATTTTTACCTATATGCTTAACCGAAGGTGGTGAAACTGTTGGATTAGATGAATCATATATATGACTTGGTGAAACTTTCTGTCAAAGGAGAAGTGGGAGAGCTGCTAGAGCATGGTGAACATTGTTATGATGGCCAAATTGTTATGTATACTGAGAGTCTACTCACTCCCCCCCTATTGATGGTGAGGAAGCAGACACAGATGACCAACAATAACAAACAAAAAGAATTAGGGTAAGTAACGTTCTTCAATCCTTTTGAACATTTAATTCCTTTTAATTTTTCATTATGAAGGATGGAGAGTAATATGCAGAATACATTATATATTATGTGTCAAGGAAAGATGATGTTTGATAGTGGATCAAATTTACCAATGCTTAGGGAAAATAATCAATGTGTTGCTTCATTACTGTACTCAAATGTAGGGATGGCAATGCGTAGGGTATGGGTAGGGTACTATACTACCCGTCCCCATATCCGCATTTTGAAAAAATACCCGTACTCGGACCCTTACCTGCGTGGGTAGCAACTTAAGTATCCGTATCTTTATCCGTTGGGTATCTAAATACTCATACCCGCATTCATTACCCGCACTTTAATTAACTATGAAAAATCAATAAATAAAAAAAGAGCATTAATAAAGTCCAAAATATCATGATAGTGTACAAGACATACTATTCCAGAAACAAACAACAAATATTACAATTAAAAAGGAAGAATAGGAAGCAGAAAGTTATGGTGAACGGACAAAATGACGTTAGGAGTAGAAACTCAGGAAGAATAGGAAAGTAGTAATAATCTAACTTTCGTTTTAATTTTTTTAATTTAATATATTAATAGTTATATATATATATATATATATAATATATAATAATAATAATAATAATAATAATAATAATAATAATAATTAAATATTAATATATAGGTATGCGAGTATGGGGCGGGATTGGTACTAAGGTATCCGTACCCGCACCCATACCCATCAAATCTTGCGGGTAATTACCCGTCCCCGCCCCTGTACCCATTATACGGATAATTACCCTTTCCATCATAGATAATTTTTGCAGGTATCCATTGGATAAAGTACGCATTGCCATCCTTACTCAAATGCAACTGGAGTTGTCAAATTTGGTGGAAAACAAGAAGAAGGATGAAAGCAGAAGGAAAGCACAACAACAATAATAATAATAATGTATTTTCTTCTGGCTCCTTTTCAAGATAATAATTGATTATGTGCAAGAGATAATTGATTACGATTTTTCATAAACAGAATTTTGAAAACATGATGGTCATTTTAAGTTCCAATTAACATGCAATCAATTATTGGCCTGTTCGTTTTAAATTTCTAGCGCCCCAAATTTCCATTTGCAATTGCGTTGGTTGAAAGCTACTCCCTCCGGATCTATATATAAGCAAAAAAAATTAACTTCACACGTATTAAGAAAGTTAGTTATATTAGTTTAATTGTCTTGGTTTATGTAAAAAAAAAAAAAAAAAGTTATAGTTACTAAACTACCCTTTCTTGGAAGTATGTAATGCTCTTGGAAGTTGTGTCTTGAGAGTGTATAATGCTCTTGGAAAAATAAAAATAATAATTAACCAAAGTGTATTTTTGAAACATTAGTATTAAATAGAATTGATTTAGTTGACTTTTGCTTATATTTGAGTCCAAAAAATATAGATATTTTTTTGCTTATATATAGGTCATGAGGAAGTATCACTTTGGGCTTTTAATATTAGTGTATTGGGAAGTCGCATTTTACTGCTTGCTTTGTAAAATATTTAAACCAAACAGGCTAATATATAGTTGAAAAACATGATTTTGCTAGTTTAATTGATTTAGAGTTCAATTTTTGAGTTTGATCCATTTATCACTATCTTCTATCCTATCTTACAATAAATCCTAAGACCTAGACAGACACAACCTTTGAAGTCTCTTGGTCTTTGATCTCGTTCATCCTCTTAGCATCTTGTGCATCTTTGATACTTGCCTTTGAGGGATCCTTGTCAATCATCAAAACATTTGGGATAAGTTGTTCGAGACATACATCTACATTCTCCCCCATTTTAACACTGACAAACATCTTAAGTTTGGAATTCTCAAACAAATATTAATTTTAGTGATAAGCGCATTTTGGAAAAAATATTATTCCCCCTCACTATGTGCAGTAAATAAAAAAATCAACTTTTATTAATAACTCCCCTTAATCATGCAATTATTTCCCCCTTTTGGCATTATAAAAAAGACGGGAAAAATTTTCAGAGATAAGAGATATTTCAAGCATTCATGCATGGTTCAAAGGGGATTACAAAATTTAGGGGATATTTCAGTCACTCATTTTCTTTTGTACTTGCAAATCCATACACATTTGTTAATGATGATATATGCTAGTCTGAGTAATAAGTTCATATTTTTTTCAAAGTAATCATTTTTTTAGTTTCTCATTAATTTCAAAAGCTGAAAGAAACACCTAGTTTTACAAAATAAATGATTCTTCACACACAAAAAAGGTTGAAACTAAGGGCCCGCTTATTACAGATTAAAAAAATGGTTTTTATACAAAATAATTTAGAGATTATTTTTTAGAGATTTTTAATTAAAGCAGAAACTAGTTTATGTTTGTTTATAATTATAAAAATGATTTTAATAAGATTTTAGTGAGAAGTTAAAAAAATAGCTTCACCCAAATTACATTTTGTAATTTCTAAATTATTTCAATGATTTTAACTTTTAAACCCACTAAAACCAAAATAGCTTTAATATACAATCACATAAATATGAAAATCATATCTGAATATTAACATAATACTATTAAATACAACAAATTATAACACTTTTTTTTATTTTCGAGAATGGAGATGAGTATGGATTTCCTAATATTCTTTACTCCGTGGTTGGAAAGCAATTTGTCTTCATGGTTGACATAAACAAAGAATACAATATTGACAAAAACATACATAAATATATTGTTCTCAAACTAAGTGATGACAATGATCTCATTCAAAAGTTTGCTGCAAGAAATGCACTTACACAGGCAAGTTTTCGTTCAAATTATAAATTTATTCTATTACAATGTTTACATATTCTATTACCTAACATTTCTAACATACTCTAGGATGGAGATGGGGTTGATGTATCAAACATCTTGTAAGATTACCATGTATCACACACACTTGACCGACAATGTAAATCAGTTTCTTCCTAATCTACTTTATTTTATTCATCAACTTCATTTCATAATTATTTCAAGGGTACTAATTTTTTTATTAACAAGAAACCAATTCAGCTACATGCGATAATGAGATTGATCATTATACTACTCCCATTTCTGCTTCCAAGAAGAAAAAAACTATCATCAACACTGACCATGATTATGTGGGAATAACTGAAATTCCCACCTCACAGTTTTCCACATCCAAGTCATCGATGTGAAAAATACCTGCTAGTGTCAAAATGGATGACTCTTGATAATAATAGGTAACAAAATTAATATTTTATGCTTTGTATAAATAATATATTACTCTTATAATGATACTTTAAACTATTCAAATTTATCCACTTTCCTATATTTCACTACTAATGTTTCGCATCCAAGATATATAGATTCGTATATGTAACTGAGACGCGGTGTTGTCTTTAGAAGGATAGAAGTTGTTTGTGCCAATAGCTGTTCTACATGGTAATTGTTGGTGACTATTAGTAGCGTGGTGTTTCAACCAAGAGGCAAATAATATTCGTGTCCCGTTTTTCCTCCTGTTATAGAATTGTTTATGCTTGAAGTAACACTGCAATGCTTTCTTAGGTGCCTTGGATCCTTATTTTTAATTGGTTGTGCTGTAATGATAATTAGTAGATCATGTTATCATTGTTCAACTACTGTTGATGTATCAAGTTCTCTTCTGGATTGGTAGTAGCATGGCTTCACTGATGTATAGACCTCTGTTTTTATGTTTTATAGGTACTTATGTAGTGTTTTAAGCCATAGTTCGTTGTCTAAGTCCTCTATTGGTGTATCAATTTTGGTGATACCAGTTTGGAATTTTTATATTTTTGTTGGCAGCTTTAGTGCTTTTGTGATCTTTTGCATAATGTTTATTGGGCTGACATATCCCTTATACCCTCTTAAATTAATCTTTTTCTTATAAAAAAAAAAATATTATCACGTTTGTCAAAGTTAAACATATCAAATCTTGCACTAACACTTCAAGATTTTAGTAATATGATTGGCACTTACTATACAAGTTGCTCACAAATTAAAGGCCTACAAAATTAGTTGGACTTGATCTCACTAGATGTGTCATTTCTAATATAAAACTATATTGTGCTTTCCTCATGCTACATATAAATTATTTTGTTATAAAATAATATTGAAAATTTATTCCAAAATAATTTGCTTTTAAAAGATTTTTAATTTTTCTTTTATTACCATTTATTACAATTACTTTCCTTAAATATTTCTATTAATCTTTTCATTCTTTTTAATTGTTGTTCAAAAGTTTTAATTAGCTTGTCTGATTACTTTCAAATATAACGTGTTTTTCTTTTGACCTTCAAATGGTTTTACTTAATTTTTAATCAAATCCGTATTACACAATATTTAGATGGATTTCCACTTATCATTGTACAACGTTAGCACAAAGAATCAAAATATTATCTATTAAGCTTTTTAAATCTAAAATATTTTTGACAATAAAAAAAACAATTTATTCTAATATATAAAAGGATTTAATAGGTATATACTGTCAGTGTAAAGATTTTTTACACTGTCAACCAATCAGAAATTGTCACATAAGCTAAAATGTTTGATTTTTATCATAACTACCTTAAAAGTCATTCATATCATGATTTCTGATTGGTTGACAGTGTAAAAAAATTTACACTAACAATATATAGTAATTAAACTCTATATAAAATTAAATTAAATTTTGCCAGACAAGCACGGGTCCCTCTACTAGTTATTGTTTAAATCTGTAGCATAATTGATCGAAAGTCCGAAATAATATATGTACTAAAGTTTCAAATTTGGCTTAAGAAAAAGGTGAAAGTGTTAACTAAATTCTTTAAATTTAATTATCCAAAAAAATATTTTATTACGAATGATTGGAACAAATATCTGAATCGTATGAATGAATAAAGTTAGAGTGTTTTTGCTTTTTTGAAAGCTTATTCCGAAAAATATCTGTACCTGGTGCTATGAACTATTTGATTTAAAACTTTTTTAGGTTATGATTTTCAAATCATTAAATAGATATTTAGAGTTTATCTCTAGTTTCTATTACGTCTAAGACTAGCAAATACCATCATTAGATAATATATATATATATATATATATATATATATATATATATATATATATATATATATATATATATATATATATATATAGTCACAACAAATTTTTTTTATCAATTCTGAGATCGCGATAGTGATTATAAGATTTTTGAAGATAGATTGCATATAAAAAATTGTCGAAAATAAAAAAAAGTGAATTTATATAAAAAAAATGAAATTTATTATTTTATTTAAAAATTTAATTATTTCATGTATCACAATTCAAATATATTTTAAACTCATTGCATTTCTGGATTGAGGCAATAATTATCCAATTACCAATTTTTGATAATAAAATTTTTTCTATCAATGCGGAAAAACTGAAATATTACTCTGAGTTTCAAAATAAAAAAAATACGAAAAGAGAAATAAAATAGTACCTATAATAAACGCACATGAAAGAAAGCACTATAGAAATAAAAATAATTGAAATAATTAATTGACTTCTAATGAAGTTTGTTGAATATACGTACTACTGTACCCTCCGATTCCTACAACAGCAGCACATAATAATAATCACAATCGCTACGAAAATTAAAAGAAGAATAGGAAGTGCTAATCTCATTACTAACATAATGATCAGTTGGTATTTTTTGTCCTCTGCCGTCTCAGGTGATTCAGTGTTACTCTGCAACAAAATTATAAAAAAAATGAACATTTTAGAAAATAAAAATGATTATGAGTTAAAACTATCATTAGATGGTCCACCAAAAAAAAAATTATCATTTGACATTTTATTTTCACTACAAAAAAAAAAAGTATTTTAGCCGCCGAATTAATCGGTCGCTAAATATGAAAATTCGGTCGTTAAATATAAAAATTTGATCGTTAAATCGGTCGCGAAATGATTTAGTAACTGATTTAGAGACTACCAAACGATTTAGCGACTAGGCATTCTGCGACCATCCAAATTCGGTCGCTAAATATGAAAATTCGATCGCTAAATGATTTAGCGACTGATTTTGCATATTTAGCGACCGATTTTGGTGGTCGCTAAAAATCTCTTTTTTTGTAATTTGTCAAAAATAACATTGCAAGTTTTAGAGTGTACCACCTTACTGGGAGCCTGCACCTCGATGCATGCCACTACTGATAACATGAAAATGGCTACAACAACCACAACTATGTTCTTTACGAATGCCATGGTGCGACGTGTTGTCTATCAAACAAGAAATCAAGAATAATGGAAAAGATTGTGGGATATCAATTGAAATCATCCCCCAGCTTTCTTATTTGTAGTGTAAACTCTACTTTGTTTTTTCTTCAAAAAATAACTATAGATTATGTTCAATTTTAATGTATATACTTTATTCAATTTAGATTGTGTTCAATTTTAAAATTATGAAATTTTTGTGAGTTCTATTTTTGAGCAGAGCATGATTGTGAATGATTGTCCCTTTACTCTTTTTATGTCCTTGATAGCATAAGTGTAAGATTTTAATTAGGTTATTGATAATGGAGAAAATTCGAACACAATCATATTCATTTATTTGTACCACACGGAAAAAGCTTTCTAATATCATTATATCTATATCTATATATTTATACTAGATTTTGATCCTGTGTGGTGCCCACACGCAATATATATGATGTGTGATTTGATAATGATTTACGTCAACATAAAAAGTTCGTAAATTTTAAAAAGTGCTTACATATAAAAAGTATATAAATAGCCTACTCTAAATATTAAAACCACTCATATAAATTTGAATATTTTAATAGAAAATATAATCATTAATCATATAAATATTCATTTTATTAAACCATAATAAAGAAGGTATATTTCACAAAAATGTCACAAGAAAAAATTCATAAATTTTTAAAAAGAAAGACTTAATAGTTGTATTTTAAGAGTTATATTTCACATTAATGCCCAACTCTTGCACATCATACACAAAAGTGCACATCATTCCCATAAACTTGTTTAATTAAGTAAACATTTATGATCAATTTTTAGGAAAAATCTATATCGATGAACAGAAATGTTAGCAACACACTTTATTGATGAATTACCTAATCAAGTATTTTTATTTGAATAAAATACTTTTTAAAATTAATTGGTTTATTTCCAATCAATATCCTGTTTGATTTGAATTGATTCATCTTTTTTATTTTATTTTCGTTTCTTTTATTTTAAAAATTGTTCAAATCTTTCTAAACGTGGGAAATGAAAATCAATTCCCAATTTGAATTTAGATATTTAAATTGATTGCTTTATTCCCAATCAATTCCAAATTTGATTTGAATTGATTAATCTATTTTATTTTATTTTGTTTTATTTTAAAAAATGTTCAAATCTTTCAAAAGATGAGAAATGAAAATTAACTGTCAATTTGAACGTGATTTCTAAATTAATTGTTTTATTCAAATTCAAATCCCAAATTGATTTGACTTGATTAATGTTTTCTATTTTATTTTATTTTTTTATTTTAAAAAATTGTTCAATTTTAAAATACTCTTCTCTGGTGATGTCATAAGACAATTTCCCCTTGCATCGGGAACTACTTTGTATTATTTATTGATTTTATTTTTTATTTTTGTGTTTTAAATTTTTTTCAAGATGTCACATGACAATTCCCCTTATATTGGGGACTGCTTTATATTATTTAAAGATAAAGATAGATTTGCATATTTTGTATATTATTATATAAAAGAAGATTGCTCAAACGGAATCGTTGCCACATGTGACCATAATGTTCATCTTCTCCGTCCAAAATGAGTTCTTATTATATGCTTTTTTTTCTATGATAATTATTATTTGATTATTTATTATATATAATGACCTTAATTACCAATTGTTATTTGATTATTCTGATGCAATTAGTTAATATTATAAATTGATTATAGATACTATTGTTCGATATATTACTCATTAAATTTTTAGAATCTCGAATATGTTTTTAATTTTATTTACATTCTAAAATTGTTTGAAATTATTTCATTTTCAAATGATTCTTCGTTGGTCAACATATACATACAATAATAATAAAATAGGAAGTCATAATTTCCGATTATTATGGAAAAATACAAAATATTCAACTATAAGTTGTATTTCATATTTTTCATTCCTTCACATTAGTTTATATACGGTTTGTGGGGTCTTCGTCTTTTTCATTTTGCTTCGTTTTAGAGTTTCATCTTTTCACCTTCTGAGTTCTTATTATCTTTTTTAGTTGAGACAATTAGCTTCTATCTTTTTTTTCATTCTATATCAGTGTCTTTTTTTTCTAAGTTCAAAATGCAAATGATTTAGACTTTACATGTTTTTTTTTTGTATTTTTTATTCATATATGTTAGATTATTTTGTTTTTATTTTTATCTTTTTTTGTTTATTTATTTTTTCTCTTACAAGTTTTCAATAACAAAAGTTTCTTAGGTTTGTAACCTTTGTTTAGCAATAGAGCTGAGTCATCAAGCTTTGTACGTGATAAATAGAAATAAATATCAAAGAGACATTAATTTGATATTATTATAATCACAAATATTTTAATTACTAATACTAATTTAAAGATTGTGTACTAAATCTTCTAATACTAATTTTTGAACCTATAATGACCCGGACCGCTTTCAGGATTGCCGACTGTCTCCACAAACCAACATGAGTCTTTTCAGCTTGCTTTGTTCTCACTCACACGCTTTATAGGAAACTTCCCAGAAGATCACCCATCCCACAGGTGCTCCAAGTCAAGCACGCTTAACTATGGAGTTATTATGTTCTAGGCTCTCGAAAAGAAGATGCATCTTGTTTGTATAGCTAGTACCAATCAATTCTTATAAGCCTTCCTCCAACTGTACAGTCTCATACCTGCACAGCCTCAGGATCCCTCTCATTCCGATGTGAATCCGGTTCATTCATGTGTCCCTTTGCCTAGAAGTCTACCAGGAGCCACTCCTTGTCCATACCTCATGCACCAGCAATCACTCCTCACCTTCGTCAGCCTCAGGCGTCACATGCCCACTAGCTTCCGCTTGGTTCGTCCCCGAACCACATCGTACTTGGAGAGGTCCGCTTTGATACCATTTGTAATGGCCCGGACTGTTTTCAAGATTGCCGAATGTCCCTACAAACCAACATGGGTCTTTTCAGCGTGCTTTGTCCTCGCTCACACGTTTTCTAGGAAACTTCCTAGAATGTCACCCATCCTACAAGTGCTCCAAGTCAAGCACGATTAACTTTAGAGTTCTTATGTTCTGGGCTCCCGAAAAGAAGATGTATCTTGTTTGTATAGGTAGGTACCAATCAATTCTTATAAGCTTTCCTTCAACTGTACAGTCCTATACCTGCACAGCCTCAGGATCTCTCTCATTCCGATGTGAATCCGGTTCATTCATGTGTCCCTTTGCCTAGAAGCTTGCCAGGAGTTGCTCCTTGTCCGTGCCTCATGCGCCGTCGATCACTCTCCGCCCTCGTCAACCTTAAGCGTCACAGAACCCCTGACATTGCAAGTGAAGATCATTTGGGGTCACAGCCCACTTTTACTAAGACCGACCACTGTTGGGTTGCGTCCCACGCATTAAACATTTTTTATTTAATTTTTAATAGTTTAAATCTACTAATTAATAGTTATTACAACAAAATTCGCATGTCATTTACTTATCTCTATTTATTTTTTTTGACAAAATAGATTGATTGGTCATGTACGTTTTGTTTATTTTTCACTTCGATCCTATATGTTTTATTTTTTGCATTTGAGTCCTATACGTTATGTTTCATCACCACATTAGTCCTAAAATTGACGTCGTCAAGAAGGAATTGACGGAAAAGACATATGGAAGACAAAATATATAACGTATAGGACAAAAATGAAAAAAATAAAATGTATATTCCCTTTCATTGCTTCTCATTTTGGTCCTATATGTTATATGTTTTGTTTTCCACATTAGTCCTAAAACTGACGTCATTATGTATAGATTGACGGAAATTATTAACGTGCCAGCTGAACATAAGGTATACGACCTATTTGAAAAAAGTAAAACTTATATGACCAATGTGAAAGAAAAAAAATGTTTGGGACGAATTAACCTATTTTGCCTAATTTTTTCCTTTTTCATAATTACTCCAAAATCTGTTGATCACTAACTTAATTCCATTTAATACTTTTACTTTTCAAATTTCTAAAAGAAAAATAGTCACACCTATATATTAAAAAAAGTGAATTCTCTGTTATTCAAAAAAAAAAACGGAAGGATAAAAGTTTACCCTGCTTAGGTGTCCTAATCAGATGGTGAGAACCATTTGACATGATTTCCTAACTTGATTAATTTAAATGAGGTGACTCATTTTAATTGTGCAGGGTATCTTTTACACTTCCGTTTTCTAGGTACATTAGAATTCACAAAATAAAATTAGAATAAACTCTCTTAAGATTACTTAAATCTCATAGGCTACTCTCATTTACATAATAGCAATTTTAATTCTTAATTTTTCTTTTTTTAGTATATATTTAAATTTAATTTTTTGAATTTATTAGGCAAAATAGGTTGATTGGTCCCGTATATTTTTTTAATTTTTCACTTTGTTTCTTTATGTTTTATTTTTTCCATTTTGGTCCTATACATTTTGTTTCGTCTTCAATGTTAGTCATTTCCGTAAATTCCATCTTGACGGTGTTAATTTTAGGGATAACATGAAAGGCAGAACATAACGTATATGACCAAAATGGAAAAAAAATAAACCGTCTATTTTTTTCATTTTGATCCTATACGTTTTGGTACGTCTTTCATATTAGTCCTTTTCTTCCATTCCTTTTTGACGGCGTCAGTTTTATGACTAACATTGAAGACGAAACATAACGTATATGATCAAAATGAAAAAAAAAAATAAAACATATAGAACCAAAGTGAAAAGTTAAAAAAAAAACGTATAAGACTAATCAACCTATTTTGCCAATTTAGTATGCATATTTCCTTTTTAAATTTAAATATTTTTAACTTATACTTTTTAAGGTCTTCTCGCCCTATATTTATATATATATATATATATATATATATATATATATCATTTATTGTTTTAAATATTTTCTAAAAATATATTTTATTTTATTTTATTTTATTCTATTTATTTTATATTTTTAAAAATTCAAAAATATTTGTGCAATCCATGATATATTTGCTATTTTTATTAAAATAACGTGTTTTATAGCGAAATAAAAATAAAAATTGTTTTATATCAAGGCCGAAAAAAATTGTTCTATGTTATTTTAAGTGCAGTTTGATTTATTGTGATTTCTACTATGTTATATATAAGGGCGTGGAAACTGCTAGGCCATCAAGGCAATTGCGTTAGGCCTATTGCCTTCGGCCCCTTATCTTTTCACTCACTATTGTCATTATTATAATTGGGAGTGCAAGCCAAACTGATCGGTAATTGAATATTGAAGGTTGCTACTTATCCCGAGAGAAATATGCACACTCATAATTGTATTTAACCTTTCCTCCATAATTGAAAATTCAACGTCCCGATTTTCATATTTTTTAAAATCAATAAACTATATAAATGAATTTATATTTTATCTGTATTTTAGAAAATGATTTTGGGAAAACTAAAATCATATTCATGTTCCATACAATCATGGGAACCTAAGGTTAAGTTTTGGGCCGAAAACTCAAACGGAGCCCGGTCTACGTTTTTACGGATAGTAGTATTTTACTACTATAAAAACCTAATTTTGACTAACGGTCAGAACCATTAGTCTTAGATTTCGATTATCTACATATTTGCAAAAATCCGTCCTGACGTTCAAAAGTGAAAATAATATATTATATTCTGACCAATAATCAAATTGGGAAACGATTGGAGCCGTAGAAGGATTTGACGGGACCCGCGAACGGATAATCTTAATGTCAAGTCACCTAGGGACTCGTGTCAGTATCATGATGATTTTCAAAATATATGAAAGCGAAATGACCAAAATGCCCTTGATCTTTTAGCAAAATTACCAAATTACCCTTCTACTTAATTACAAGTTTGACATTGAGACAATTTTATCTCACTCACCTTGGCCCTTCGGCCAAGACCCTCTTTCTCCCCACTCTCACTTATCTCTTCTTTTCTCTCTTTGTTCTTCATAATTTCTCCATCTTTGAAGCTTGAAACCTTGAGAAATTTTGGAGATTCAAGCTAGTTGTAATGGCCCGGACTGCTTTAAGGATTGCCGACTGTCCCCACAAACCAACACGAATCTATTCAGCGTACTTTGTCCTCACTCACTCGCTTCCTAGGAAAACTTCCCAGGAGGTCACCCACCCCACAATTACTCCAAGTCAAGTACGCTTAACTATGGAGTTCTTATGTTCTGCGCTCCCGAAAAGAAGATGCATCTTGTTGGTATAGGTAGTAAAAATCAATTCTTATAAGCCTTTCTTCAACTGTACAGTCTCATACCTGCACAGCCTCAGGATCCCTCTCATTCCGGTGTGAATCGGTTCATTCATGTATCCCTCCGCCTAGAAGCCTGCCAGGAGCTGCTCCTTGTCTGTGCCTTATGCACCGGCGATCACTCCCCGCCCTCGTCAGCCCCGGGTGTTACACTACTTTTCTTCAAGGAAGTTCATCAAGGAGGTATTACCTCTCTTCTAGCTCTCTCAATCTCTCTTTTTATCTCTTGAAAATCTAGTTTCATGTTGGTTAGGGTTTTTACCTACAAACTTCAAAAATCCATGAAAAATTGTAGAAAAATCCTTTTAATACCAAACCAATTTCTTTGATCTAGGTTCATGGTATTCTTCCATAATCCAAGAGTTGGAAACCAAAGGAGCTCTCTAGCTCCCATGGTAATTAAGGGCCGAACCTACCCCCTTTGTGGGAGGGTAGGATTTTGTTGGATTTTGATGTTTTAAGTTTGTATCTAGGGTTATCTCACCTAGTTAGGGTAGTATCCAAAAGATGGGAATTTTTGGAACTCCCTAGCTATTTTTAATAGCATGAGACCGAACCTAGGAGGAAGGGAATAGGAGAAATATTTTGTGTTTTGTGTTAATATATTGATTATTGTATGTGTGTAGTGGTTGTTGGGTAATCGGACGAGGAATCAGGAGAGTTCGCGGGCCGATTGAACGACTTTTACTCGAAGGAGGAACTTCAACGGATAAGGGGACAAACCAGAGGAATTCCAATTCCGACAACTATGTGCTGTTATTGTGTGCTTGAGTTGTAATTATTTATTTGTGTTTAATTGTTTGTGGATTGGTTTCATTTATCTGCTGATAATTGATTTTATCTATTTATGCCTGAAATACCTGCTTATATGTGATTGTATGGTATGGTATTGAAATGCGTGTATGGATGTATCACGTGCCCTGTTTGTGGGGATTATTGCATCAAAGGATCTAATACCGGTTAGAATCCGATCATATGTAATATAAAAGCTTTAAAAGCTTGGGATGTAGAATAAAGAAAAATAATAATATTAAATTAGTTTTTCAATGAACTTTGGGAGAAAAATAAATAAATTGCCTTTTTGGAATAAAATAATAATAAATATTTACTTTTTAAGGGTAAGATGACTTAAAGGCAAAAATGGAGAAAATTTGGCTTTAATAAAAAAAAATGAAGTTTTTAGGGTGAATAGTATTTTTGGGAACTTTATTGGCTTTTAAAATAATAAAGTTAACCTTTTTGAGCAAAAGCGTTTTCGAGAAACGTGATTTCAAATTATTTGGTTTTATCCAAGAGAAAGAGTTTCGTCTTATGAATCGTATTTCAAAACATTTCGTTTTACCGAAATACGACGAAAGAGAAAAGAAGTGGTTTTCAACCACGAGTTTCGTTTTATGGAAAATCGATCTCGAAGGCTTTGTGTAATCCTCGGAGATTTGGGTTTTGGTTTTGGAGTGTTAAAAAGAAATGTGGTTTTTGGTTTTGAACCTAGAAACCGAGACGTCGGGATTCTAGAGTTCTGCAGAACATGTAGATCAAGGATCCGTGTTAGTGTGTTAGTCATGTAGGCTTGTGGGCAATCTTTGTGGTCCTATAGGCTTGTGGACGTGTTTTGAGTTGTAAAATCCAAAATCCGAATCTGGTGCATCGGTTGGGGATTTTTGGGTTTGAGCTGTGTGGACTGCGTGTCCTTTTTGAGTTTTGAACTGTGTGTCCAGTTTTTGAGAAAATGTTGTAAATGCTTAAAGAGTCTAAAACACTGTGGTGGTTGATAGCGTTGATGCTTCAACGAGGAAATAACGATACGAAAAAGATAAAATGATGAAAACAAGTGGTTTTCTCATGCATATGTGTGGGGCAGACGTGCCGTGAAACGAGGGGACCTTGATGGCAAGGAAACCTAGGATGACTTATGTCATTGTGTATCATTGTGCCTTGATGGACAATGGTGTCATACGTGTTCTGGGAACGTATTGTGCCCTGAGTTGGACAATATATTATGACCTGATTACATTTGTTAAGTATCTCTGATTGTGCCCCCATATGAGAATCGCGTAATGTCGTGGGATTCATGTACTTATGTCTTGGGCCAATTTTGGTTTAATCATTGTTGCCTGCGGGTCAATGATTTTGGGGCCTGATCAGCTCATTTCGAATAATGATGAGATTTCCGAAAATGAAGAACTGAACGTTAGTTAAGATATATGGAAGTGTTCATGCATACGTTTTGAAAATAACGTTGACTGTGGGCATGAGGCCCTTGGGTTTTTACTGGTAGTACTCTGATATATTGTACTAT
This sequence comes from Ammopiptanthus mongolicus, assembly GCA_039655645.1. Classification (NCBI taxonomy): domain Eukaryota; kingdom Viridiplantae; phylum Streptophyta; class Magnoliopsida; order Fabales; family Fabaceae; genus Ammopiptanthus; species Ammopiptanthus mongolicus. The sequence goes on from CM077345.1 coordinate 86,356,274, forward strand.
GTTATTCATGATGATATTTTGTGAAACATGCTTATATGAATCTGTTGTTTGTGTTTGGGTATGTAGTTGTCGTTTTTTGGTTCATATATTGGTTTCTCACCTTTGCCTGCACATGTTGGACACCCTGTTGTGTTTTTGGATACATGTACAGATGTTTGTCAACAGTCCTCTGGGTCGCTTACGGACTCAGTAGCTTGAATTGCTCGATGCTGACGACGAAGGAGTATGGACGGTTGAAGACGAGACTCAGTCTCATGGATATGGCATATGTTAGGTAGTGCGTCTTTTATTAGTGTTAGACCAGCTTAGAGTTTTCTTTTGAAGTCGTGCCTTTTGACTAGTCTGTGAGTGGCTACTGATGGCCAAGGTTATGGAGATATGATTCTCAGACCCATCGCTACCTAGTATTTGGACTTGTAGCGTTTTACTTCTGTCAATATGATTTGGAAACGGACGTGTTGTCCAGGATCTCCTATGTGTGTTGTTAAACTGGAGATACATGTATGTGTATATGAGCGATGCTAATAATTATCTTGAGTATATATTCTTCAGTGTTGGGTGAAGGAAAAATTTTATCACGTTTTTACAATGAAAAAAAAACCTAAGTAAAGGAATCTGTTTTCCGAAAGTAAACCAGCAAAATCTGTTTTTATATACTTTATGTCATTTGGGGTTACAAAAGTGATACCCGAGAAGGAGGGTGTTACAAGTGGTATCAAAGCTGGTCGAATCTTTCGGGAACCTTGGGGAATAGGTCTGTTGTGTGGATGTTGTGTGATCTCTGATTAAGGTTTGGTTGACTTACTTCATAGAAGTAAGGTGTGTTGTTAAGAGAGTATATGTTTTGGTTTCTGGTTGCAGTTGGACTGACTTCATTCTTGTAGGTCAGTTATGGAACCAGGAACCGAGACTAGAGCAGGACGTGGACGTGGTCGCGAAAGAAGAGTTGGTGTTCATGCTGAGGACACTAATTGTGCTAATAGAATGGACCTTGCTGCATAAGCAATGGTGAATATGGTCGCTGCTATCGCTGTACAGACTGCTACAATGGCTACTCAAAATGCACAAGAGCAGACTCGTGTTGCACAGGTCGCTGCGGGTCGAAATCTGACCGCTTTTAGACGCCAGAATCCGCCACAGTTTCATGGCGATGTAGATCCTGAGAAGGTTGACTTATGGATCCGAGAGATGGAAAGGATGTTCGAGCTGATCCACAGCCCTGAAGTAGTGAAAATACCGTGTGCAACTAGGAGATGCTGAGTACTGGTGGGAGGAAACCAAACAATTGTTGGAGGAACATCAACAGGAAACCACTTAGGATTTGTTTAAGCGCCGATTTCTGGAGAAGTATTTCCCACAAAGTACCAAAACTGAGAAAGGGAGAGAATTTTTGCGGTTGCAACAGAAGGAGATGTTTGTTGGGGAGTATACGGCCAAGTTTGAATCGCTGGCCAAGGATTTTTGATTTTTCCATAACAATCCTGATGAAGACTGGAAGTGTGAATGTTTCAAGAGGGTTTTGAAGTCTGAAATTCAGAAATTAGTGCTACCACAGGAAATTCGGAATTTCCAGGCATTAGTAGAAAGGAGCTGATGGAACACGGAAGGGCCAACAGAGGGAGCGTTGGAGGACCTTCCCGTCTCAAGGATCAGTACCACAATCAAAGGGGAGAACGGAGTCATAGGAAGCCTTATTCCCGACCAGGGAATGATCAGAACCAACAACAGTATCGTCCTGTTGCTTATGCGTCAGGTAGTAGAGGCCAGAGGAATCAGAACCAAGGCCGAGAGAGGAAATGCTTTAAGTGTGGAGATCTATCACACATGACCAACAACTGCTCTGAGCGGAGTCCTAGATGTTTTACTTGAAGACAGAGCAGACACATAGCAAGATACTGCAAGGCACAAGGATCTGTCCCAATTATCAATAATGATACCGGAACTGAAAGGCCGACTACCCAAGGAAAAGTTTACACCATGAGTGGTGCTAAGGCTTCAAATTCTGACGATCTCATACGAGGAAGTTGTGACCTAGACGGTAATATCTTAACCGTGTTTTTCACTTCAAGTGCAATCATTCCTTTTTGCGATGGATTGTGTGAAATGTTTAGAACTACCTATTTCTTCTTTGCCATGTGAATTTTTGCACTCATATCCCTATGCAATCCTCTGTGTACTAGACATTGAGGGATGGGTGTAAGAATATCCAATTAATCTGGACACCTTCCTAGTGTTTCATTGAAGGGGTTGTTATGACTTGCTTCTTTTGGGATGCAACCAATTGGATTGGTTGGATCTGATGATTGAGATGTGTTAAGACTCTTAAGAAGAGAGTTATTGGGATTATTAAGAGGCAACATTTAAGGTAAGCTTTGAGGCAAATCCTTAGTCAATTCGAGCAAATAGGCTTGAATACGACCTTTACTCTATAAGTCAAGGATATTAGACTCTTAGTTACCAAATGAGTGAAGACTCCTTGGTATGTGGAGGAAGTTTAAATGTAGGAAAAACTTATCGAGGGGACGAGTGTAGAAGAATACCAAAAATGGTTTGGAATAGATATACAAATAGCTAGTGAGCGACCAAAGGAAATGGCAAGATAACGTTGTTCACTCTAATAGATTTGAGAGACTGGGATGAGAATCCCGATAGGAAAGTAGAAGTGTAGTAATCTGTGGAGTTTCTCTTGATAGTGTTTAAGAAATGATTGGAGCCTCTGCTGTTTATGGATTTAATAGATAGGATGGTTGCCTCGTTAGTGTAAATTAAAAGCTACGCATGATGGGTGGACTTATGATCCATGCTGGGGATGGTGATGGATTCGTGTAGTGCCTAAGTATGACCTTTCAAAGGTTGTGAATGATTAGAGACTGATCAAACCAGAAATTGAGGCATGAACGTTGGCTATCGGATGAGTGTCCTTGGAACTGGTATCAGTAGGGATGGAATCCCAAGGAATCCCATACGGATGGGAGTATGGTGTTAGTAGTAGAACTTAAGACAGTGACCAGTAAAGATAAGTAAGTCTTTCGTAAAGGATTGGTAGTAGAGAATGACGGACTCACAGGTCAGTGGAAGAGGAAATGACTTTTCCCGATAGTTGAAGGATGAGCAAAAGACTGATGATAGTTTCAGCAACTAGTTTTATTTCTCCAAGAGAGTAAGACCAAGTTGGAATTGTTTCCTTGACGATATTATGTGTGTTGACACTTAAGGATGTGCGTTTTGTTGAGTTCTAATCAGGATGGGACCTTGTGAGAACTCATGGTTAGTGAGTGGTACTCGTATCCCTACATGATCCTCAGTGTGTTATGTAACACCCCGATTTTATTAATCTTTTTATTTAACTAGTATTTAAGTAATTGTATTTTCTTAGAGAGTCTAGAAAATTAAATAAATTATTCCGAGGCCATAGTCACGCTCTACACTATCGTAGGAAGCTATGGTTAAGTTTTGGGTCGAAAACTCAGACGGAGCCCGGTCTGCGTTTTTCCTTGACAGTAGTGCTTTACTACTATCGAGACCTAATTTGGAACCGTGAAGGAGACAGTTAGTCTTAGAATCACTTTTCTTATATTTTCAAAAAAGTTCGTCCTGACGTTCGAAAATGAAAATAATATTATTATATTCAGGCCGATAATCGTTCTAGGAGACGATTCGAGCTATCTTAAGATTTTTCGAGAATCTTGAGCCAATGATTTTCATACCAGAGCTATGATAAATCATTTGGGGACTCCTACAAGTGTCGTGAGGATTTTCAAAATATCGGGACGCGAAATGACCAAATTGCCCTTGGTCTTTTTACTAAATTACCTTTTTACCCTTTTCTTAACTCTTAAGTTACCTCAAATGAAAATATCTAAATTTGCATGACTCACCTCACTCTCTCTCCATAATTTCGAGCTCCCTCTATCCTCTCTCACCTTCATCTTCTTTTTCTTCTTCCTTCTTTCTTCTTCTCCTCCATTTCTCTTTTCTTCCTCCATTTTCAACCTCATTTTCCTCAAGCTTCCTCAAGATTTTTCAAGAAGTTTGTGAAGCAAAGTTTCTCCTCACATCCTCCTCTATCACCTAGAAGGTATCGATTTCATCCTTGAACTCTCAATCTTTATTTTCTCCATTTATTTTCATGAATTTCAATTTCTAGATCTAAACTTCAAAAATCTCTAGAAAATTGTAGAAAAATCATTTTGAGACCAAACCAATTCCTATGATCTAGTATTATCCCCTAATATCATAATCCAAGAGCTTGTAATGAAATAAAATCTCTAGCCTATTTATCTAAAAGGGGCCGAATGGGTGCTTAAGGGGAAAATGGGTTTTTGTTGTTCATTGTTCTTGATTTCACCTATTTCATCCCTTAATCATGTAATCCAAGGGATTAGGAGGCCAAATCAAACTCTCACCTATTTTTCATGGTGATGGCCGAAACCCTACTTTGTTGGTTTAAGGGGTTTTGGTTCAAATCTTTGATAATTGATCATTGATTATGCATTAGGTATGCTTAAGGGTCATTGATCCAAGAGTTGGTAGAATTTCAATATCCCTTGCCTACTTAATTAATTAAGGGCAGTAGCTAATCCTAGAGATTAGGTAGTTTATGATTTCATTATTTTAATTTCTGGTTGTGTTTTACTGTATAGAATCCGACAGGACTTGAACGCTCGATCGCGCACTCGATTGACTGCTGCGGAGCCACATTCAGAATCTCCCGGGAAAATCACTAAGGTGGGGGAAAGAACCACAATATCGTCGGGGAGGCAAGCTTTAAATAATATATATTGTTATGCGTAGGGCGACCCAAGCCTTACTAGAGGTCGTTTGACCGTTAGGTTGATTTTACTGCATATTGAGGATGTATGCTCTGTGATTGGTAGTCAATGTGATATATGTTATGCTTACTATATGCTTATGATTGATTAAACATGATTTATCTGTAAGTTGATTTTAATATTGTGTATATATTGTTGTGACTGTTGATGTCTGAGTAGAACTAGGCAATGATTTCTGATAAATCGGGTGATGAATGTGTGGTGAGAAAGTCGAGGTTATATATATGTTGTAGTGCTCAAGCGAGTGATATAGTTGATCTGTCGATGTCGTGATGTGAGTTGATACCCGGTTAAGCCGGATGAAAGTTGGTCGTGGTTGTATATAAGTCGTGGTTGAGGCACTAAGTGTTAATCCTGAGATGAGTCAGTGAGATTCATGTTGCATAGTTGTTATTCATCACTGTGTTGGCATACGGGCGATTTCGATCTTACCTGCAGGGAGATGGTCGTACCGATTAGTTTGGCGTAGGGGCGATTTCGATCTTACCTGCGGGGAGGTGGTCGTACCCGCTAGTCGAATTATAGACGGACGGGCGCATATCTCGACCTAGCCTACGGGCGGGGGGATATGTCGTTACCAAAAGTTGAGTTGTTAACGAACGGGCGAATGCTCCGACCTAGCCTGCAGGCGGGGGAACATGTCGTTACCATAAGTTGCGTTGTTGACTGGCGAATATTCCGACCTGGCCTGCGGGCGGGGGAATATGTCGTATCCATGAGACGATTTGGGCCTGCGGGCTTTAGACCGAACCCTACCTTTATGGGTATGGCATAATGATGATTGGGACACCTTGATCCGTTGGGGATGTCACGTTGTGATCGCGTCCATATAGTCGTTAGTTGCATGAGTGTGAGAGACAGTAGTTAAGAGAAAAATTATTCGGGAGTTGTTTGGTTGTCACTATTGTGATTTGGTGTGTTGTTATCTGTATAGATTATTTATATCGCTGTTTTTCCCATGTGTGACATATTAGTGTTTTTTATCCCCTGTACTTTTCTATGTTGTATTTCTTTGTTCTCGACTGTACAAGAAGACCCTGATGAGGAGTTTCCAGAGGAGATTGACGGAATACCTGTTGAGCCTGATGCCGGCGGGAGAGCCTCGGATCCCAATGCTGGGGGACCTTGAGCGCCAAGAGATGAAGTTGGAGTGCATTTTGTTCTGATGTTATGTTTTTAGTTTTTATGTATTTCGTACTCTGAAGTACTTTATATTTGGTATCAGTGTTGTAAGCTTTACTGATGAAGCCAATACTATTGTGTATATATACTTTTATTATGGTTTCAGTAGGTATTGTATGTTTTAATATTTCCGCAAATTTAATACTACTACGCTACGCTATAACTCTAATAATTATAAGTGTGGTCACCAATGGGACCTCCTAGGAAGGGGTTGTCTCATGTTAGACATTTGAGTGAATTGGATTAATAGTAACTTCTGGCTTAGACATTTCCATATGATCCCATCGAAAGATTTGTTATGACTAATTCTTAAAGTCGTAACACAGGGAAATTCTTGATACTGGAAGTTTCTTGACGAAACTTAATCTAATCACTTCTACTCTTGGTAACTGTGATCCAGTCTGATTTTTTTTGCCAGACTGTCCATCCTTCAATTCCTTGTTTTCTTGGAAGGTTCTTATGAAAGGAGGAACTTTATTAGAGTCATGATTGTAAACCTGTATTACCTATGCATTTTTACACTCACGAACCTACTGAAGAATCTTTTTACATACTGAATAGTATTCCGTTTCTGAGCTGTGAAATCCTTCCATAGAATTCTTGTAAGGATTAAGAAATCCTGTCTAGCCTTGAGTCGCGAAATTTCGAGGACGAAATTTTTTTAAGTGGGGTAGTAATATAACACCCCATTTTTCACGCTTTCTAAAACCAGTAAACTATATAAATGAGTTTATATTTTTATCTATGTTTTAGAAAATGATTTTGGGAAAACTAAAATAATATTCATGCTCCATACAATCGTAGGAACCTACGGTTAAATTTTGGGCCGAAAACTCAAACGGAGCCCGGTTTACATTTTTACGGACAGTAGTGTTTTACTACTGTAAAGACCTAATTTTGACTAATGGTCAGAATCATTAGTCTTAGAATTCGATTATCTACATATTTGCACAAATCCGTCCTGACGTTCAAAAGTAAAAATAATATATTATATTCGGACCAATAATTGAACTGGGAGACGATTAGAGCCGTAGAAGGATTTAACTGTGAATATTTGGGCCAATAATTTAACGTGATTGAAGATCCACTCCCTTAAAAATAGGGATATTGAGGACATGGTCAGCTGATGGGACAGTTAACCGAGATAGTGAGTTATGGTTCATAACTTAGGTAAACAACTGGAATTAAGTGGCTGAGCACCAAATTCGCACGACAACAAAAATGGCACGCCCGGTGGGACCAAGAAGGAGAACATGTTGGGAAGTTTACCTCTCCTGGTCATGATTACAATTAATGCATGCACTTGAGGTTCGGAATGAGTCTCAACAACATGGAATCAGCTCAATCAACTACCATGAAGAATGGTAGCCATAAAGCAGTCGAACCTCCAACTTCAATTGCCTTAGGCATGCCATCATCTCAATCATTAGTGACAACCATGCCAACTCAACAGGTCCAAATACTGATGCCTACTTTTGATGGAGCTTCAAGAGTAGCAGCTGATATGACTGATCAAAATCAGCCAATTGTGATGACCATTTCGTTTATCTTCCAGCAAATAGACATGGGGTACATGACATTATGTATGAGATGTGTAAGCAGTGACAGACATTATCAAACCAATGGTGCATAACGAAGTGCATCAGGTGAAGGAGCAAAAACAAAAACAATTGAATGCTTGAGAGAACTCGACAACACAACTGAATTGTATGCAACAAATCTCAACTGGTACTGCCCAACAAATACAACCGAGTCCAACCCATCATGTTCAGGAAAGACCGTCTTAGTGGGCCAGCCGAACATGATTCAGAAGATCACTAGTGGAAAATAGACTTTTCACGTCAGGCTTTTAACATCTGTTAAAGAAAAATAGATGTTAAAAATAGACGCGGTGGCAAACTTGTAAATAAATAGCGTATAGAGTACACTTTTAATATCGGTTATAAGTAGCCTGATGTTAAAATGTACTTTTAACATCGATTTCTGGTAAAACCGATGTTAAAAGTTTCTTCCCTCCATTCCATATTTACTGGTGCTAACATTTTAACATCGGTTCTTAGTTAACCGATATTAAAAGTCAATTTTTAACATCGATTTTTTATATAACCGATGTTAAAATAAATTTTAACATCGATTTTTTCTAGCAACCGATGTTAAAAGTTATTAAAATGTATAACGTTAACTTTCTCAAACCTTCTCTGTCTCGCGCCCTACATTTCAACGTTATAGTGTTCTCACTCCCGCGACCTACTTTTCTCTTCTCTTCATTGACCTCCTTCTCCTCCGTTCGTGAGCCACCGTAGAACCACCACCATAACTTCCTCTTCACAAAGGTACGTAACTCTCTCTTCCCTATTTTTATTTGCTAAAACCCTCATTTGCTAAATACAATTTTTGCTAATATTTGCTCAGAACCATTTACAACTGAACCATCGCAACTGAACCACCCCAACTCCCTCTCATCTACAACTGACCACCGCATTTGAACCGCCCCAACTCCCCTTCTACTTGGTAATCCTTCTCTGTTAGTTAGTGTTTAGCATTGTCTCTGTTTTAATGATTTGAATATTTTATGAAATAATGAAATGCATTTTGAATTTTTTTTAAACTTAAACACTTTGATGTTACATATTGAGCATAGACTTTTAGGCTTTGCTTATAATCTCAATAGTCAAGGGGTTTGGGTTCTTTTAAAAAGTTAGGTCATCTGGATTGGTTTGATCAATAGTCGAGGGGTTTAGTTTCTATTATAGGACTTAAGGTTTAGGCCTATAATTTCAATTACTGCTCTTTGAGAGTCTCCCCTCTGGTGCTCATATTGTATAAATATCTGTATATCTACAGAACGTGGATATGGACCGTAGTTGGATGGTTAGTAAATGCATAAGTGATGAGTATCGGGAGGGAGTGGAAGAGTTTCTAGAATTTGCTCAAAGAAATCTTCCTGATAGTAATGGAAGATTTAATTGTCCTTGTGTTAGATGTTTGAATATGAGGAAATGTGAAGTTAAGCAAATACGTGATCATCTTATTTGTGAAGGGATTTGCAAGAGTTATACAAGATGGATATGTCATGGTGAAGACTTGTTAAACATGCCAAGTGTGTCCCAAAGTGAAGAAGTTGATGTAGATATGGAGGACGGTCGACTAGAGGACATGATTCGTGATATTGGACAAGAGTCATTTCAGCGAGCACGTGTGTATGATAATTTGTGCAGTGATGCGGATACGCCTTTGTATCCGGGGTACACTACTTATACAAGGTTGTCTGCTGTCTTAAAATTGTTCAATGTGAAGGCGAGAAATGAGTGGAGTGATAAAAGCTTCACCGAATTGCTTGAGTTGTTGAACAACATGCTTCCAGAAGGCAACACACTGCCAGATCGTAACTATGAGGCGAAGAAGATACTCTGTCTGATGGGTATGAGTATAAGAAGATACATGTATGTCCTAATGATTCCATACTATACAGGGGTGTGTATGATGGGATGCACGACTGCCCCAAGTGTGGGGTATCGCGGTACAAAGTGAAGGATGGTGATTCTAGTTGTGATGTGATCACAAAGGGTCCTCATGCAAAGGTGTTGTGGTATCTTCCAATAATTCCAAGGTTCAAGCGATTGTTTGCTAATGTAAATGACGCAAGGAACATTAGATGGCATGCAGATGAGAGGAAACGTGATGGAATGTTTCGCCATCCGGCTGATTCTGTGCAATGGGAGAGAATTGATAGTTTGTTTCCGAATTTCGGAAATGAGCCAAGAAACCTTAGGCTTGGACTTGCTACGGATGGAATGAATCCGTATGGTACCTTAAGTAGTATCCATAGTTCATGGCCTGTTCTCCTCGTAATTTACAATCTACCTTCTTGGTTGTGCATGAAGCGCAAATACATGATGTTATCTATGATGATTTCGGGCCCAAAACAGCCAGGAAATGACTTAGATGTTTTTCAAAGTCCCTTGATTGAAGACTTGAGAAAGCTGTGGGTGGAAGGCGTTGATGTGTTTGTTGGCCATTGCAAAGAGACTTTCAAGATGTGTACCATGTTATTTTGCACCATCAATGGCTTTCCAGCATACGGGAACTTGTTCGGGTATAGTGTTAAGGGGCATAAAGCATGCCCAATATGTGAAGAAGGCACATGTTTCACACAATTGCAACATGGAAGGAAGACAGTTTACCTTGGGCATCGGAGATTTCTCAGATATGATCACCCATATCGTAGACTGAAAAAAGCTTTCAATGGATTCCAAGAGAATGGAATTGCTCCGACGGCCTTTAATGGAGAGAAAGTTTATCAAAGGGTGAAGGACATTAATGTTATGTTCGGAAAGGCTCAAAAGAAGGCTATTGAGAAAAACATATGGAAGAAGAGGTCGATCTTCTTTGATCTTCCATACTAGTGCAAACTTGATGTCAGACATTGTATTGATGTCATGCATGTGGAGAAAAATGTATGTGATAGTCTAATTGGAACGCTTCTCAACATTCAGGGTAAGACAAAAGACGGTGTGAATGCTCGTCTAGATCAGGTTGCGATGGATATACGAGAGCAGTTAGCTCCACAACCAAAGGATGGTAAGCGGACATATTTGCCTCCAGCATGTCATACCTTGTCAAAAAAAGAGAGAACAAGTTTTTGTGAGTGTCTACGGGACGTCAAAGTGTCACAGGGTTACTCTTCAAATGTCAAGAGACTTGTCTCAAATGATCTAAAATTGGTTGGCTTAAAGTCTCATGATTGCCACGTCTTGATGCAACAACTATTACCAGTGGCTATTCGTGGTATTGCTCCTAAAAATGTTAGACATGTCATAACTAGGTTGTGCTCATTCTTCAATGCTATATGCAGCAAAGTCATTGACCCCCAGAAGTTGGATGAGTTGGAAGATGAGGCTGCTATAATCTTGTGCCAATTGGAGATGTATTTTCCTCCTTCATTTTTCGACATCATGGTTCACTTAATTGTTCATCTAGTGAGGGAGATTAGATTATGTGGCCCCTTTTATTTAAGGTGGATGTACCCAGTTGAGCGATACATGAAGATCTTGAAAGGATATGTGAAGAATCCACACTGTCCTGAAGCATCTATTGTTCAAAGGTACGTTACAGAAGAAGCTATTGAGTTTTGTCAAGACTACCTTTCAGAAGTGGAGGCTATAGGGATTCCTAAGCCTCGTCATGAGGGAAGATGTGCTGGTAAGGGTACATGAAGTATAAAGGTTAATAGCAAGGCTCGGGAGGAAGTGTTTCAAGTCCATTTGCACATTTTGAATAACACTGAAGAGGTTGCACCTTACTTATGTGCTCCCAAACAAGATGTCAAGGAAGAAAACCCTAAAAGGAACAAAAAATGGTTGTTGAACCATCATAACAAGACTTTCGTAGCCTGGTTTAAAGAAAAAATTACAAATGATCATATTGCTTCCGATACATTACAATGGCTAGCACATGGGTCACGTCTTGAAGTCATATGTTGGAGTGGATATGATATTAATATGTTTTCCTTCTATACAAAGTCCCAAGATGACAAGAGTACCATGCAAAACAGTGGGGTTTTGAACGTATCTGAGTCGATGCACTTCTCTAGTTCAAAAGATACAAACCCCATTATGGCATCGAAATCTTACTTTGGAGTCATTGAAGAGATTTGGGAGGTCGATTACACTAAATTTCAAGTGCCTGTTTTTAAGTGTAAGTGGGCTGACAGTAATAGTGGCGTGCAAACCGAAGAATTAGGATTTACATTGGTAGACCTTGACAAAGTAGGTCACACGAAAAAGTCTTTCATCATGGCTTCCCAAGCAAAACAAGTGTTTTATATCAATGATCCTTCTAACAAAAGGTGGTCAGTTGTTCTCCAAGGAAAAAGCATGTATAATGGTATCCATGAAAATCAAGATTCAACTCTTAATATTCCATAAACTCCTTCTTTCTCAACACAGATGCCTATTTTCGTCGAGGAAAATGTAGTGGACGATGTACTTGCCACTCGTGATGATCATCATGAAGGGATATTGATCTAAACTTGACCATAGTGTAAGTTATGTTTAAATTAAAGTATTCTTTTTTTATTTATCCATGTTAAAGTAGACTTATTTTTATTTCTACATGTTAAGTTAGACTTATTTTTATTTATCCATGTTAAAGTAGGCTTTTTTATCCATGTCATAGTAGATTTATTTTTATTTATCCATTTTTATATACTAACCTAATTTATTACTTTTTGTCTAAATAGGCATATATGACTGATCCGGCAGGCATTCCTCCTTCTCCTTCACATAGCGGGTCAGGTGGTGCACGCCCCAAAAAAAGGGGTAGAGCAGCCACAAAGTTACAATCGTTGGCCCTGAGTCGTTGCGGTGATCAGAGGCTTCCGGTTGAGTTTGATACATATGGGGGGCCATAGGGCCGAATGCTGACAAATTCACCGGTTTTGTAGCTCTGGAAGCTCGAAACAGGGTTAGCATTCTGATTGAGGAATGGGCTCAGGTACCGAGTATGGTGAAGGATCAAATTTGGTCTTCAATCTTGGTATTTTACTTTTATCCTCTCTATTTGTATCTAAATTGTATTTACTTATATTATTATCATACTCTAATATTTCCTCCATTTTGTTTTGGACTATAGTTGACCTTTGATGTCCCGAATACTCCTGAATGTAAGAAGAAATGGCTTTCTTTTGCCGCGAAGCGGTGGACGGGGTTCAAGACCTATTTGGGCAATAGATATATTTTTGAGAAGAAAGACAGCAAATCTCCACTTGACACATACTCTTTCATTGATAAGGAGACGTGAAATAGGTTTGTTGTGAGCCGACAAGACCCTGCCTTTCTGGTTAGTTTCCTGTTATATTTTTTATAATAGGCCTATCTAATTTATTTATTTAATTGAATTGAGTACGTGTTATTTGTAACAGGAGAAAAGGAAAAAGGCCAAGGAAATCCAGAAAAACAATGTACACCCACACCATATGTCTTGTGGTGGCTATCGTATGGTTCGACATAAAATTATGGATGAGAAGATGAAAAAGAAGCAAGAATAGGCCAAAAAGAAGCAAGAAGAAGGTGGAGCTGATGGAGAAGCCGAAGCCGATGGAGAAATAGTTGTTAATCCTCCATCTCCACCCGAATGCCATGAAACATGGATGGAAGCCCGAAAGACAAAATCGGGAGATTTTAAAGCCGAGCCCACACGCATTGTCGCTGAAAAGATTGTAAGTAATTAATAGATTACTTCTACTTGTAATTAATACAGTTAAGTAAACACTATCTTACACATATTTTGTGAATTTCCCCCTTGTAGACATCGCTGGTGGAAAAAAGCTCGCAAGGATCATTCGTTCAACATGGACGTAGGGATATCCTGAGCACTTCCCTACGTAAAGATGACCACCCTGGCTTTGTAAAGGGTGTTGGAGGGCTAGTGGGCATTCGGCAATATCACGGACGACGAGTCCATGTTGGAAGCCGACTCAGCAGCCACGAGCGGGAAAGCATTAAGGAGGAGCTTAAAAGAGAGATGTTTCCGGAGCTTATGGAATCATTCATAAAGGAGATGTTATCTAGGGGGGTTACCATTTCCCAACAAAGCCCAATGATCCAACCTTCTCAGCATGTGAGCACCGTGGGGAGCTGTGAGGATGCACATAAGCCAGTTGAGATGCCTTTATCCCAGGTATGCATATTAATTTCATAGTAATCATTTAATTACTTATGTCTTATTTATTTACAAATGACATTACTTAACTAATGCCTTATCTTTGTTACTTAGAACATTGATAAAAAGCTAAAATCGAATGTAGCTCATTTGGCCGCATTTGCTGCTGATGCGCTGGATAAAGAGTATGCTATTCCCTTGGAACACGAAGGCGCTTGCGACTTGCCAGCCTTTTTTTCTCTGGGCAAGGATATAGGTGACATATGTCTATTTGGTAATTGGCTAGCCAATACCGTTCTGAGTATGTAGTGCACGTTAGTACACTGTTGGCATGCATCTTTGGTATATTAATTCTATAATTTATTTCAATGTCTTAGGTATTTAACATTATTTTATTCTAATATCTTAGGTATCTTCATCGCTTATGTATAGAAAGAGGCAACCAGAATACGTATGGATTCTTAGATCCAAGCATAATTCAGGAAAATTACTGCACTAATGGGGATGCGATGAAGACCTGCATCCTGAAGCTACTTGGTCGAACAAAGAAAGATATTTATCTAGCAGCAATACTTAGGAGTGGCCATTGACAGTTGCTTATACTTCATCCTAGCCAGCATCGTGTCGTCTTCTTATGCTCGTTGCACTATAGTCCGACATCTGAATTAAAGGACGCGATTGACATGTAAGCTTTAATTTAACTTGTAATTAAATTGCTTTTGCTTTATTACATGAACATAATTGACATTATTATTTTTAATCATAGAGCTATGGTTGCAAGTAGCATGGCTTGTGCAGATGGCAAAAGTAGGCCATTCAAGTCAAAAAGAAAGCCTGAATGGATTATCCCACTCGTAAGTAGTTTATTATTTCTTAAAAAAAAATTACAACAGTAATTATTATTATATTAGTACTGTACTTGATATTCAATTTCATATTGCCTTGTAGTCTCATAGACAAGCTGGCGGCTGGGAGTGTGGATACTACATGATGAAACATATGTTGAACGTGGTCTCCGCCACTATTATTGACGGATGGCCACAGGTAATAAATATAAAGTTTTGCACAAGTTAAATTATATTTTGTTTTGGTTGATGATTTAATGTAGAGTTTATTTAAACTTGTGCATGCTTTTGACGATCAAACTCCACTTGATAAAGAAGAGATGAAAGACCTGAGGGATCATTTTGCTAATTTCTTTTATGAGTATACTAGGCAGCATAATGTAGATTGTATATGATTTTTGCACTTGTATGTATTGCATGTGACACATTTTGGACTTTAGGTTATTGCACTTATAGCACTGTATATATGTAATGTCATATAATTTAGTTTAATTATTCTGGACTTGTGTAACTAGTACTGTAATATTGTAATTTCGGAATAGCAATATATGAGTTACATGTTTGAATCTGTTTCTGGCATTATGTTGTGTACTAAATTATGGATGATATACTAATTGATATGCAGGGTGGGAAAGAACTATAAATGTAACACACCATTTAAAAAAAAATTTAATTTTAACATCGGTTGTTCTAATAACCGATGTTAAAAGTACACTTTTAACATCGTGTGTTCCTAAAACCGATGTTAAAAGTGTACTTTTAACATCGGTTTCAGATGCAATGGATGTTAAAAGTGTATTGACCAGAGCACATCTCTGACTGAGACCACACTTTTAACATCGGGTGTTACTATAACCGATGTTTAAAGTGTACTTTTAACATCCGGTTTTTTATTAACCGATGTAAACATCCCTTTAATTAATGTCGCCTCCTTAACCGATGTTAAAAGTATTTTTTAACCGATGTAAAAAGTGCTTTCTGTACTAGTGGATCCCTCAACCTAGTCCCGTTATACAAGCACCTACTGTGACACCCTTTACCCCGCGTATGATAATACATAAGAAAATCGTACATGCTTTTTAAAATAATATCAATATAATATAAATCTGAAAGGTAAAGTGTATCACATCATCCAAAAACATAACATGAGAATTTGAATAAATCGAAATCCTTTAACATATAACAACTGCGAAAAAACATAAACGTAAACAAAACCCAAATCCCGATGTCACATAATCAGAGTTGGTAACCACTATCGATATTACATCAAAAAACAACTAACATAAACTAGACTATACTATGAGCAAACGATCTCGTCGGGATCACTCCTCAGCTGGCAGCTCACCGTCCTCTGGATAACCAAAGGTACATGCAAAACAACAACAACAGATAGGGAGTAAGAAACTGTACGTATAAACATAAGCGGTAATAGAGCAGTTAGCAAGATGATCATGCAGCATATAAACATCATAATACAACATACATGTTATAACGCACATCATCATATCACATTCGTAACATGCTATACAATGCATAACTACTCCACTACTCCATATGCAATGTGGATCCAATAACTAACTCGGGAAGACGATTCGGAGTACATCAACTTGTTGACCATCATGCATTAACACTGGCTGTTCACCTTACTCTCGAATGAACCCCATGAGTAACGATTCACCTTACTCTCGGATGAATCCCCACGAGTTACCTGTCCACCAAACCCTCGGGTGAACTCTCAACACTGGCTGTTCACCTTACTCTCGTATGAACCCCATGCGTAACGATTCACCTTACTCTCGGATGAATTCCCACGAGTTGCCTGTCCACCAAACTCTCGGGTGAACTCTCAACACTGGTTATTTACCTTACTCTCGGATGAACCCCCATGAATAACGATTCACATTAGTCTCAGATGAATCCCCATGAGTTGCATGTTCGCCATACTCTCGGACGAACTTCCCCGTCATCGTAACTTCCCCCAAACTAACAACACCATGTCATGATGCATGTAATGCTAACATGCAAACAAAATGGCAACCACCTCCATCAATACCACTAACACAGCCAATCAACTTTGACCAAAAAGCATCAAAATGATTTATCAACATCAATCTTGACCATTACGCATCAAGATTGATTTAACCAACATCGGTAACAGTACATCGTTACCAATAACATCATCTCCACATTAATTAATCTCTTTATTAAGTCTCTATTATTATATTGTACCATATCATTGTCTTAATTCATGAGCTATCCTCAAGGTCGTGTTTTATAACCTCTTATGTCATATTTTTATTCCAAAAAGGGTATTAAATCTCTTTTTCTTTAAAACAATGAATTTTTCTTAATTCTGACATGGCACGACCTGAGCATGGGCGTGCTAAAAAACGTCACTTTTTCTCATTTTTCCGACACGGGCGTGCTACTAAGAGCACGGTCGTGCTGGCTTTACTAGGCGGAGAGTACTAGCATGCCAATATTAAGCACGGGCGTCCTCAACGCTGTTACAGCGTCTCAGTTTTGGGAACTTAGCAGCTTTTCTAGATTTTAATCCTCGAAATCAATCTTAAGGTTCTTGACTAATCCATTGGCATCAATCTCACTACTCGTCAACATCATTATGTTTTATGCACATCAAATAGACAAATCCTAGTTTTAGGCTTAGCGTTGACATCCCTATGTCTTTTATTAACATAGTTTTAACAGCAGTTTCAACATACCAGCCCATACAACCATGACATATCAACAACATCATAAGCAACATCATAAACAAAATCATAAATGTCATGCCAAAATCATACAAACCATTTAAACAATTAACAACATGTATAAACAACCATAACAACTTCATACATCAATTAAGGCATTAAGAACGCTCAAGGATTCAATAGGAACCCAAGAGAAAGGCTAGAGACGGATGTTTATAACTCTAGGAAAGACGGCTATGAGTTTTAGGTCGAGCAAAAGAGGTGTAAAAAGGATTAGGGTGAAATAAGTTGACCAAAAGAGCCCAAAACGCGTTTTTGGTGCGCGCGAAGAGCCCGGCGTGCTGAACAACTGGCACGAGCATGCTGCACGGGAGCATGGGCGTGTCACCCTGTCAGGATCACTGATCTGACTCGTTCTAAGGTTAACTACCCCAAAACACATCCCTAAACATCTAACGTAAGCATACATCACATAACATATGTATAACAACAAGGATAACATATATAACAACACTATATAATAAGCAAGCGAAAACTGGGGTGTTACACCTGGGGGCAAATGTTGTAAACAATACTGTATCTAAACCGGTATTACAATATAGACAAGTTCACTTAGCCAAAATGCCACCAAATACGTTAGGCCAGCTTGGTATGTCGTGCTTTGTATCAAACACTTCGGCTATTGGTGTAAACTCATAGGTGATTGTACTAGGGGTTATTACTATACTATGTTGGGGAGCAGCCATGAAAAAGGATTCCACCTACCTCGTCTAATATGCTAGTCTATCAGTTGACCTCAGAATAGATGCCTTAGTTCAGATGGATCAAATTCCTCCTCGAGGAATTTTGTATAGGGCACCTGGTTATTATATTGGGGATCATCAATGGAATCCAATTCTATCTATCTCGACTAATCAATTAGCTGTCCATGGGACTCAATATAGGAATCCTGGTGATTATACAGCAAAGCAGGAATGGATCACAATTCCACCTACTGCAGCTAATCAAACAACAATTCCAAGTTTGCCAGAGCCAATGTACCAAATGCCAACAAGTCAGCCAGGTCCAACTTCAACCCTAATACCAAACTTTACACAATCGATAGATATTGAGAGTAGGTCGGTTATCCCTTAGCTAATTGATCCCAACATGATAGCTAAGACTATAAGAAAGTACTTTGGCGTGTAACAAAGGCCTTTAGATTGATTATGTATAGAAAGTCATATCCGAAATGGATGGATTGAATGATGCCATTGTCAGGAGGGTTTAAGACCCCAAATTTCACAACTTTCTCAGGAGAGGATAACAAGTCTTCCATGGAGCATATTGGAAGATTTACTGCCCAATGTGAAGAGGCTAATCAGAATGAGTACTACAAGTTATAATTATTTGCTTTGTCATTGACAAGGGTAACATTCACTTGGTATTCCTCTTTACCTCCTAATTTTGTGCAAAACTGGGCAGACATGGACAGGCGCTTCCATGATATTTTTTATAGATCCGAGCCTGAAGTTACAACAACTGGCTTAATGAGTTTGAAACAACAAGTGGATGAGACAACCATTGACTTCATAGAAAGATTTAGGAAGTTGAGAAAAAGACACACAGTTCAGTTTCCAGAAGTAGAATATGTTACCATAGCTTTGGGTAAGATGCACCCTCAAATGAGATAAAGGTTGCTTCTCAGGAATGTTCAGACTTGAGTCTGCTGGAAATCAAAGCTTTCATGATTGAACAATTATTTCTAGAGATGCAACATTTAATCTTCGTTGAAGATTATAATGAGTCTGAAGAAGCAACTGATTATCACAATGATTAGGCAGCTAATGTCATGACAACCGAGATCCCGAGGGGATGCTGACCTAAAGGCTTTGAAAGATGGAAAGTCCAAATTAGATGACAAAGGTATAACTTAGCTGAAACTGATACAGATTTATTCCCAGATGCTTTCGCTAACATGGTTTTAGTGCTCGACTTACTATTTCCTACATCAAAGGTAAATGGAAATAGCTGATACGCAAGCATTGGAGAGTCAATGGAACAGATGGACAAAGACAAATTGGAGAAAATTTAACTGTGCTAAATCGAAAACATAAGACCACTGTTTGTGAACCTAATGCCTTTACAAGGTTGGAGTTCCCTAGATCAACTAAACAAGATAGGATGCAGGGACATTTAGATGTGCCAACTAGCCAAGGTGAGTATATTATCTGCAAATTTGATGTCTTTAGAAGGTTGAAGCTTCCTAGATCAACTGAATCAGTTAAAGTTGGGGGCACTTAGCAGGGTCATTCAGACATCGCGAGTCTACTATCTACAAACCTAACAGTTCCAAGAAATTCAAGTTTTTACATGTAGATATCAATATGGTATCAAAAGTGAAAATTTTATTCAGCTGACATAATGCATCTTTCACCTTCCTCTTATTGCTGTCAACTTAAAGTTACAGGGGGCAAACTAAAAAAATTTCCTAATGGCTATTAGCTAATAAGGAGTGCGAGCTTACAAACTAAGTCAGCTGAGAGGACGAATAGGCAAGACAATTGGTTAGCGTATATTGGGCTTCAAATGTATCAAATGGGCCTTATTAATGGTCCAACTGTGGTATGTTGAATTTAGCGGAAAAGATCAGCTGAACTAAGATCAGTTGACCCAAGATCGGCCAAACCAATATCAGCTGAACTAAGATTGGTTAAACTAAGATAAGTTGGACCAGGATGAGCTGAACGCAACTACTAAGCGGGGATGGGTAGCTGAGAAGCAGTAGATGAGCCAGTTTAGCTGAGGAGATTTAGATGAAGCGGAATCAGTTGAATGGAGCAACTAAGTCGAAATGGGCTTGGAGACCTTTAATAGGCCTTAATAAGCTCATGTAAATACTGTTCAAATCGGTCTTTAATTATTTTCAGAAGGAAGTGGCATAGAATTGACCAAGTCAAAAACAGTTTCAGCCATTTAGCCATTTTCCTATATTTTTGAGATGAAGTTGAAGGTGGTTTTGAAGAGAGAATATGAAGATAAAACTTGATCAGCTGGAATCCAAGGCAGTTCATGAGTTTACTAAGTCAGAAATGTACATGAACACCCACTCCTTTAAAAATAGGGATATGGAAGACTTGACCAATTGATGGGGCAGTTAGCTGGGATAATGAGTTTTGGTCCATAACTTAGTTGACTAGGTAGTTACCTACATTATTGGTGGCATTTCATGAGTTCGCATAGTCAAGGACGTGATTGAAGATCCATTTCCTTAAGGCTAAATTACTCTTTTGGACCCTCATTTGTTTTAATTTATTCAACTTGGTCCCTCTACTTTAAAAATGTCAAGTTGGTCACTTAGTTGTCGAACGTTAAGCAATTTGGTCCTTTCCGTTAAGTTTGAGCGTTAAGTTGAATAAATTAAAATGAATAAGGGACCAAGTTGAATAAGTTAAAACAAACGAAAGACCGATTTGAATAAAATATAGGGACCAACTTGAATAAATTAAAACAAATGAGAGATCAAAAGAGTAATTTAGCCAGAACTTAAAGGTGAAACTTAACGGAAAGAACCAAATCGCTTAACGTTTGCTAAGTAAGGTACCAACTTGAAAATTTTTAAAATAGAGGGACCGACTTGAATAAATTAAAACAAATGAGGGACTAAAAGAATAATTTAGTCTTTTCTTAAAAATAGGGATATGAAGGACATGGTTAACTGATGAGACAGTTAGCCGAAATAGTGGGTTTTGGTCCATAACTTAGTGAACAACCGGAATCAAAAGTTAATTAAGTTAAAGAGCATGATTGAAGACCCCACTTCCTTAAAAATAGGGATGTGGAGGACGTGGTCCGCTGATAAAGTTTCAGTCACTTAGCTGAGGCAAGAAGTTTTGGTTTGTAACTTAACGACAAAGCAGTTACATACATTATTGTTGTTATTCATGATTTTATTAGGTTAAAGACGTGGTAGACAGTGATAGTGTAGGTTAACCAAGTAGTTTAAGGCTACAAATAACAATTATACAGTCAATTTTTGACACACACTCAATGAAACACAAGACTTTACATTTCTCTTTACTTTATTTTATTGCTTTCCTTTATCGTTTTTTGTCATTTACATTATGCAAAATTAGGATCATAGTTCAACTAATTAGCCGATCAAGCGTTTGAGCACCAAATTCGCACGATAACACACTCTAACTAACAAATTGTGGATATCTATTATGTGAAAAATGATTTTTTCTATTATATTCTTATTTCTTGTTTTTGAGTTATTTAGAACTTATCAACAAATATAACACTTTTAATTATTTTGTCTATAGAATATACTGTTTGCTTAAAAAAAAGAATATATTGTTTATTATATATAATAATTTTTGTTAATAAAGATAACAAAAAAATATCATTTAATTAGACATATCTGAGTACGTACGAGAATGATGATAAATATATCTCTCTTCTAAATGGTGATAGAGGTTAAGATTAAAATAATCGTCTATATAAATACTTAATAATATAAACTTATAAAAATAACTTTAGAGTAAAAACAAAAAAAATATAAGATATGTGTTAATATTACAATATTCTATATTATGCATGGATGTAATAATTTGAAGTAAGAACTTTGCTAAGAATCAACTAACTTATAGGCTCAATAAAACAAATAAATCGAACAAATAAATCGAGTAAACAATAATATTATATATATTTTTGTTATATAATGAAAACAGTATATCTTAATTATTTTTTAGATTAAAATAAATATATAAGTTATAAAATTATTCATGTCAAATTATGCTCATTTAATTGGTATATCATAATTTGTCAATATATATTTAGTCTTATACTGAAGCATACTTCTTTAAACAACAATTTTGTCATATTTATAAACAATAATTATTATAATAATTAACATATTTTATAGATAAAATAATTGAAATATGATATTTATTTAGAAGTTATTGAATTAAATCTAAGAAAACAAGAATATAATGAAAAATCGTTTATCACGTAATTGATACATGTTTTATATCTATTATTTGTTAGAGAGTATACTAAAAATATATATATATTTTTTATAAAATGGAGTGCAAACGCATCACTATAAGAACCAAAGATCCCAACTATGTTGGTACCAAAGGACTTACCAATCATCTGCAGTACTACCATAAATTTATTACGAAAAAAATAAAGAATACAAAATCATGGGGGGACCAAGCCAAATCCCATTGAAAGAGAACAATGAATCAACGAAATCTAAAATTAGGAAGATTATACCGATTCCGGTTAAAATCATCCTTAATGAAACGGGGGATTAAATCCCACCATGTAAACCCATGATTACTCAAACCATAGGAAGCTAACTTGTCTGCACATGAATTACCCTCCCTAAATATGTGAGAAACTTGAAAATGCATTTGCTGAATGAGTTTTTGACAATTAATCCATCTATTCCTTATCTTTCAAGGAATCGCAATTTTGGAGTTAAAGGCAGCCACTACCATTAAAGTATCAGTCTCCAACAAAAGTCTATACCAACCTTTTTTAAATGCTATCTCAATTGCAAGCATGGCTGCACAAAGCTCAGCAGACAAGGATAAATTAATTCCAATAGATTCAGAAAAGCATCCTAAAACAGCAGCACTTTTATCACGAAAAATTCCACCACAAGATGCTAAACCAGGAGAACCAAGAGTTGCACCATCAGTGTTACATTTAATCCAACCACAAATAGAAGGGTGCCAATCCACTTGAATGATTTTAGGAGCTTTCGATGCATAAGTACTGATTGAGAAAGATTTTAGAATGGAGAAGACAGAAATTGATGAAGACATACAGCTAGAAGAATGGTTACCCGAAAGAGACACTGCTGCAGCAATTAAGCTGACATTAGTACCAATCGAGACAAACTTGTTATGGAATCTTACTTGGTTCTTACAGTACCATATGGACCAAATCACATTGATAATACCTGAAATAATAACATCTCTTACTTGAGAACTCCAAGACTGATCACAAACTGACAACATAGCAGTAAAAGAGGAGAGATCTAGAGCAGTATGCAACACATCAGCTAGCCAAGTCCAAAGATGCAAAGCAAATTTACAGTTCAGAAACAGATGCTGAGAAGATTCACCATGTTCACCACAAAGACTACAGACTGAAACAATAATGCAACCTCTAATCTGCAAATTATCATCAGTAGGCATTTTGTTATGTAGCAATCTCCACAACAAGAAGGATTTAGATTGAGGAACATTATTATTCCAAATAATTTTCCCCCAATGAACTTCTAGAACAGCATGATTAAGAAACTTGTAAGCTGCCTTGAAAGAAAGCAAACCATCATTCGTACTAGTCCAAATTAGATAATCTTCTGAAGGCAAAACAGGAATTACTATATGCTGAATTTCAGAGATAAGAACAGGGAATCTATTTGCTAAAGAAGCAGGAATAGACCAAGCATTATCAACAATAAAATCTTGCACCATAGGCTGCAAGGACTTCTGCACAGAAACTGGAATTTGTAGCATATCCACAACTGGAGAAGAATGCCATTTGTCTCTCCAAAAATTAATCTTATGACCAGAACCAAGATGCCAGGAACTACAATCAGAAATCGTGTTCATGTATTTTTTCATTGCAGGCCAAATTGAAGACTTAACATAGTAGTTGATTGGAATATTCTTCCTCAGAAATCTGGCTCCTAGAAAAGCAGACCATTGAGAATTTACAGAATAAAATCCAAGCTAAGTTTGAGCATTGCAGCTTCATTGATGGATCTAATAGATCTCAGTCCAAGACCTCCCTCCAAGACTGGTTTACAAACCTTATGTCATGCAACTGTTACTAACTTTTTTGTAAAAATATCACCAGACCAAATGAAGTTTCTGATCCATTTATCAATAGATTTCAGCAGGGAAATAGGCCACACATAAACCTGAAAGCTGTAGAGAAGCATGCCATTGATAACTGAATTTACCAATTACACTCTGCCCATAATAAAAAGAAGAGAGCCCTTCCAAACCGCAAGTTTAGTTTTTATTCTGTCAGCAATAGGCTGCAAATGAACCATTTTAGGCTTGCCTTTAAATAAAGGGACCCCTAAGTAATTGAAGGGCAATGACCCTGCAGAGAAGCCGACAAAGTTTGATATTTCTGCAATTCTGCTATTAGACATCTTTCCAACATAAAACTTACATTTCTCGAGGCTCAAATGTTGACCTAAGGCATTGCCATAATTTTGAAAAAGATCCATAAGAATCCTCAAATTATTTTTAGTTCCTTTGCAAAAAACTAATATGTCATCAGCAAAAATAAGTTGATACTAAAAAAATATTTATTTGAGTAAAATAAATATATAATGGACTGAAAAAATAAATACTTAAATGAATTATATTCGTTTTTATAAAACTTTCAAATTATATATTTCAGTTTTAAAAATAAAAAATAAACTTTATTTTGTAAACAAGAAAACATAAGATTAATCTTTAAAAATATATTTAGTATACACATATCGAATAACTTATTAAAATAATTTTATTTTTAAATAACTTAATGGTTTTAAGTCAATAGTTAATCAAAACTGAAAAATGAGGAGGAGTTTAATTTAGGGTCAAATTTAGGATTTGTTGTAAATTTAATAAACTTAAAGGTGATGAGATATAAATTACCCTTTATTAGTGGTATTTGTTAACATTAATTTAGTGACTAATAATTTTATATGAATTTTTACGTGTAAAGTCTCATGAAACTAAAAAGAAATTTGGTAGTAGTAATTGCTTTTTATTAAACTAGTGTATGGATCCGTATCACGCAAGGAAAATAAACTATTTTTTAAGATTTTATCGAAAAATATGTAATTATGATTTCACGATTTTAGTTATATATTTTTTTGTAGGGAATTGTATATACAACAATTGTTGATTTATAAGTTTAATTATGCAAAAAATCTTTTTGGTTATTGAAAGATGTTGTTATATAAAATATAAAAGGTAGATCTCATATAATTTTAGTTATAAGGTATTTTATAATGTATTCAATTTATAAACCTTCTCCATTAAAAATCTATTTGTTTCTCGTGTAAGTTAACATTTTTAGAAAATATATTTATCTATCGTATTATTTTTTTCTCTCTTGAAAATGTATTTGATTTATTTTCTGTCTTTGTCTTGTGCAAGTTAACCATTTTTAGAAATTATATTTATATTTTATATTAATTT
Source organism: Ammopiptanthus mongolicus (assembly GCA_039655645.1). Classification (NCBI taxonomy): domain Eukaryota; kingdom Viridiplantae; phylum Streptophyta; class Magnoliopsida; order Fabales; family Fabaceae; genus Ammopiptanthus; species Ammopiptanthus mongolicus. Next base: position 86,381,710 of record CM077345.1, read on the forward strand.
TTTCTTCTCTCTTGTAAATCTATTTGATTTATTTCTCCTATTTTCTCATGCAAGTTAATCAATTTTAGAAAATATTTATCTATCATATTATTTTTTCTCTATTGAAATTTATTTAACTTATTTATCATCTTTTCCCATGCAAGCTAAGCATTTTTAGAAAATGAATTTATTTATCATATTATTTTTCTTTTTCTATCTTGAAAATTTATTTGATTTATTTATTCTTTTTTGTTGTACAAGTTAATCATTTTATAAAATATATTTATCTATAATATTATTATTTTTATTCTCTTTTGAAAATATATTTGATTTATTTCTCTTCTTTCTTCAATCATTTTATTAAGGATAATTCTAATTATAAAAAGGCCATTCTTAATCATTTGAACTTTTTTATCGCTCTTTAATGGCATTTAATATTAGTTTTTCCTTACGATTATTGATTTTTATAAAACTTAATAATTGTAATAAATTATTCATTATTATTTATGCTTTTTATTTTCAAATAAAACAAAAAATCCAATTGAAGAACCCGTAACATCTTTTACAATGATATTACACGTAAGTTTAAGGATGTGTTTGATTTAAATAAAATCAAGGGACATGATAGCACAAAAGTTTTTGTTTTGTGTTTGATTCAAAAAATGGTTATGATACAACATAAAATAAAGGATAAAGGATAACACAAAAATCCATACATATTTGGTGCCTTTTCTGATACCCCCAATAATTTTGTGGTAAAAGTTACTCTGTCCAACCAGAATGCGCAACCTCAGTTAAATGGGTCATGTTAGTGAGTTAAGTCAAATGGTTCTTACCATCTGATTGGGTCATCCGGGTAGAGTAAAGTTACCCTTCGGGTACCAGAGAATTCACCTACACATTTTGTCCCTTATCAAACCATGGAACAAAATATGGTGCCTTCTCCGGTACCCTCAATAATTTTGGGATAAAAGTTATCTTGCCTAATCAGAATATATGACACCCTCAATCCGATATCATATTTGTAACCCAAAACTCTAATAAAACGGTAAATAAAACTTGCTGATTTTACTTTCGGAAAAACATATTATTAAATATTTATATCTTATTAAATCCTGAAAAATCGTGATAAAATTTTTTCTTGTACCTCGGGTTTATTCTGGAAGAATAGAAAGTATTTGGCCAACGACTCGAATTTGGCCGCATATTCCCCGACTGACATGTCTCGCTGTTGCAGTCGTAAGAATTCCACGGTCCTCGAAAAGTTCTCAAGTAATCACTTCATGATTTTCTTCCAGTAGTTGCTTTGTCCCCTTCCGCCAGTATTCCTCATCTCCCATCAGTAGGAATGTGGCATATAGCATTTTCACCTATTCCGGGTTGTATATAAGCTCGAAGACATGAGTTTTAGTGATATGGTTCCAGACTGTCGCTATCTAGTTTTTAGAGTTTTTAATACTTTACTCTTACTAGTTGCTCTTGAAGGGACATGTTGTTCACGGTTCTTTTGTATATGACTAGTTACTGATGCATATATATGTATATGAGTCTTCTTTGATTACTCTGAGTGGTTGTCTATTATAGTTATTAGACAAGAAAAAATTTTATCACGGCTTTTGAGGATTTAATATAATACGTTACGTCAATTAAATGAGTAATATTAGTGAGTTAAGTTAAATGATTCTTATCATTTAATTAGGTCATCTAAGCAGGATAAAATTACACTAAGGGTACCAAAAGAATCTACCACAAAATATTGTTCCAATAACAAATTAAAAGACAAAAGTGCTCACTTATTTCCCATTAACTAAACTCTCTCTCTACGTTGTATATAAATTATATTAATTATTAGATAACATTATATTATATACTATTATATATTATATGTAATACTTATGTTACGTAATATATATAAATTATATTTTAATTATTATATAACCTAATATTATATATTACAGAAAATACTTATTTAATTTAATATTATATAATATAAAAGGTATTTAAGTAAATTTTAAATTATTTTACTTGTTCTATTCATTATCCATCAAACAATATATGGGACAAAGAGTTATGTTGTGACTCAACCATTTGTCTTGTGTTATTCTCCTTGTCCTGTATCTCAAAGCGAATCAAACGCACCTTAAGGGATTTGTATCTTGCATTTATCTAAATTTTAGAATTAGAAATAACGAACAAGGTTCAACCCAGTTGGTAGATATTTGAGTGTGTGTGAAAAATACTTTAATGAGAGAGACCGTACCCACTTTTGTGGTCTCTTCGTCTTGAAGGAGATTAGTCTCCCCCTATCGGTTGAAAGACATCCTTAGTTCACACAAAAAATAGAAATAAATATAATCATTTAATAAAAAAATATGTACATTTTTTTTTCGGAATCGCAAATGATCGCAAAGAGTATCTTTGATCGTTCACCGAGACTAATTTCCTTCGGGAGATTTGAAGACACTCAAGGTAGGATGTCCTATGCCAACCAAGTTTTTTCTATACACAAGAGTCAGGAATCAAATCCTGCCCACTTACTTAAGAGACCCGAGCCCATTATCACTCGGACCAACTTTGATTGGTGAAAAACATAGGTATATAAGATAATGCAAGTAAAAATATGTGTAATTATAATTATTTTATAAGTTTAATTTTCATATATTATCAGTGTAAATATTTGTTACATTGTCAACCAATAACAAATCATTTTATATTTGACTTTTAAGGTTGAAGTTTCCTAGATCAGCTGAACCAGTTAAAGTTAGGGGCCATTTAGCAGTGTCATTCAGACATCGCAAGTCTACTATTTATGTAACGGCCCGGACCGCTTTGAGGATTGTCGACTGTCCCCACAAACCAACATGTGTCTTTACAACGTGCTTTGTCCTCACTCACACGTTTTCTGGAAAACTTCCCAGAAGTTTACCCATCCCACAATTACTCCAAGTCAAGCACACTTAACTATGGAGTTCTTATGTTTTGGGCTCCCGAAAAGAAGATGCATCTTGTTGGTATAGGTAGTACCAATCAATTCTTATAAGCCTTTCTCCAACTGTACAGTCCCATACATGCACAGCCTCAGGATCCCTCTCATTCCGATGTGAATTCGGTTCATTCATGTGTCCATTTGCCTAGAAGACTGCCAGGAGCTGCTCCTTGTTCGTTCCTCATGCACCGGCGATCACTCCCTGCCCTCGTCAGCCTTAGGCGTTACATGCCCACTAGCTTCCACCTGGTTCGTCCCCGAACCATATTGTACCGAGAGAGGTCCGCTATGATACCATTTATAACGGCCCGGACTGCTTTCGAGATTGTCGACCGTCCCCACAAACCAACACGGGTCTTTACAGCGTGCTTTGTTCTCACTCACACGCTTTCTAGGAAACTTTCCAGAAGGTCACCCATCCCACAATTACTCCAAGTCAAGCACGCTTAACTATGGAGTTCTTATGTTCTGAGCTTCCGAAAAGAAGATGCATCTTGTTGGTATAGGTAGTACCAATCAATTCTTATAAGCCTTCCTTCAATTGTACAGTCCCATACCTGCACAGTCTCAGGATCCGTCTCATTCCGATGTGAATTCGGTTCATTCATGTGTTCATTTGCCTAGAAGCCTGCCAGGAGTCGTTCCTTGTCCGTGTCTTATGTACCGGCGATCACTCCCCGGCCTCGTCACCCTTAGGCGTTACAATCTACAAACCTAGCAATTCTAAGAAATTCAAGTTTTTACATGCAGATATTAATATGGTATCAAAAGTGACAATTTTATTCAGATGACATAATGCATCTTCACCTACCTCTTATCGTCGTCAGCTTAAAGTTGCAAGGGGAAAACTAAAAAAAAATTTAATGGCTATTAGCTGATATAGAGTGTGAGCTAACTAACGGCTAACTGATTAAGTCAGTTCAGCGGACGAATAGGCGAGACAATTGGTTAGCATATATTGGGCTTCAAATGTATCAAATGGGCCTTATTAATTGTCCAACCATGGTTTGTTAAATTTAGCAGAGATGATCAACTGAACTAGGATCAGCTGAAAAACAAGATCAGCCGAGTCAAGATCGACTAAACCAATGTCAGCTGAACTAAGATTGGTTAAACTAAGATAAGTTAGACCAGGATGAGCTGAACGCAACTACTAAGCTGGGATAGATAGCTGAGAAGCAGTAGATGAGCCAAGTTTAGCTAAGGAGATTAGGCTGAAGCAGAATTAGTTGAATGGGGCGGCCAAGTTGAAATGGGCTTGGAGACTGTTATTAGGCCTTAATAGGCTCGTGTAAATTCTATTCAAATGGGTCTTTAATCATTTTCAGAAGGAAGTGACATAGAATTGACCAAGTCAAAAACTTTCTTAGCCATTTAACCATTTTCCTTAATTTTTGAGATGAAGTTGAAGGTGGTTTTGGAGAAAGAATATGAAGATAAAACTTGATCACCTAGAATCCAAGGCAATTCATGAGTTTACTAAGTAAAAAATGTACATGAACTCCCACTCCTTTAAAAATAGGGATATGAAAGACATGACCAATTGATGGTGCAGTTAGCTGAGACAATGAGTTTTGGTCCACGACTTAACTGACTAGGTAGTTACCTACATTATTGGTGGCATTTCATGAGTTTACCAAGTCATGAGTCATGACATGATTGTTTTCTTTAAAAATCTGGATATGGAGGACATGGTCAAGGATGAGACAGTTAGCCGAAATAGTGGGTTTTGGTCCACAACTTAGTGAACAACTGGAATCAAGGGCAACTAATTAGTTAAGTTAAAAAGCATGATTGAAGACCCACTTCCTTAAAAATAGAGATGTGGAGGACGTGGTCAGCTGATGAAGTTTCAGTCACTTAGCTGAGGTAAGATGTTTTGGTTTGTAACTTAATGACAAAGCAGTTACCTACATTACTGTTATTAGCCATAATTTTACTTGATGTAAAATGTGGGTTATTGGGTTAAAGATGTGGTAGATAGTGGTAGTTAGGGCTGGAAATGAGTCGAGCTGAGTCGAACTTGGTTCAGCTCGACTCGACTCGATAAGAATTGGTTCAGCTCGTAGCTTGACTCGAGTTCAACATGAACCTTTTGTTTCAGCTCAAACTCGACTCGACTCAAGCTCGCGAGCAGCTCGGTTCAGCTCGTTAGCTCGACTCGTATCAATCAAAAGTCAAAATAAGTGTTCGACCCTCCTCCCTCAATAAAAAAAAGTTGAATAGTTTTAAAAGCTAATACAAAATATTGTCAAAAAAATTAATATAAAATATATTATTTAAATAAATTTAATATTTAAATATTATTGAACTAATAATAAAAATATATAATTTAAGTAATATATATATATATATATATATATATATATAAAATTATCGAGCTGGTTCATAAACCAAACGGGTCGAACTATACCTGGCACAAATTCAACTTATTTATTTAACGAGCTCAATTTTCAGCTCATTTGGTTCATGAACCAAGTTCAACGAGCTATTTATTGAGTCGAGTTTTGAACTATGTTCGAGTTGGTTCGATTCATTGCCAGCTCTAGTGGTAGTGTAGGTTAACCGGATAATTTAAGGCTATAAATACTAATTATACAGGCAATTTTTGCCACACACTCAATGAAACACAAGACTTTACATTTCTTTTTACCTTATTTTATTGCTTCCCTTTATTGCTTTTTGTTATTTACATTATGCAAACTTAGGATCACAATTCAACTAATTAGCTGATCAAGCGTATGTGCACCAAATTCGCACGACAACACACTCTAACTAACAAATGGTGGATAATAAACATATATCTATTTGGTTTATAAACCTTCTCTCTTAAAATTCTATTTGTTTTCCGTGCAAATTAATATTTTTAGAAATTATATTTATCTATCATCTTATTATTTCTTCTCTTTGGAAAATGTATTTGATTTATTTCTCCTCTTTGGCTTGTGCAAGTTAACCATTTTTAGAAAGTATATTTATCTTTTATATTATTTTTTTCTTCTCTCTGGTAAATCTATTTGATTTATTTCTCCTCTTTCCCTGTGCATGTTAATCATTTTTAGAAAATATATTTATCTATCATATTATTTTTCTCTCTTGAAAATTTATTTAACTTACTTCTCCTATTTTCCCTTGCAAGCTAACCATTTTTAGAAAATGTATTTATTTATCATATTAATTTTTTTTCTCTTTTGAAAATCCATTTGATTTATTTATCATCTTTTTCTGTGCAAGTTAATCATTTTTATAAAATATATTTACCTATCATTTTATTAGTTTTGTTGTCCGTTAAAAGTATATTTGATCTATTTCTCTTCTTTCTTCAACCACTTTGTGAAGGGTAATTTTGATTATTAAATAGAATTACATGGTCTTTCTATTTGATTAAAACTTAAAACAGCCATTCTTAATCATTTGAACCTTTTTATCGCTCTTTAATGGTATTTAATATTAGTTTTCCCTTAACATTATTGATTTTTATAAAACTTAATAATTGTAATAATTATTCATTATTATTTATGCTTTTTTATTTTCAAATAAAACAAAAAATCCGATTGAAGAACTTGTAACATCTTTTACAATGATATTACATGTAAGATGGGTTTTGTATCTTGTATTTATCTAAATTTTAGAATTAAAATATAAAAGCGAGTAGAAATAAAAATAACGAAAAAAGACCCAACCAAGTTAATAGATACTTGAGTCTGAATGGAAAAGACTTTAATGAGGGAGACTCTACCCACTTTTGTGGTCTATTCGCCTTAAAAGGGATTAGTCTCCGGTTATTGGATGAAAGACACCCTTAATTCACAAAAAAATAGAAATAAATATAATCATTTAATAAAAATACGTATATATATTTTTTTGGATTCACAAATGATCGCAAAGAGTGTCTCCGATCGTTTATTGAGACTAATTTCCTTTGCGGGATTTGAAAGCACTCAAAGCAGAATGTCCCATGCCAACCAGGTTTTTTTTCCAGATGCAAGGATCAATAATCAAACCCTTGATCACTTGCTTAAGAGAGCCAAGCCCAGTATCACTCGGACCAATCTTGATCGGTGAAAATAATATGTATATAAGATAATGCAAGTAAAAATAGGTGTAATTATAATTATTTTATGAGTTTAATTTTCATATATTATTAATCTAAATATTTGGTACAATATCAATCAATAATAAATCACTCTATATTTGACTTTTAAAGTGGTTATAATAAAAGTCAATTATTTCTAATGATGAAACAATTTATGATTGGGTGACAGTGTAAAAAATCTTACATTGATAAAGAACGGCAGATTCAGAAACTTTGGTTAGTGGGGGCAAGTAATAGTCTATAGATATATTTAGTATATAAAAATATTATAAATATGCATCATCTATAAAAAAATGATGTAAAATACACCATGATATAATATGGTTTGGTTTCAATGTGAAACTTACATTCATAGTGAGAAATGAGAAACAATTCAATAAGTAAAAGATGAGAGATTATCCAATCATTAAATAATGTTTGTCTTTTATTATAAAATTTAATTGATATGCAACGTGGGTGCAAATTTTTTTTACAGTATCATAAATAATAAATTTTCACATAATTAAAAATATTTCAATGTAATCACAACTTTTTTAAAAGTCTAATATAGTTGATCTTTATTGATTAACAATATACAAACTTAAACTTTTTATAATAACTAACTTAAACGTTACTGATATGATTATTTAATAATATAAAAACTTTATTTGTATTCGCAATGTATCCAAATTATACTCTTCAATAAAGAGATTTCTTTTTCCAGAATGCATAGTACACTTGGATTGATTTTGACCTCAAACTTCAACAGTGACCACAAGCGTGAAACCTCTCACAAATAAAAAATAGACCAGAAGAGGAAAACGCTGGGACCTCATTTTATCTCAATTTTTTTAAAAAAATGCTAACAGCATTACGGGCATATTTGATTTAAATTTTTCTAAATGCAAATAGAAAAAAAAAACACGATTTTTCATGGAGATTTATCTTCCCAATACATTTTTATACAAAACAAATATTTATAGTTTTATCCAATAGGTTTTTAAACTAGATTTTGCAAATTGAAAATTTAAAACAAACATAACAATATTCTTTATCATTCTTTTTCAAACATTTTTTTTATTAATTAAAGTTCATATGAATAAAATAAAATTCAAATAGGATTCATAAAAATTGGTGAGACTCATTTTCAAATGAATTTTAATATAAAATAGTGTGGTACGAAAACAGAGTGTATCCTCAACTCTTTTTTCCCTCTTGCGAAACGCTTTGGACTTTGAGGTCTTGATAGTTCATAGGAGCGAGTGAGTTACACGAGCGGTAGAGTGCAGTGAACAACGGCGATGAGCAGCGCGCCCGCCCCACCATTCCACCAAGAGGTCGAAAAGCAGCACGTGTCAACGCGTCACGCTTAGCTGGTCCAACACGCCACGTGGCAAATTCCTATCGGTGAAATGAAAAACCCAGTTGTCGTAGAAGATCCCATCCCAGCCGTCCGAAGCATCATCATATATAAATAACATCCAAAGACTGACATAACATAACATAACATATTCGCTTCTCTTTCTCTCTTCCTTCTGGTCTGTCTGACCCGTAAGAGTGTAAAAATTGTATGGAACTGTAGAGAGAGAGAAACAGGGTGTGTTGGTTTCAGTTGCTACCCACACCACAGGTAAATCTTCTTTCAAATTTCACTGTGAATTACTGTGTATCTGTTCACTTTGTAACATTTTTCAGCTCAATTATTATTACAACTATTTTTTTTATTTTTATCTTTGAATTATGTGTTTTGTTTTTATAAGCTATACTATTTGCATAACTGAAAGTTGGACTTGTTCTTTGTTATGGGTTTAGGGAATAGTTTTCTGGTTCTGTTTGTTGTTTCTTTCTGTGTGTGTGTGTGTGTGTGTGTGTTCGCGTACTGTGTTACAATTGGGTTTTTTACTTAATTTTTATTGGGGTGATTTTCAGGGTTGACTTCAGATTTACCGCGTCAATTGGTGAATTTTGTGTGATTTTGGAACATGGATTTTATGTATCTTGCATTTTTTTTGTTGTGAATTGGGTATGCTGCTACGTCTGTGGACTTTTCAGTGTTTTTTGTGAATTGTGGATAGGATTATGTTGAACTTATAGTTCTTGTTGCTTCTGTTGATAAACCTTAGAAATTCACTAAAAATGTCAAATATCAGAAAAGTGGTCAAATTTGTGTTTATGTGTGTGTGTGTTCTAACCTGTTTTTGAAACTTTGCAAGAAATACTGTTTTTATTTGTGAAATAGGTGTTTGTTGTGGGAGTCATTTGGATGTTTTAAGAGCACTGCTGATTTTTGTTAGAACATAAAAAAGGTAGGAAAGAAAAAATGGAAGGAGTGAATTGTCTCAGTAATTTATCTAGAGGTTGGACTCAAGGATGCAGCCCTGACACGAGAGACCAATCAATTCATAATTTGAATGTAATTTTTTCGCATAAGAAGTAATTTTTTTATGTTACTCAGATCATGTTTTGGTTCTGACTAGGTATCCTGAGTTGGCTGCTATTTTTTCTTCACTTCTGGGTAAAATCATTATTAGACGAGGGATATTACGTTTACATGTACTCTTTGTCGTTTTGGAAGTCTTCTATGTTTTAGTAATTTGATGTAATTGATCGGAGGAATATACTAATAATATATTTCAAGATTTTACAGTTTGCTTGCTTTGGTTTGAGATAGTCTCTCCTAGTCCAAATTATTGTTCATCTTGTATTTCAAAACTCGTTATTATACTCATAATGAGGACTTCTTATCTGCTACTTTGTAATGTCTCTTACTTCTCTTCTTGTAATGATTCAACTTCTTGTATAACTACAAGATGAAAAGATTTGGAATTTTCGGTTTCCAATTCTCAAATGCACATTTACTTCTGTGATAACGACAAAAATGCATACTAAATTTCTTAACACTGATATAGAAATATTGCTTGCTTCATGTGTCAGTTCTTTACTTATCGTAAATGCATATTTACCTCTACATATTATATAATTGGTAAGTTGGTATTTATGTTCTCTTTTTGTGCAGCAGCCTCTGTTACTTTGATTGTCTAGAGGGATCTTGGTTCCCCATAGATGTGCCCAAAGCAAGATTGTTGTACTTATTGTAAGCACAAATCAAATGCCATCCCTAAAAATGAAGAGCAAAATAAGCATGAGCTGTTTAACAGAAAGGCAGGATCTTCACGTGTGTCCGAAATCAAAAATAATTTCCAAAAATCCATGCTCTAAGATCATGGTTTCTGCTCAAGTGGCAGAAATAGACACCACTGTTCAAAGTTGCCTAGACGGTAAGCAGCAACTTAAGATGGTTTGTATTCAATCTTTCTTTGCGATTTATGTCTATGTATCTGTTTAAATTGTTCCCCCAAAAAAATTCTAATTGTTGTCTTTATCAATGGTTTGAACTTTTGCTTCACTTCATGTTCTCTTTTTCGGTGTAATTTTTGCAGTTTTTGAAACAAATTTTAATTACATGCCGCTGATATTAAGCTTCCATGTGTGGACAACATGCAAAACCACATGACCTCATGGCATTGAGTTTTTGTTTTAATGGACAATTGGTGAATTTGTGTTGTTCATAATTCATGAAAACCCAAGAACAATTTATGCCCCAACTTAGGAAGTCATAAAAACATTCTTGCCGATCTACCTGGCTGATATTTATCTTAATTTGTTTCTTAATTAAGAAAAGGAGGAGTGATGTGTGACATATAACTTTTGGCATTTTATTGGAGTACTGGGAAAGATAAGTTTAATGAACATTTCAACATGTGTTGCTTAGGGATTTGGATACTCTAATCTTAGTTTTCTAGATGAACATGTCATTTGAAGAGAGAGAGACACACAAAGGCCCTGCTATCCTGCACAGGGTCCAACATCCCTGCACATCGTCTCACAAATTATCCTATGCAAGGTCTTTATGTCATTCTCTGACCACACATCTGTGTCATGACTCATGTGAGTAAACTCACATGGTAGAATCTGAATCCTTTTCCTAGATGACAAAGTGAAAAGGTGCGGAAAGCACAATATAAATGGACCAAAAAATGCGGTTACTAGTACTACCATGAGGGCAATCCTTGCTTAGACAAAATGGTTTATCAATCTTTTCCTTGGTCATGTGAGTTGAGGCTTCTGAGCCACTTAGATGAGGAGCTAAACGAACTTCTCTGTGATACTGATTTATTACCCAGTTTGAAACTTTACAATTTGGGTCCTGCTCTGCACTTTAAACTAGTTCTGGAAATGTAGCCTTAAGGTTTCTTCTAGGTAATAAATTTCTTCATTTGTCACAACTGGTAAAAAAGGAGAGAAGAGTTAGCTGTAAGGTATCAGAATCTTTGGATCAGAGTTTTCAAATCTGAAGTTATACAGCTTCTAAATCAATATTAGGGTTTTGCGTAAAAGGTTTGTTAATATTAGATTATGGAATAGAGAATAATTGTTTTGATGAAGTTCATTTGGTATGAAAAATCAAAATAGTAATGCTTAACCTTTTGACTGAGTAGAGTGGCCATATATGATGTGAAGTAGGCCTCTCATGCAATTCTGTATCCATTTCTGGCAGTATTTTCCTTTCTTTATATAATTTATTGCTTTGCTGCATAGTAGGTATTACTTTGTGTATACTTACATTCTTCCTTATTTTATGGGTTTGTGTTTAAATATATGCTGAAATTTATTTTAGTTCCTAGCATTTGATAGTTCTTACTATTTCTCTTATAGTGTCCTCATGTACGCTGCCCAAAGACATTGCAAGTGATCAATCCATTGACAAGAAAGAATGCCCGGACAACGGCAAATCTGAATCCCAGCACCAATTTTCTGTTTGTTCCTCCGTTATGGAAAGAATGGTAGAGTTTGATTGTATTGGCTTTAGACAATATTTATTTATTGGAAGTTAATTTTTGTCTAATTTACTAAGACCCTGGTGTTGGTTACTGATACCTTGGAGTCTTTGTTTAATTGAAGTCATACAACTCTTCATAAAAATTGTCTCCTGAAGTCAATGCCCCACAGTTTGCTAGACCGAGTCCTTCTAAAATTGGCCTATAACTTTCTCTTATTAAATTATTGGGTTGAATTGTTTTATATTTTTGTTGCCATGAAGTTAGTTGTTTATGAAGTCTTTTAGAATTTACACTTCAATAGCTGAATTGATAAATCAAAAGTCAAAAGACTCAAAACAGAACACTTCATGATCTTTATGAATTTTCTGGGATAACTTGAAACTGCAATGAGGTTGAAGATGTGAGGGTGAGTCTTGGCGCAACGGTAAGGTTTGCAGCCTTTTGACCTCCAGATCACAAGTTCAAATCCTAGAAACAACCTCTTCGCTTGCGGGGGGTAATGTTACGTACATCTACCCTCCCCAAACCCCAACAGGTGGGAGTCCCGTGAATCGGGCCACCTTTTTTTATATATTTCTACTCAACATTTTCTTCAGTGGTGTTTTAGAGATGAATGGGGTGATACTCTCTCTATTTAATTAAATTCATAGTTATTGTTTGGTAATAAGTGTCATTATTTTGATGCATTAAAACCATACAAAAACTGAAGAATGAACACAATTTAATACATGAACAAATTTTATTTTTTGTTTCTGTATTTTTTTATAGGTGGAGGCTGATTGTCATTATCTTAATTTATTACATCTCCATTCATCAATGTCCTGGTTATCTTCTATCAAAAAACAATGTCCTGATTGTCCCCCATTGCAGAACTATGAGAGAAATTAGGTTTGGACATGAAATGGCACATATAGTGGGAGTGCATGGCAAACCAAAGCACTGGTTCAGATTTTTTCAAATGAAAACTGGTTATGCAAATGTATAAACTTGAACTAGTTTCAGAATCTGATTAGTTTGTCTGAAGTTTATTTTAAACTAGTTTAATACTCTTAGAATTTGGATTTGGGTCTAACTCGACCCTAAAAGCTAGCTCATAGGGTGAGGGTTGCCCCCCACTTATAATCACTACTCAGGTCATATCATTATCCAATGTGGGACTCTAACACTCCTCCCTCACGCCCAGGACTGGACATCTGGAGCATGTAGCTTGCAGGACTGGACATCTGCGGGTGGTCCAACAGATCTAGGATAGGCTCTGATACTATCTTAGAATTTGGATTAGGGTCTAACTCAACCCCAAAAACTAGCTCATAGGGTAAGGGTTGCCCCCCACTTATAAGCACTACTCAGGCCATATCATTATCCAATGTGGGACTCCAACAAATACTGAGTATTGTTTATTAATTCTCAGTGTATCTTTTTCTTTTTTTAAATATCAGATAAAGTAAAATTAGAGAAAGAGGGAGAGAGATGAGAAAATTTCAGGGGGTGTTTGGTTTATTTTCTATTTTCATTTTCAATTAATATGTTTTCGTCAATAATTACAAAAATACTGCAAACAAGAAAATGTGTTTTCACCATCTTCTTAACAGAAGTTTGAAAACAGGAAAAAAGTGAAAACAATGTGTTAGTTTTGCAATTATTACAAAAAACATATCTACTCAAATTGAAAATAGAAAACAAACCAAACACCATCTTAGATTCAATATATACACTGGTTATTTTAAAACCATCTTTTTACTGGCTTTCTTTGAACTCGTTCTGACTTAAATAATAAATCAAATAATAACAAGTTTATAACTTTTAAGATATACCAAACACCTAAAAATTTAAAACCAGCCCCTTTTTACAGTTATCTGGCTTTTGAAGGGAGGCAATCGTAGGCAACTTAATTTGTGGGCATATTCTGAGAACTCTATTGATTCATCTGTATTGTATTCTTTCCTAGATAAAAGAGATTTTGCCATTTCCCAAACTAGTAGATGCTTCTAGAAGCTTTTATTTGCTTATATTGACAGCATGGAGGAGCTACTTAATAGAAGCATTGAGTGTAGGTTAGCTTTCCTGTTGGAAAGTAAAATACATTAAACACATTGAGAGGAGAATAAAGAACCATTGTGGGGGATACGATGCTTCAATTCTATGTATGGAAGCTTAACTATTTTCCTTGGCATTTTTAAAATAAATATAGATTTCATGTTAATATGTCGATCATTATTCTATACTGCATTCATGACATTTGAACTTTTCCATAATTCACAGCTGACGTAGTTCATTTTTTTTCTAGGAGCTAACCAATCCTTGTACAGCAAACTTAGAAACAATTTTTTCTCCTGCTTTTGAGCCCATTGAAGTCCATTCACAACATCATACTGAAAAAGATGCAGGTATGACAACTCTGCTCTGTGAAAGTTGTTTAGGTAACATATGAAGTGAAAGTAGTGGCTTATTGTGAGAGTAAGAGGAGCAATCTCTGACTATTGGATCATGCATATTTGACCAAGATTACAACATAAAGTCTTGTGACTTTCACACACACATAATATATATATATGTTCTTCGTTAGAGGTTCCAGGTGTAACCTGCACTTCTGCTTTTTTGCTCAGATCCTATAGAATTTGATGGACAATAATTTTTTTTGGAGATGAAAAATAAGCTTTATTTACACCACTATGAATATTTGTTTTTAATAATTTCTTGTGAGTTGACTTCCTACATGTGTTCCAACCTTTTAAGTGAATTTCTTTTGTATCTGACAATGGCTTTGGGAATTTATGTATCTTCTCAACTGAAACAGAATGCCTTAAAATTCTTAACAAATTTTGATTATTCGAGAGTGACAGGTTATACAAAAAAAGAGTTTTTCACAATCCCACTTGGTTCCAGTAATTTCCTAAATAGTTGGGATCTATTACATAAAATGTCTTTCTTCCCCTTTAGCCATATCTGCAGCTATGTTCTGCATTGAATAACTTATTATGATCCGTAGTATTGCTACTTGGCCAGGTAGTTTCTTCTTTATTATTAGTATTCAGGATCAATATATGTAAATTTAACCGAGTTTATTGATCGTCCATCTACCCAGAGTTTTCTTGTTATTGAGGTTTAGGGCCAATTATAGACATTAATAAAATAGCATGACACAGCAAACTTTCCCATACAACATCAGTCAATAATATCAGATATTGTTAGTTCCTCTCCATGGATTTTTACCCCTATGCTACGCCAATAATTTCTGTTGCATGCATACACTGTAATTCACATACATACCGTAGCCTTATGATGCAGGACATTAGGAGTGTAGGATTCAACATATAAATATTAGTACTTTTTTGGGAGAACCAAGGGTAGAAATTGTTGAATTATAGGGCCTAGGGACGGAAGTATGAAAAGAGAGATTGGAGACTATGAAAAATAAGATATTAGATTGATATGGTAATAATAATAATATGATACAAAAACTTTAGCTGTTTTCTTGTGGAGGACATCTTATCTTCATACCTTTGTATTTCTCTTCCTTCTTAATGAATTTCTTTTTCCATAAAAAAAGTGATGCAAAATACTAACAAAACGATCCTTTTTATGTTAATAATTAGGTCAAATACAACTGTGGTACTATTAGTACAAGCCTAAGCCCACTCATAAGACTACTAACCCTAATTAAATAGGGAAACTAATTTGGAAATAGGAGATAACTCAAGTTGCTTGCTCAATTAAATGACTAATCGATTCCATAATATATTCTAAAGATCTTCTAAGATATTACAAATATATTCTGAAGATATGCCAAGATATTTTAAAATACTCTCAAGATAACTCTCAAGATGTTCTGATATATTTTAATAGAAATTAAGGGAGTTGAAGGCTAGCTGGGGTTATGTGGGGCAGGGCTGGTTTGTGAGGAAAAGGCGACAAAAGGGTTAGGGTTCTGTATAGAGTGCCTATGAGATCAGGATTTTGGTTTTATGGGGTTTTAGGAAAATGAAGGCACCTTTGTATTTCTCTTCCTTCTTAATGAATTTCTTTTTCCATAAAAAAAGTGATGCAAAATACTAACAAAACGATCCTTTTTATGTTAATAATTAGGTCAAATACAACTGTGGTACTATTAGTACAAGCCTAAGCCCACTCATAAGACTACTAACCCTAATTAAATAGGGAAACTAATTTGGAAATAGGAGATAACTCAAGTTGCTTGCTCAATTAAATGACTAATCGATTCCATAATATATTCTAAAGATCTTCTAAGATATTACAAATATATTCTGAAGATATGCCAAGATATTTTAAAATACTCTCAAGATAACTCTCAAGATGTTCTGATATATTTTAATAGAAATTAAGGGAGTTGAAGGCTAGCTGGGGTTATGTGGGGCAGGGCTGGTTTGTGAGGAAAAGGCGACAAAAGGGTTAGGGTTCTGTATAGAGTGCCTATGAGATCAGGATTTTGGTTTTATGGGGTTTTAGGAAAATGAAGGCAACTTATTGTGGATTTGATGGGCTGAATTTTAATGCTCCTTTCCTGCCGAACAAATCAGATCTGGGCACTTAACATTGAAGAAAAGGAAAGAAATAGGATTCTAGGAGAAGAAATTAGCCTAGCCATCACACTGAAGATGAAAAGATATGCTTCTTACAAGTTACAAGCCACTAGGATTTAACTAGTGGTGAGGGTATTGGGCAGTTAGTAGTAGCCAGGTCAAAGTTCAAATCTCTGTATCATCATTGTAACCAAAAAAAGAGATGCACCATAGTCAGAGTCCAGTGGTTAGGGATCTGTATGCTTAATTCTATACATCGCTTAAAATAGGACTAGATAAGTCAAAACATTGCGACAGATAGTCCTAAACTTAAGGCCTAAGTAATAAATCAGCAACTACAGAACATAACTAGCAGCTCAAATAACTGGCAAAAGTTAAAGAAAGGCCACAAAACTGAAGACTTACATAGACCTGACTAAAACTCGACATTAAGACCCCAATAAAAATATTAGTGAAATACTCCTATGACTAAAAATATAATGTTTGACATAAAATTTCTAAATTTTAAAGCAATGAAATATACAGTCCAGCACAATTTCCTTATTAGACCAAATTAGTAATATGTTTGGTTTTTAAGCTTCTATCTTCTAGATTGAACTGCCTGCATCACAATGTATTGCTGCTTACTTCGTGACAATTTGATTGATATTATTTATATGCATTCTCTAGTAGGCAGCATTGGTGATACTGACAAGCTGGGAGTGGGAGCTGACGAGGGAAGAAGCATATGTGGCTATGAAACATGTGATGTGTCAGACTTCTACATTTCTGACATGATCATTACAAGCTTACCCTTTGGTGGAAATGCCTTTGATGATGATATCATTGAAACCAACTGCTTATCTGATTATGGATCTGCTGAGCCATCCATGTTTAATGCATCTGAACAGTACATGGTCCTGCCTGCTCTTGAAGATGATGTTAAAGTTAGCAGTAGTTCTGATATCATATCATATGAAGAAGCCATGCTGGTTCGAGAAAATGCTAGCTTGTATTCAGCAATGGGTCAGATAAGATCCTGCAACCTGGAGTCTGATGCTAAAAATGACTTGGACAAGGCAGAGTGCTTTGATCCACAGTCATTTATCAAGAATTTACCAGAATTATCAGAAGTAGAATTAAATGGCCAGCACACCCTAATTCCTAAGCAATCTCCAAGAAGAAAGTCAGTAACCCTAGTTCTTGATTTAGATGGTAAGAAACTAAAGTTAGAATGTTTCCCAGTGATTATTGATGATTTTATTTAATATATCATTGGAAGTAAGCTGGTACCATTAACTTAATGGCGTGAGTCATAGGTCCAATCCACTATTTCTTATTCCATTATGATTATGTGCATTCTGAAACATGAGTTGCTTATTCGTAATACCAATTTTCCTCCCTCATTTTTTAATTTCTTCTTTTTCATACCGAGATTGGCCTTTATCATGAAATATCATCAAGATTGCCTGTAAATGTAGTTTACATGATCTCACTTTAGTTTAGATTTAAGAATGACTTTTGTATGATTTATCTTCCAGTTTATATTACACACACACACATGCATGGTATTGCTAAATTTATAGCCATTGAATTTTGTCAATAATAAAGTTCACAAGAATCTTGAACCCAACACAAAAAAGTTCATATGAGTAAACATGTATTTCTTTGTTTGTTGAAGTTCTTCCTACTTATTACAATTATTTCCATCTATTTTGTGTACAAATTTAGAGTAATCATAATGACTTTCAAAAAATTCCAAACAAAATTGGCCAATCCTAATAGCTCTTGTGAATGTTGAATCTCCAAAATGTTCGAATTATAACTGAAACTAAGAGGAGAAATGCATATTGTTTGTGTGCCATCTAAGATGGATAGCCATGGGAGGAGAGAGAGATAACATAGGCCAGTGAGATAAAGTCTTTCAATAAGGCACAAGGGCATCTAGAAATGTGGCAAAAGGTCTTCAGAGAGAGAAACGTGACATAGTAGATTCAAAACAACTAGGGTTTTGATGGCCAGAATATACAGTCAACGGAAATAAGAGAGACATGATGTAGAGAAGCCATCGTATAGGATCCAGATTTTAGGGAACTCAGTAGAGGAATAGTGATGGGACCAGGTCACAGAGGATGATTCCACTTTGATACCATGTTAAATTATAAAGTTCAAGTAAGGAGAGGGAAGAAAAGGAAATAAAAACTCATAATAATATGATATTAGAATGATATAATGTGATATGATGCATAACACAACACTAACACTTATTTATATTAATAATTAGGTGAAGTACTGGCATAGTACTACAAGTACAAGCCCAAGCCTACTAATACAGTAAGATTCTCACCATAATTAAATAAGGAAACTTATTAAGAAATATAACGAAAGCTGGAAACAACTCGTAAGATTGCTTCCTTCCTTAGATAACTAATTAACTCCAAAATATATTCTAATGATCTTGTGTGATATTTTAAAATTTTCCAAGAGTATCTGCAGACTATTTTAGACACACTAAAAGGAATTAATCATAAAAATAATATGTACTCCATATATTCATAAATTGTAGCCGAAAGACAATTCGATGACACTGGAGACAGGTAATATTCTATTAGAAAGATAACTTAGCAAGACAGCTGGAATGCCGCACAGCCAGAAGATCTGGTTGGGAATGTTGCATAGCCATGTAGGAAGAAACATCACTAGGAAGATGTGCACCGGAAGATTTCCGTAGCAAATAATCATGCATAGCAAGGCCCAACTCCCCCAAACATCAGGAAACAATATTTGGAAACTTCGAAGAGCAAGATTGATATTGGAGACAGAAAAACCATTAAAACTGGATCCACTTTGAAAACTGCTTATATCATCTTGATCAACAACTTGCATTTGGAATAGAGAGCATATCATACACACATGACGCAAGTATGTTGCCAAATTGCCAATGGGAGCCACAACAGCAGCCAACAGAGAGCACTACTCTTAGGAAAAAGAGTCATCAGATAGGCACAGTTGTAGGATCAAGCGCTTACCACTAGGCTAAAAGCTATAGATGTTAGCTAGAGTGTAACTTTATTTCCTTAAGCCTAGCAGCAGTTAGCGCCATGTTTTGATCTGACTATGGCCCACCTGGCCTCGCCATGGCAAATGCTGGCCACCGCCAACAGTCCCCCCAGCACCTGTCGCGCCTTACTGGGAATCAACCTCGATCTGACTCCGACCGCACTTGGGCCTTGCGCAGGATATTGACCCATTACCAATAATGCCCCCCCCCCACCCACAGCGGCAAAGTTCAATACATGGGAATCGAACCCATCATCTGTTCTGATACCAAGTGTAGGATTAAACGCTTACCACTAGGCTAAAAACTATAGCTGTTAGTCAGGTAAAATTTTATTTCCATAAGCCTAGCAGCAGCCAGCGCCATATTTAGATCTGACTATGGCCCCACCTGGCCTCGCCATGACAGGATGCTAGCCCACCGCCAACAATCCTCCCCCAACACTTGTCGCGCCTTATCGGGAATCAACCTCGATCTGACTCCGACCGCACCTGGGCCTTGCCAAGGCAGGATATTGACCCACTACCAATAACAGTTGTATAGGATTTCCAGTTTTAAGGACCTCGGCAACGGGTTATTGATGAGAACAGGTCATGAAGGACCGCTCCAATACTATGTTGAAGTTATGCGGTTTGGGTGAGGAAAGGATGAAAAGTGAAGTGAGACTCGGAATATTGTGAATTTAGATTGATATGGTGTGATATGATGTGATGTAAAATACAAAGCACTAAACCTATTCATACATAGTAATAATTAGGTCAACTATCTATATATTTTGTTATGAGTTTGACTTTGCTGGTTCTTCGTAATTTTCTTTTTAGTAGTTTTCTAGAGGAGCTCATCTTAACCTCCTGTCTTTGTAATTATCTTCTTTCTTAATGAATTTCTTTTTCTATAAAAAAAAAATAGGTCAAGTACAAGTGTACTATTAGCTCAAGCCTAAGCTGATTAATACAATAAGACTCGTAACCCTAATTAAATAAGGAAATAAATTAGGAAACATCTCCGAAGATCGCTTTCTTATTCTAAAATATTCTCTAAGATGCAATGAAGATATTAGTAGATGTTCTTACAAGTATTATACGGATATACAAATATGCATGCTAAATATTTACAATGATTACCAAAGTTCTGAAACTTCATTGCCGAACTATATTCTTGCAAGTTTGAAAGAACCTATTCTGTAGTGCTGTAGGCTTGATGATTAGTACATTTTTTCGTTTAACTAACTTTTCGAAGCCAACAAGCTCTATTGCCAGATGTAGCATGTAGAAGTGTGTCATTGCCACAATATTTGCTTGTACTTGTAGATGCAAATACATCCTGTGAGAGTTATTCCGTAAAAACTTAGTTTGATTGACTTCTTTGAGCATCTCTACAAGATGAAATTTCATCGTTTCATTCATAACAATTAGATCTTTCATTTTTTTTGTTCTCATTGTGTTTGTTTCTGAAATATTTACAGTTGAAAATCCTATTTACCTAAGCCTTCTGTAATGCTTTCTTATCTGCAGAGACACTTGTTCATTCTACACTGGAACATTGTGATGATGCTGATTTCACTTTTACAGTTTTCTTCAATATGAAAGAGTACACAGTATATGTAAAACAGAGGCCTTATCTCCACACATTCTTGGAGAGAGTATCAGAGATGTTTGAAGTAGTTATTTTTACTGCCAGCCAAAGCATATATGCAAAACAACTACTTGATATATTAGATCCTGATGGAAGATTTATTTCTCGCCGGGTGTATCGAGAGTCATGCCTTTTTTCAGATGGAAATTACACAAAAGATCTTACTGTATTAGGTGTTGATCTTGCAAAAGTTGCCATAATTGATAATTCACCTCAGGTACACAGTCTTTCCCTCTATTTTGTTGGTTTGGTTAAATGTCTTTCTATTTCTTTTACCTCCCTATTTTTAAGCAGTTTCCAATTTCTGTTGAAGTATTGAATTCTCATCACAATGTTATGTTGAATAGTCACTTACAGTATTTCTCTTTTCCTACTAATGCTATATTTATTAGGGGAATGCAGCAGTGAGCGATAGATGAGCACTAGCCTTTGACTTTCACCGAAACTGAATAAAAAAGGAAGAAACATGAGATTCCTTACATTGAGTCAATAACAAATCTTATATGTTTGGATGAGAGGTAAACAGAGAGAAGGGAAAGGAAAGGAAAATTAACTCAAACCCTTGTTTGCAAGTTTTTTAATGAGGGGAAGGGAGGGGAATGTGTTTTCCCTTCTTCCAGTGAGAAGGGGGAGGCTTCATTTAAATTAAATAGATGGAAATAACTCTCATTTCCCTCATTCCCTTACAGGAAATAAATCCCCATCCACCCCTTCCTTTCCCTTTCCATCCCTTCCCCTCACTTAAAAACATCCCAGCATAGCAAAGGCAACTGTCTGGCCCTGGACAGGGGAGGGTGAGAAAAGATCTTCTTCATTGAATTTTGTGAAATATTAAAAGACACAAGTATTTCTGAATAGCTTGAGTGAATAATGCACTCAGCAGAAGATATATTTATACAATTGATTTACATAGGAAATAACATGCTAAATACAATTTACATGGTAAATAACTAGGCTAGAATTAATGTGGACGGTGCATTGTATCTAATCTACTTCTATACAATGAATCTAACTACTTGGGAAGAGACGTCATAAATACTGCTATTTCCAACACTCCCCCTCAAGCTGGTGAATAGGTGTTCTCCATTCCCAGCTTGGATACAATTCGTTGAAAAAATGGGCTGCTCAACCCTTTCGTGAGAATATCCGCAAGCTGCCCTTGTGAGGGCACATATGGAGTGCAAATTAATCCACTATCGAGCTTCTCCTTAATGAAATCTCTATCAACCTTGATATG
This sequence comes from Ammopiptanthus mongolicus, assembly GCA_039655645.1. NCBI lineage: Eukaryota > Viridiplantae > Streptophyta > Magnoliopsida > Fabales > Fabaceae > Ammopiptanthus > Ammopiptanthus mongolicus. Next base: position 86,404,041 of record CM077345.1, read on the forward strand.
CTTAGTCTGATCATGCTGAACAGGATTACGTGCTATACTGATTGGAGACTTATTATCACAATAGAGTTTCATAGGTCCTTCCCCTTTAATCTTCAAGTCTTCTAAAATAATTTTTTGCCAAAGTAATTCACAAATACCTTGTGTCATAGCTCGAACTTCAGCTTTAACACTAGAACATGCTACTACACTTTGCTTTTTACTTCTCCAAGACACAAGATTTCCTCCAAGAAAGGTGCAATACCCTTTAGTAGATCTCCTATCAACGATCGATCCCGCATAGTCAGCATCAGTGTATGCCTCAAGTGTTATAGTTCCATTTCTTTTGAACATAATTCCTCTTCATGGAGTCCCCTTGAGATACTGCAAGATCCTATGAGCTACCTGTAGATGAACCTCTTTCGGACAATACATGAATTGACTAACCAAATTTTCTGCATATGCAATATCTGGCCTGGTGTGAGACAAGTAAAGTAATCTTCCTACTAAGCGTTGATACATTTTTTTGTCCACCATAGCATCTTCTTCTGCATTTCCTTATTTCAAATTCGGATCCATAGGAGTACTCGCGGCTTTGCATGTTGTTTTCCCTGTATCCCTGAGCAAGTCTGTAATGTATTTTTGTTGGGATAGAAAATGCCTTTCCTTGAGTGTGTCACCTCAATTCCTAGAAAATACTTTAGCTTTCCAAGAGTTTTTATTTCAAACTCCTTGCCCAAACTCTGGCTCAAGACTTGTTGCTTTTTCCAATCATCTCCGGTTACTATGATGTCATCTACATATACTATCAACACTGTTACTCCCCCTGTTGTCGAGTGTTTGATGAAGAAAGTACGATCTCCTTGACTTTGCTTGTACCCCAAAGTTGTCATAACCTTTGTGAATCTTCCAAACCATGCCCCGGGCGACTGTTTCAGCCTATATAATGCCTTTTTCAACCTGCACACTATATTGGCAGCAACCTTTCTATCATACCCTGGTGGCACCTGCATGTAAATATCTTCCTCAAGTGCCCCATGTAAGAAGGCATTCTTTACATTGCTGCAATTCCCAACCATAATTTGCAGCAAGGGACACAATTACCCAGACTGTATTCATCTTGGCAACATGAACAAATGTCTCTGAATAATCAATCCCATAGGTTTGTGTGAACCCTTTGGCGACCAATCTGAGTTTGTATCTTTCAATCGATCCATCGGCCTTATATTTTACTGTGTATATCCATTTACACCCAACTGACCTTTTTCCTCTTGGTAGAGTCACTAACTCCCAGGTTCCATTCTTCTTCAATGCCTCCATCTCTACATCCGGCTTGCAACCATTTTTCAGCGAATAATGCCTCAGGAAAAAGTAGTGGGTATGGAAGTAGTGTTTGGGCTGGTAAGGAAGGCTCTATGGGTTGGTGAGAATTTGTTAAATGAGAGGCAGTTGGAAAGGGGATATAAATGTTGTTTGGTACATTTTCTAGTTCCTTTTCGGATGGCAATTGGGAGGTCTAGGTCATCATCTGCTATTTGGGATTTCATTTCATCCTATAATTCTAGAGAATTAAAATTAATTACCTCATTCAAAGGAGTCGAATTGGGCTCTTGAACGTGTGTTGATTCATGAATGACCTTTGAATTTCTTGTGAACACTTGATTCTTTCCCCATCTTACGTCAACTTCCGGGCCAGGTTCAATTGATGTGTCTAACTCAGCTTCGGGTTGAGTTTCAGGTCTAGACACAAGTGCATTTGACTCAAGACAAGGAAGATCAAGTGTTTCAAGTTCAATTGATGGGTCCGACTCAGCTTTAGGTTGAGTTTCAGCTCTAGACACAGGTGTATTTGACTCAAGACTTGGAAGATCAAGTGTTTCAAGCTTATCTTCCCTAAGATACTCCCCCTCAAGATAAGGTTGAGAAAAATAAGCTTCCCCTTCATGAAAGGTTACATCCCGCGACACAAAAAAAAAAAATTTAGATGGAGGACGATAACACTTATATCCCTTCTGAGTGGAGGAATATCCAACAAAAACACATCTTAAGGCTCTAGGATCGAGTTTTCCCCTATCTTGACTATGAATATGGACAAAAGACACACCCCCAAAGATTCAAGGTTTAAGGTTATTTGTGGCTGACAAATTTGGATAGAATGAAGAAAGGATATCCATTGGACTCTTGAACCCTAAGACTTTATAGGGTAATCGATTAATGAGATAGGTGGCTGCGAGAACTGCTTCCCCCCAGAAATTTTTGGGAACATTTTTCTGAAACAACAGTGCTCGGGTTTGGTCTAAAAGATGCCCATTTTTTCTTTCTGCAATCCCATTTTGTTGTGGTGTTTTAACACAAGAAGGCTCATAGATAATTCCCTCCTTTTGACAGAATGAAGTAAGGATAGAATGGCGGCGGTCGACGGCGACCTTCTTCTGGGTTCTGGCCGATCTCTGAGCTGCGATCTTTTTGGTGAAGTTTCGGGTTGAAAGGCGGCAGTCAACGACAGTGATTGGCGGTCCGATGGTGAACGGCGGCCAACAATATTCTGATGGCAAAATGAAGGTGCTGGAACAGAGTTCGAATAAGGGTTGCAACGAAGGCAACCAAATGCAGAACCAGAGCCCCCTAGATCGGGAGCTCTGATACCATGTGAAATATTAAAAGACACAAGTACTTCTAAATAGCTTGAGTGAATAATGCACTCAGCGGAAGATATATTTATACAATTGATTTACATAGGAAATAACATGCTAAATACAATTTACAAGGTAAATAAATAGGCTAGAATTAATGTGGACGGTGCATTGTATCTACTCTACTTCTATACAATGAATCTAACTACTTGGGAAGAGACGTCATAAATACTGATATTTCCAACAAATTTTCTTTATTTTAATCCTTTCGCTTTTATAACACATTTCAGGTTTTCCGGTTGCAAGTGAATAATGGTATTCCTATAAAGAGTTGGTTTGATGATCCATTAGATTGTGCACTGATGTCATTACTTCCCTTTCTAGAGACCTTGGCTGATGCTGATGATGTCCGTCCTATCATTGCGAAGAGATATGGTAACAAAGAATAAGGATTCCCTTAGACCAAATTTAGTAGCTCTTTCCTTTCTCTTAGGTTTAAGAAAATTTGGCTTCTAATTAGATGCTAAAGTCTCCTTTCTGTTTGAGTTTGAGATGAATTAACCTACACAATAAACTATTGGTTGTCTTATTGTTGAGTCCACAATTGGTTTCCTTTTCTTATCTCAGCAATTTGGAGTTCTCTATTTCTCTTGAAAGGTAGTTATAGCAACATCTCTTTTTCTTCTCTCCCTTCTTTAGTCCTTGTATAGTTGAAGTTCATATATTCTGTGGGGTGTACATGAATTGTTATCATATGATGAAATATAGTTCTTAAAGTTACATATATCATTTTGTGTTCCATATAAGGGCCAATTGATTGTCATGTGTGCCAACAGAAATGGAAACAACCATCTATTTAACTTTTTCTTGTTCTTTGTTATTACCGATTGTTAGATATAAAAACGATCCGTGGACCTTCACCTAACAGCATAAGCTTTTGGGAGAATTGGTTCAACAACATGGTACTAGAGCTTCTACGAGCAAGTGGTCAAGAGTTCGATCCTTGCCACCTCCATTCTTCTAAATAAAATTTTGAATTTCAGCATAACGTAGGTGGGCCTGTGATTTGTCCATGCTTCAAGCCCGGGAGGGCTCTTGCATGAGGAGGCGTGTTAGATAAAAAGTCATATATGAGCCTTCGTCAAGAACTTGAGCTTTTGGGGTAGTTGCACTTGCTTCCTCGACATTGATTAATTGTTTTCTTGTCATATCTAGGATTATGATTCAAGTATTATCTTATTGATCATCGATGCAATGTGTTGTCAAAGGAGGCAAAAATTTTAGTTCACCATCCAAAAAAATACTGAACAAATTGTTGAAGGATAGTAAAAATACTAGGAAAAGTTTCTTATTTGAAAGTAAAACAAATAGAAAAGAGGCTAAGATAAGTTTAGAATTCAAATTATGACAATCAAGTTGACAATTGCATGGACAAGATTGAGTAGTTATGTGTATTAGTTTTTCAAACAATAATTGTCATCCATAGTCAACAAACTTGAAACATATACCAAACAATGCAAAGCAATAATGATCGTAGATATTAAACATCAACAAGTTACTTTAACCATCCACCATTAGGGGTTTGTTTGGGTAAACGGCTTAATTAAGCGCTTATAGTATAAACGCTTATCATATAAGCGCTTATGTATAAGCTATTTCTATAATCAAAGAGAAAATATATTCAAATTGTTTTTATGTAAGTTATAAGCTGTTTGCATAAGCTATCCTGGATAACTTATCAAAATAAGCTGAAAATAATTTATGGACATGTAATAAGCTGTTTTCATAAGCTCTCCCAAACACTCTGACAAACGCTTATGCCAGTAGATAAGCCCAAATAAGCTATTTATAAGCCAATCCGAACAGACCCTAAAAAGGTAACTGGTTATGCATATGGTAACTGGTTATGCATATGATTATATGCGTTATGGATGACGTGTGCTGAAGATGCGGTTCCTTCTGAGATGGAAGAGTGGAAGTTTTTTGAAATTTATTTTGAACTGCTGAAGCTTCCTTTAGGTTTAGATTATGGACTTGACCTGTGTAAAAAATAGCTGACTTTCTTTGATGATTGTCTGCTATTTCTTGCTATTTGCACATGCTTTCATGATTTTACATCCATTGTCTGCAGGTCTGTGAAGAAAATTTTAATAGGTTATCCCTAATGGCTGTCTGATAGGTATGTAAATTTTGATTATGTAGTCTAGGAGTTTTGCAGGTATTTGTATCTTACCATTATATTTTATCTTTGTCTCACCCTCTTTATCTGAAGCAAGATGGTGGTGCAGAAGTTGTAAAATCCCACTTGAAATGTTAAATCATTGTGATTTCATTGTTAATTCTTTTTTTTTCCTCCCTGTGGTTTATTCCCTGCATATTTTGTCTTTTCGGCCATTATTGTATTGAGAAATACATTCCTTTTGCTTTTATGTACAAAATTTGGTTGAGATAAATACTGAACATTCTAGCAAGAATTGCTAGCTTGACTGTATACTCATGCAAAATCTAGGGAGAAAAGGTGAATAAACCAAAGTTGTTGAAGAGGATGGAGAGGATGAATCGTTTTTACATTTTACTTCATCTTTAGGTGCATGAGAATCTGATTTGATGTGATATTCTGCAGATTACTTTGATATGGTTGTTTATTTTCTTTATTTAAGGGTCTTGCGTGCATTATTTAAAGAATCAGTATATAGAAAAAATTTATTGTAAATAACAACTTTTCAATTTTCAATGTATTCAATACATTATTTTTCAATAGAAATTTTCTATCTTTGATTTATTAATCATTGTTGTAAAGATACTAGTTAAAATTTTTGCCTTTATTTAATTTGGGTTACATTTGAAAGTATTAGGACTCTAAGCTGACCATCTATCCAAACTCCACCAATTATCAAACAATTGTTGTTGGCCTAAGTACGTCACCTGATTGTTGTGATTTTACTTCTACCAAACTGCAATATGTGATGATTTTGTTTGGGATGTCCGTGATTTTTGGTCTTTAACCGGGTGGTGTTGAACATCTTTTTCACAATGTCAGGGCCTCATTCTAAGTATCAAGCGGGGTGAATGTTGGTTGAAAACCGAGTCCTAAGATTGTTTTGCACTTAGAGCATGTTTGGGAAAGATAGATTTTTTCCATTTCAGCTGTTTTTTGACTAAAAAGCGGTTTCATACATAATCTATCATGTTTGGCAATTAGCTTAAATTTATAAAAAAGCTTTTTTTGGGGGAAAAAAGCTGTTTTATGTCATCTAATTTGTTTTAGATTAAGATTGTTATGATTTGATTATTTCTTATTCTCAAAACTCTCTTCCCTATTTACCCCTACAAACTAACTTCCAAATAAATATTATTAAATTATACAAATAATTTCATACCCTTTTTCGTAATTTATTATGTAAAAAGCGATTTTTTTAGACCATCCAAACGAAAAAGATTATCTTGAAATCGCTTTTCAGCAAACAGATTCAAACAAAAATAGATTCTGATTATAATCGATTATCACAATAATCGATTATTCATAAATCGATTATCAGCATAATCTTTTTTTTCCAGCTTTTCCAAACACATCCTATTTGATGTCCATATCTTTCTTGAGAAATTTATTTATTTTTAAAATACAAAATAAGTTAATCCTGATATTCCTGATTTATTGAAGGATCACATGATTTTAATTTCTAACGTGATTTAGTTGTTTCAGTTGGGTCATTTTAGATCAACCGATATTAATTTTTGGTGTTGAAAAGTGTTTGAAACTTCATAATTGATTGTGGTGAACGACTCGTTTTTGTACGTTAATATTTTGTTGAGAGTGGTGTATACGCACGTAGGATGAATCCTTGACTTACGGGGAAAAATTAGTTCAATGACTTAAGTTATCGTCCGCCAATTTGGTTCCTGAGGCTAGTGTTGTAAGTTACATTGTTTGTTGTAAGTTACATTCAAACAATGCTTTGAAACGACATCATTTGTAATATTAATTTAGCCTCTGAAATTGTTGCGATCAAACATAAGTTCCTGAATTTTGGAAAAATAAAAATTAGTCCATAATTTTGGAAACTACTGGTCAATTTAATCCATGATGTTAGCGTGCATTAGTTATGCTTAACAATTGTCATGCTTAACAATTGTCTCCTGCATGTCAACTTGACGCCTACATAGAAAACCACTCTTGAAATGATATTATTGTACTTTATTTTAAAAAAAAATGGTTAAATATGTTTTCGGCTTCCGTAAAATAGGGAAAATTCGTTTTTAGTCCCTCATTTTTTAAAAGTTCTTTTTTGGTCCCTCATTTTCAAAATAGTTTACTTTTGGTTCTTAACGTTAGCTCAATTTTTAAAATAGGAGTCAAAAGTGATCTATTTTGAAAATTGAGGGACCAAAAAAGGGCGTTTTCAAAATGAGGGACTAAAAATGAATTTTCGCTATTTACAAGGGTCAAAATCATATTTAACTTATAATATTCTTCTTCAACAAAATATTTTACAATGTGTTTTAAACCCAAACAATAAAACTTAACACAATAGAGAAAATCGGTATCATTCATTCATACTATTATCAAAAATTATTTTCCAGCTCTATCTTATTTTTGTTTTTTAAATTATCATTGTCAATTATTCATTTAATAATTTAAAGTAATATAAAAAATATAATTATAAATATATTTTGTTAAGGATGAAAAATTTTACAAATAAACTTGTAAAAGATAATGTTATAAATAAATTTTACTTACTATCAAATAGTTCTCACGTATTTAAATATATTTTGATCCATGTAAAATAGTGAAAATTCATTTTTAGTCTCTCATTTTCAAAAAGTCCTTTTCTAGTTCCTAATTTTCAAAATATCATTTTTTCGTCTCTCAATTTTCAAAACAGCTAACATTTGATCCTTATTTTGAAAATTGAGATAACGTTAGGAACCAAAAGTGAGTATTTTAAAAATTGAGGGACCAAAAAACAATTTTTTAAAAATGAGGGACTAAAAACGAATTTTCACTATTTTACAGGGACCAAAAACATATTTAACCTAACAAAACTATAAGTTGTAAAACAATATCATTTAACCTTTTTCCTCAAAACTCACTCTTTTGCATTGACATTTACGACAGTTGGAGTAGAAGAGTTCTGTTCTTTACAAATTTCTAATAGCAATCAACCAATAACCCAAACTAGAGTGGTACCTATTCAATAATGATTTATTGAATAGTGAATATATATCTATTTTGTCAAGAAGAATGCTGAATATCCTCAATTTTATTATCAAAATAGGTTGACATTATTAAGAGCCACAAACTCTTGAATTATGCCCGCTTTGTAATTTCTTGTGCCATTGATCAAAGCCAACTTAATGAGTGAAGAATACTTACTAAAACTAATTTTCTATAATCTATTAATGTATTTAACATTTATAAATATATATACATACAACAACATTGCTATTTAGTGCGAAAATTTGATGAAAATTAACGAAAATTTAAATGAGCCAATCACAATTAAAAAGGAAATAAAATAGTTTTAATTAAGAATGAATCATCAAGACGCATGGAAATGATATGAAGATAATTATTTCGTACGTCATTTTATGAATCTGACTTCGTGCAAACGAACATTACTGTATATAAAATGTTAAATCTGTCCATATATTTATATCTTTTAAAATATTTTAGATTTTCAAAGTTGAGAGACACTATACGATATAAAACAAATTTTGTGTACCAAATATGAAAATGGACTGAACTTCATTAGTTTAATTTGTATTTTACTCTTCTTTTTAATTATTTTTTTATTATAACAGCATGGAGATTTCATTGTCAATATTGCATATGTAGGAAAATTCTTGACAATAATAATGAACTTAATGTTGTGTGGATTCCTCGTAAGCGGGACCCACAAAATAAAAAAAGTAAAACAAAAAAGGAAAAAAAAGAATTGAAAAAAACAAAGAAATAAAAGAAATTGATTAGCTTCAACTGTTACGCAACTTTATTTTTATTTTATAAATATATATATAGTCGACTTTGGTGCAATTTTTGCCGTCCAAATTAAGGATAAAAAGGTCAGTATGGGCTTTGTTAAACATCTACAACTGTCTATTGAGGACCAGGATGCTCTCCAGTAACTAGGTGCGAGAATGATACAATAAATAAAATAATATTATTTATAAAATGATATTATTTTATTTGTTGTTTCTTTATCTCCTACTGGAACCTCCGGTTACGGAAGAGGAGAGAAACCCGTCTATTAAATGGTTAGTCTAATTCCAATAGCAAATAATGCTGCAGTCCAATAACAAATGCTGTTGTTATCTGTTCCCAATGACTCGGGTAATCCAAAAGTCATACAACCCAACAAAATTCTACTCTCCTAAAAAAAAAAAAATGATATTTTGATATTCTTCATCAATCAAATATTGGGAATATGTATAAATGTTAATAAGTTATGATTTTATTTTATTAAGTGATAAATTATTATTGATGAGAGATAGAGAATGAGATAGAAAAATAAGAGGGAAGATTTTCATCCCATACAATTAGCTATTTTCGAATTTTTGTCTTTCTCTATCTTCATATACAACTTGCTATCTCTTTCAATTTCTCTTCATCTTCAATGCTGAGGGGATAAACGTAGTTGGGATAACATTCCCTGATCCTGTGTGTGCAGCCGTTGGATTACAACAATAACTTAATAAATCAGTTCTCTCGTCCAGGGTCCAGTAGAAGTTTGGTCCAATATGCTCAGTTGTTGGGGCGGACATCTCCCCATTTTCTCTTCCGTTTAGTAAAGAGTTAGATACAATTTTTTTAATGATGTAATTTTTTTTAAATAATAATAAAATTTAAAATATAATTCTTTTCCTTGTGTCGGTCTCTCTCTTAAATGAAGATTGCTATTTACCCCCTAAGGATGTGTTTGGGTATATAGCTTATTTAAGCACTTATGCTATAAACTCTTTTTTAAATAAGATGAAAACAACTTCTTTTTATAAGCTTCTCTGACAAGTTTATGGAAATAAGCTAAAAACAGCTTATGAAAATATCATAAACTATTTTCATAAACTATTTGTATAAGTGTTCTCATAAGCTCTTCATAAACTCTTCCAAACGCACCCTAAATGGAGACGATCCGAACTCCACTTGTTGAGTCCAAAGTCCAAACTCAACTCACACTCATCCAAAAAAAAAAACAACCCACACTCTAATTTAGGGTGTGTTTGGGAGGATGGGTTGGGATGGTTAGTAATAGAGTGGAATGGTAAAGATTCCTTGATTCATTGTTTGGGAATTTTTTTAAACAATGGAATGAAATGGTTGGGGATAGTAAGTCAAATCACTCCAAACATCCAAAGCTTCTATTTTTCATACCCTTCAATTTGGGGGGTTCAAAGGGAATATTTCTCTCTTCTTTTTTTTTTTTAAATACAAATTTATAATTGTAACCTTTCTGATTGAAATACCAGAATTGTTTAAAAAGTGTAGTATTGAAAATAAAATTTGTAATTCACTCTACTCCATTATTTACTCTTGTGACTTTCAAACAATGGAGTGAGGTGTCCTTTCATTCCTTTATTAAAACTCCCAAATAATGAAGTGGTATATTTTTACCACTCCACTCCATCCTTTTCCAAAACTCCCAAACATAGCCTTAGGGTTCCTTTCACACATTCAGTAACAGCGACACAATCCACGCCGGCCGCCGCTCTCCCTCACGTCAACCGCCTCTCCCTCAGGGACAGCGTACAATACAAGGAAGAACCAACACACTCACTCACTCCCTCTCTCAAAAGGTAGGTAGGTAGGTATCTTCTGCTTCCTTTCCTCCCTCCCTCTTATTGAACCAACAAAACACTTTTCATTCAAATTATATATGAACTGTCATTGCTAACTGATTTTCGCAATTGGTCATGTTCACAAATAAATATTTGTACAACTTTATTGTAAACTGCTTTCTCCAATTTATTATTACATTGTATGGTATTTGTATATATGTCATTTTAATATACCCATATTTTGCAATCCAGAGATTTTGAGTGTTATTGTTTGAGCGTGATAGAATTGCCAATTATCATTAACCAATTAATTAATTTCTATGGATATAAATAGAATTGCATGTCATTGTTAGATTGTAAATGGTAATGGTAATTGATTATCTGTCTCTTCTTTCCAATATGCACACACACACACACACCATCCTGCCATGTGTATCAATTGATTAATGTCTTGGTTAGCTCCGGTGTGGCATGCAGGAGGATTTGAAACAAAGGAAGGAAAGGAAAGGAATGGATAGTAGTTAATAAATGGAAACGCCAAGACTTGGATGTTGCACTGTCTGCGTCTCTTTCGAAGGAAGAGCGAATTGTTTATAATATCATTCATGCCAAGAAAGAAATGGGGATATGGTCTGGAGACATCAAAAGAGAAACGATCCTTCCTGAAAACATTTTCAAGAAATCCCTTAAGTCGCTTGAATCCAAACAACTCATTAAGCAGGTTGTTAACATCCAAAACAAAGCCAGAAATCTGTTCATTGCATCAGAGTTTGAACCCTCCAAGGAAATCACTGGTAGGGATTGGTACACTGAAGGCAGACTCGACATTGAGTTCATTGACACTCTCAAAGAGCTTTGCTTGAATTATATTTCCAAGCACAAGTTTGTCACCATTGATGGGGTCTTGGAGTTTATCAAAAGGTCTGGAGCCTTCACTGTTGAAGTTACAAGTCTGCAATTGGAAGATATTTTGAGGACTTTGGTTCTTGATAATGATATTTTAGATGAGAAGAGCACGGGGTATGGGGATTTTGCTTCTGTTCCTGTTGGTAGAGTTTGCTATAGGCTCAAAAGCGGCAAGGCTGGTGTTAGAGAGCAAGTCAAAGATGGTGCCATGGCTTCCATTCCTTGTGGAGTTTGTTCACGGATAAACTTCTGTACACCACATGGCATTGTCTCCCCAACAACTTGTGTCTATTATCAGAAATGGTTGGACTTCTAAATAAGTGATCATACACCACTTATATCTCTTCTCACTTTTGAATTTTAATATGACCTTCCCATGTTTTGAATTTCATCTTATTTTAATATGACCTTCCCAAGTTTTGAATTTCATCTTATAACCATTGTCTTTATGTTTCTTTTATTACTCAATATGATACATAGAGGCACACACACACACACACATATATGACAAGCAAGCAGCGATAGGCATTAAAATGCTGACTAGAGGTTTAATATGCTTTTTTTATTCTTATCTCGTTTACAAGTTTTTAGCATCTTTTAGTTGCTTGCTTGCATACTGTAGAGGGCACTCATCAGTGTAGTGCAAACTGTAGCATCTGGACACAAATACTCTCCACATGGCAGGTAGACCGTTGCAGTGGCATGAAGCTGAAGGGAAACAGGTTCAGCCAATTCATAGATATGATCAGTAGAAACCAACCAAGGTGTTTCTTTTCCAACATAAAGAAAGAGAATCAGAAATATGCCAATAGTTAAAATGTCAATGTACTAACTGGCATAAATGTCAATGTTAATGTGTTGCTAGTGTAATTGGAATTTTCTTCACAGAATAGTTTTTGTGTAACTACACTCAATTTCTAGGGGTGAAAGAGATGCATTCGGTGTTTCCTTGGCTGTTGAAATGGTCCTTTCCTTTTCCTCTAGTGATAGTTCAGAGGCAGGAACTTCTGCATTCTCTAATTCAATTTGGAGCCAATTGCGGTAGGTTGCATCATAGGAGTAATACTCACGCTAGTTAAATGCAGAGTGAATATATATATATATATATATATATATATATAAAGTGCTATCGTCAAGCTAGAAATGATGTGATTGAACGTTTAAATTTAATAACTAAATTGGGCAAGTGTAACTCCAGTATACCCAATCTTGGAACCCCCTCAGATTCTCAAAAACACTATAATGTATAGAAAACCAAGTGTTGTGTGGGACCTATAGAAATCAAGGCAAACTCCCTGAAAAGTATGTTGCAATATGGAAGGGAAAAAAGTTAAAATTCAGAAGTAGGGATAATATAAAGCTTCAAGAGCAAAACAACAGGGATGGTTTAAATTTTCAGCCAAGTCAAAAATATGTGCACCAATAGCCAACAGGAGGACTATATAAAGATCAGGATCTTATTCAAACCTTGGAAATTCATGGTGGCATGTTACAAAATATGGTAGTGGAGGAACCAATTCCTCTTTGAGGAAAAAATTTCTAGGCCGTTCCAACCAGCTTGTCGAGTTATGAAGCAAGTGGTGCACATTTTGACTTCTTCGTAAGAGGGGCTGCATCAGGATAATGTCACCCATGCGTAGGGGCAGCCAGAATTTTAGTTTAAGGGAGGCTAAAATCAAAGAATCTATATCTTATGAGTAAAGAAAAAGTCAAAGATTTTAATGAAATAAATAATTATTCTAGTAAAGTCTAAGTTGAAAACAAAAAGTGCAATTCCTTTTTTTTCATAATAAGTTATAAAGGAAATAAACACATACAAAACTTAAATACAATTCTTCGGGTGCTCGTGGAGCTAATGTGTTATTATGCAATAAAAACATAAAAAGTGTAACAAATATAATATCCGTAATAGTTGTTACACATGATATATCTTATCTTAATTAAAAAATAACACAACATGCACTCAAAAAATTGTACATAATTTTATCCTATAAACAATTAAAATATGACTTTTTATGGGGGTAGAGGAGAAGTGGATACCACAAAAATACCTTTTACATTCCAATAAATAAATTAATAATAGATATAAAAAGTTAAACTAAATAGCGATAAAAGTGGGAACACTGAGATGAAAGAGATCATAAATTATAACTACATATAATAAAAAGAGGGAAGGCCCATTTTAGTCCCTAACAATGTTTGAGGTACCACTTTTCGTCCCTAAGAAAAAATAACTCACCAAACAATCCTTGACAATGACAAAAGAGGGACAATTCAATCCCTCTGTTTGTCTCCACCCTAAACATAGCGTTAAAGTGCTAATATATATCATCATTGTGTCTAGGAATCTATTAAACTCATCCATATGATCTGTGTTGGTGCATCTGTTGCATGCAGTGTGATGCTTTTAACATAGAGGGATTAATGTGTCCCATGATAGAAATTGTCAGGAACTAAATTTGGTTACTTAATAATAGTTGGGGACTTTATTGAGTCAATGCATAATTATTTTTATGGTCTATTATGCATGTAGAGACTATTGTCTGGCTACCTGACATACTGACGATACAGATCGACACTTTAATTGTGTGTTTAGCATGGAAACAAATGGAGAGACTAAAATATCCATCTTTTGTCATTCTCGAAAACTATTCATTGAATTTTTTTTTCTTGGGGACAAAAAGTGCTACCTCAAAAATTGGTACGGATTTAAATGGACCTTTACTCTAATAAAAAGGTAAAAAAGTGGGGGTGGTCATAGCACACCGTGCACAGGTAACCAAGCTCATCCAATGGAAATGCCCACCAAATGGCTGCCATAAGATTAATACTATGGTGCTTCTAAAGCAAATCCGAGAGATGTGGGTTGTGAAGGGTTGATTTGAGACGAAGCAGGTATGTGGGTAGCTGGGTTTGGCCTGCATATTGGACACTAATCAACCTTTTGTGCGGAATTATGGTGTATATTGAGAGGACTCCAACTTGCTTGGGAGTTGGGAATACGCTAATTGGTGGTTGAATTAGATTCTGCAAGCGCGGTCTCTTGCATCAACTCTTCGAAGGGACAGAAGCAAATTGCTTTGCCGCATTGAAGATTCGAAGAAGAAAGGGTGGTATCTTATTTTCCGCCCACCTACAGGGATGGGAATAAATGTGCGTAATGGTTGGCTAACTGGAGTCTTTCCCAGGACTCCGGTGTTCATGCGATGGAAGTTCCGAGTAGAGATCTAGCTGGTCCGGTGTTTGATGATTTTTCTTGGGCTGCCTTACCCCGCTCTTGTTTTGATGCTTAGTTAGCTTTTGTTTAGGCTTTATGTCCCTTTTGTTACCCAAAAAAAAAAATTGCTTCCATTCATTGTGAAGTATGTTGTTGCTGGTGTTCAGGACTGTACATTTTGGTACTGTTAGTTTGTTGTTTTGTCTTCTCATTGGGTTGGATTGTGATACCCATTTTTTGTGGAGTCTCACTCTTGTTGCTTGGTGGTATCCACTTATTAGGTGATGTATTGCAGATTTGGTATTCCATAGTATTGGTAGGAAGACTTTTGGTGTACCCATTAATATTTTTTAGTGGAAGATTTTGCTGGACTTGGTCCCGTGATTTTTCTCCTTACTATGAGGAGTTTTCCACGTTAAAAATTGTGGTGTCTTTTATATTTATTTTTTTGCCATTAGCATTGTGCCGTGGAAGAATATTTTTGTTGTGCCTATTTATTTACACATAGGTGTGGAAAAAGAGATTGGTCATTATCTCTATTTTCCGAATACTTCATACAAGAAATAATAAATAAAAGATTTAATTGCTCTTTTTGTCCCCCTATTATTGACAATGGCCGATTTTGGTCTATAGTTTTTTTGAGCACATTTGGTCCCTTTATTTTTTAAATGTTGCAAATTTGGTCCTTTTATACAATGTCTGTCAATTTTTTTATGATCAACATAGAGTAATTACTCCTTTAAGCACATAGAATCTCTGGTCGAAGTCCTCCCTCATCTGGCCTTCGAATTCAACATGATTAAATGATTCCTCTATGCAATTTATTGGTTTTGTCCCTCCTTTTCGGGACCTTTTTTTTGTTGCACCACAAATCCTTTATCACAGAAGCTCAACTAGAGGTTCCATGCGCTTAGAGCAGTTGTTCCTCCCTGTTAATCCTTTACAAATTGATAGACATCGGATGGAAGGACTGAATTTGCAACATTAAAAAAATAGAGGAATCAAATATGCACAAAAAAAACTTTAGGGACCAAACTTGCACATGGTCAATAATAGGAGGATTAAAAGTACAATTAAGCCTATGGTTATAATTTAGTTTACAACCTTCAACTGGGCAAGTACAATTTAGTTTTGTTTTTTCATTTTCTCTCATACCAAACAACTAAATAATTATCTCATTGTATTTTCTCCTTCCCCTTTCTTTTTTCCTTCACTTTCTTGTCTCCCACGTTTTTTACCTAAACCAAACAAAGTGTTGGTGTGTATCAAATATTATTCTTATTGAAAACATAAAAAAGTTGTAAGCTTGATAAGAGAAATATTTGTAAAGAATAAAAAGAGTGAAAATGTTCACCAACAAGACCCAACACAGTTGTTAGATAGCTGAGTTCATTAAACATGTTGTCAGGGGTTTGATTCATGTTGTGTATTGAAAAATGCTTTGTTGGGAGAGACAAAACCCACATCGGTAATTTCTACCCTCGAAAGGGATTAGTCTTCGTCGGAGGATACTCTTGTGCACACAAAAAAAGATTGAAAAATCCTTTGTAAATCTAATTTCTAAATTCATATTATGGGTGTAATGGGCCATTTTAGTTCGGTTTTAGGTGCAAATAATACGAACCAATAAAAAATGGTTGATTCAATTTTAAACAATTTTTCCTATAAAACCCGAACCAAACTATTCAAGAACGGGTTGATTCGGACCCAAAAATTATTAAATATTAAAATATATAAATATAAATACTAGATATTAAAAAATATATTTAAATACTAAAATATAGTAATTGGTTTGATTTGGTTTGGTTCGGTTCGGTTCCAGAATCAAAGAACCGAAGCAATCACCATCGAGTTTGGTTTGATTCGGTTCGATCCGGACCCGAACACCAAAAATATCCGAACAGATTTAATTGTTTCGGTTTGAATTTTCGGGTTTATCAGGTTATTAGTTTGGATCTTGCGCCTAATTCATATTATATGTATATATCGGAATTTGATCGGTTAAAAACAAAAGTGAGGATGGGATTATAGAACCCATATGATTTGGGTTGTAAAGAGAGGGGCTGAAATTGGGCCAGCCCGATCAGTTAGCAGATAGCAGAGGGCCGGCCCATCACGTGAGGCAGCAGAGTGAGTGGGGTTTACTTTCGTAATAAAACTAGGGTTTGGTTTTCTTCTCGGTTCACCTTCTGCTGTGGTGTGGTGTGGTGTGAAGCGGAGCTGCACTGTGACGATCTACACAGCATGGCGGACAAGGCGGTTACCATCCGAACCAGAAAGTTCATGACAAATAGGCTTCTCTCCAGAAAGCAATTCGTCAGTTTAATTTCTTTCTTTCTTTTTTATTTTAATTTTAATCACTGCTTTCACATTTTTGAATTTGATAGCCAGCCAAATATTGGGATCTGAAAATTGAGCCTTTTTTATATTGTGATTCATGCAGGTCATTGATGTCCTTCATCCAGGGAGGGCTAATGTTTCCAAGGTACATACATACATTCTTTTATCATTGTTTTTTTTTTTTTATATTTATATAGTATTATTATTAGTATATGAAACTTGAAAATTTCATTTATTGTTTGTTTGGTTCTTTTCTGGAAAAATAAAAAAGGCTGAGCTAAAGGAGAAACTTGCAAGAATGTATGATGTCAAGGACCCTAACACTGTATTTGTCTTCAAGTTCCGGACTCATTTTGGAGGTGGCAAATCCACTGGTTTTGGTTTGATTTATGATTCACTTGAGAATGCTAAGAAATATGAGCCCAAGCACAGGCTTGTCAGGGTCAGTTAACTCAATCTATTCATCTGCATTTTGTTTATAACTTGTTTTATTTTACTTTCTAGGTTTTTTTATGGGATTATCTTTATCTTTATGAAAAAATATATAAGGGTCTGTTTAGTTTGTTTTTAGTTTCCTGATTTCATTTCCTGTTTTTATAAATAATTACAACACAAAATAATTACAAAATTATCACATTTTTGTTTTGTTTCTTATTTTCAAAAATTTGTATTTGTATAGGATTGTTTCCTATACAAATCTTTGGAAACAAGAAACATAATGAAAACAATGTGACAGTTTTATAATTATTTGTGTTTAATTATGTTTGGAATCAAGAAATAAAAACAGGAAACTAAAAACAAACCAAACAGGCCCTAATACTCCTTATATTATAATTGCTCCCATTTACCTATTATTTTGTGAGCCTTGGTGCAGTTGCCATTGCTTGTCAAAATATATACTTCTTATGTTGGTATAAACAATACCATCATTTTACCCTTAAAAAAAAACAATACCATCATTTTACTTAGGAAACTAAATGTGAACTGAGTATGCATATAACAGTTTGTAAGTTTTCTGAAGAAATCATCAAGTACACTTTATTTTGGGATGGTCACTGATTTCCATCTTAAATGATGCCATGAATAGCTCGGAGTATCTTGTGGGTATCAGTTCTTTTTGATGTTGTATACCATATGACGAATGGCACTTCTATATCGTCTAAAAAACATGAGTATGTTGTGCAAAGTCCCTATGACTAATGACACCCATTGTTTGTACTATAACAAAAATCACTGATGGTGGTAACATTGCCTGGGGATTCCTTAGCTTAATCTTCCCAGTTCACATCCTTATATCTTGTGATGTATGCCTCTGTTCTCTATGATCGTTGAGAATTGGAACTGCTTTTATAGTACATTCAGTTATTTCCCATCTAAGTCATGGCTGCTTTGTTTTGTGTGAGCTAACTAAAGTCTCTTTTATTTATGGCAGAATGGACTCGATACTAAGGCAGGAACGCAAAGAAAGCAAATAAAGGAGAGAAAGAATAGAGCTAAGAAGATTCGTGGAGTAAAGAAGGTAATACAATCGTTGTGTATTGCTGATTATTTTTCACCTCTTATATCGTTATTGTTTGAATACATTAATAACTCTGGCATTTGTTATTTTTGTAGGCCAAAGCTTCTGAGGCTGCCAAGGCTGGAAAAAAGAAATGAGTTTTCAGATAAACTGTTCTGATTTGAAGGTTCTCATGGCGATATGTTTTGGTGATGACTATTTTATTTTCCAATAGATTTCTAGAATGAGATATTTCACTTTAAGTGTTGATGATTGATGTTCACTTATAACTTGAGATTAAGTACTAGCTGTGACCAATTTTGAGAGTTCAGTAAAACACTTTATCTGCTTTCAAATATTTAGTAGATTGTGATAATGAATTCAATGGACCTGTCATTTACTTGTTAAAGAATGATTTTGAATGCTTTACCTATAGCAATCTTGAAAATGCCCGTATTTAACTGGTTTTTAAAAGTAATTACGTTGGACCATGTTAAAGGTCTTCTACGCATGAACTGTTAATCTGTGTTGAATGTGTTTATCTGAACTGTTATTATACAAAGTAGGTTTGTGTCTGTCTGTACTCTCACCTTTATTTTTTATATACTCGTTACATTATCAGATCCTCTCCCGCAAAAATCCTCTGCAGCTCCTTTACGGCCTGATTTTGAACTGTTGGATACACAATTAAGGAGACTAAAAGCCAAAAAATACACTTTTGACCATAGCCCCAAACCTCTTTCCCTCTTCACGTGCGTGCCCATTCTTCCTAAAATTCACAATAGCTCCTCCTGCACCTTGCCCCTCGCTCTTCGCTCCTTGCCGCCTGTCACTGCTATGTTTCTGTTCTAGGAGAAGAAAAATGCTTACACCTCAAAATAAAAAAAAAATGATAACATCCTTAAGACACTCAGATATAAATCCATCAACGGTATTGCCGCCTCTCCGTCGTCGTTAATGGTAGTAAGTTGTCGTCGTAACGTCACCTTGTTTCCCTCCCTTCTCCTTTGTGCTGCCATTACAAAGAGGAGAACGAATGCAAACTCTGTCGGATCACATTCCGTCGCTGCAGCGTCGTTCACGACAAACACAGAGGGTCGTAGTCACATCATGCTTAAAGACATAGCCTCAATCACCTTTCTAATAAAAGTTCTTCCTTGTCCCGATGTTCCAATCAATACTGTAGGCTTAATTTGTTGAGAAGATAACATGGAAATTGTAAGAAGATTGGAATGTTGGGTATTTATGTGTTTGCTTGCAATGGACATAAGATCAATCATACATTAACAGCATCTACAAGTTCATGTTCATGAGCCCAGGAGAGAGAGAGACGAAAATGATGCTGTTGAGAGAGACGAAGCTGAATGATGGTGGCAGAGAAGATGAAGCTTTGGAGAGAGACACGGTGGCGGCGGTTATAGTGACCAGGAATGAGAGCTAAAGGATGGTGAGAAGTGTTTGGTCCAGGCATCTCCTTTTTTGGTGTTTTCATTTTTTTTTTTTAATTTTAAAAAGTTGGCTTTTTTTGGACCATTAGATTTAATGGATAGCCAAGATCTACTACTGTAGAGAGGCTGGAGACACCCCAGCTAGAGAGAATCCAAACTCGTTACATAAATAATTCTCAATGTGATTTTTAATGTTGTTATGACAAGTTCAAATATTTATTATATGGTAATTTATGATTGTTTGACATGGTAAAATAGTTTATACTATCAGTATATACCAATTTAATTCTTATTTTAAATTTTAGGTTAAATTACACTTTCCGTCCCTCACGTTTTTCAGTTTGCCAAAAATTGACCCCCGATTTTTTTTGGCAAGTATAGTTCTCCTAAAATTCAAATGTTGTGAATTTGGTCCCCATAATTTTTAATTGCACTTTTGGTCCCTTAAAATTGTGGGTTCTTTGTACTTTTGGTCCCTAAAAATTATGGATTTTGGAACCAAAAGTGCAAAAAAAATCCATAAAATTTAGGGGACCAAAAGTGCAATTAAAAAATATGGGGACAAAAATCGTAACATTTGGATTTTAGGAGGACTAAATTCGTCAAAAACAAAGTTGTGGGACTATTTTCGTTAAAATGAACAACTTGGGCGATGGTAAGTGCAATTTAGCCTAAATTTTAAGAGTACTTTTTTAAATCATTTTCATTTAACCCTAGTTTTACTTTCAATATTAACATTATACTATTTGCATAGCTTAGTCCCGTACCAAGTTTGCAATCTGTATCCCTTCATCGGAATAAATTATTTTAACTAATTTGATTAAGGCATATATATTCTGATATAGGCTAATATCTCCATTATCTAATTAGACTTAATAATAGTATTTGGTTCAGTAAAAAAAATATTTCGCCAGTATTCCCTAACGCAGTTGTACAATCGAAATGCGTAGATGGAGTAAGACATCTTTCGGTATTTGATTGTTTGTTTAGATTACATAAAACCAAGTCATGAAATTGTAATCTTCTAAAATGTTGAATAGTTCTGAATATAAATATAATGAAGTAACTTTTTGTTGTAAATGTTAGTAACATACATTTTTTTTACACTATTTAAGTATATTTTCATTCTATTAATTTTCAAACCATAAATATTGGGGTGCATTAGTCTCAATTAAGGCACTGCAAAATAGCATGTTGATTCAATATTTTTAATTAAGTTACATCTTAGCTGGAGTTGCTTAATTTTTTGTATTTATGTTACCAAGTGCACATCTGATGGTTTATGGAGCATTAGAAATAGTATTGCAGAAATATCAATCAAATTGGTTTTGAATTGTTCTTTTGGTTATAATTATGATTAATAGTTGAATTATATCTTAACATATATCTTATGATTATGATTAAAATGTCTTTCTCTTATGGACACGGTCCCTCTCTCTACTAGTTTTTTTTTATAATAACAGCATGGAGATTTCATTGTCAATATTGCATATTGAGAATAATTCTTGACAATAATAATGAACTAAATACAAGAAATAATATTAGAGAAAATGAGTTGAACATCATAATTTTAAACTAAAAATCCCAATACATAAGCAAAATGGAACATGCATATATACAGAAAGGTAACTTTTGTTACAACCTGTTTTCGTATTGTGTAATATACATTTCAGTGAAAATAAAATTAATATATGATATATATTCAATATTAATGAATTCTGAGAGTTCAGGAAGATGAACTCATATTGCAAGTTTCATCAAGAGAACAAAACTATATTGTTCACAACAATAAAAAGAAATGTTCAGGAAATAGGAACAAAATGAACACAATGATTAGGCCTTTCTCTATGACGACCAATTTCTTTTTTTTTTTTTTTTCACTTATGTATTAAAGACAGCTCCTAGGGATGACCACTCCAATGCTATTTCCACCAGCATTTCTACAAGAAGATTTTGCAGATCCCTTAAGATAAGTGAGATTGATGTCTTGCAGTTTGATACCCCAGCATGGATTGCTTTGGCTGCAATCAAAATTGATAGCTGCTGGGCTTGCTGAAGTTCCTCTTATGTGTTCATATGATACTCTGCTTATCTTCACGCCAGAATTCTGTGTTTTGATTTATTTATTTTTAATCCAAGAAATGAAACTTACAACATTTATAGATGCTACTTATTGAATTTGAAAAAAAAAAACATGTAATATTTTGCTTTCCACCCTCGTTTGGATAAGCTTATTAGGAAAAAGGTAGAAAGTAAAGCACAAAAATTTTATTTTGTCATTTAGATGAAATATGTGTTTGGAATTGATTGTGAAGAGTTGATTTTGTAAAATTTAATTACATAATATTGCAAAATAATTTTACGAGAAAAATTGTTTAAAGAACTATTCAATATAATGGCATTTCTAAGTTGATGGTACCATGCTAGTATGAAGTAAGGGCCATTATTGTAGTATCAATTCAGCTCATAATTGCCCTGCAAATTGATGCTAAGCACAAGTTTACAGTTTTATTTTGCCATTTAGATAAAAGAGTATGTGTCTGGATTTTGGAATTGATTGTGAAGAGTTGAACTTGTAAAATTTAATTGCATAAAATTGCAAAATAATTCTACAAGAACATTTGTTTAAAAATCTTTTCAGTATTTCTCTAATATTATTGGGGGCAATTTAGTAATTCCATTGCATTGGCATTTATGATGTGTTTGGATGAGTGGTTGATAAACGTGATTTTGGATGAAATTTATTTTGTAAAATTAATTTGGTTACAATTGAGTTAAAAATGAAGTGATTTATGTTTGAATGTTTTTATTTTGAAAACAAATTTAATATAAAATTTAGTGTAAATTTTCAACCCAATACAAAAGCTACTTTATGTCGCTTTTAGTCAAATCGAGGTTTGAAAAGGAAATTCAATTTTGCTTGAAATTAACCAAACACTTCTATTTTTACAAAAATCACGCTTAATACAGAGCAAAATCAATTTCAATTCTTTTCACCGTCAAACCAAACACACACTTAAAGTGATTGTGATAAGCTAGTATGAAGTAACTTCTATGGGGCCATTTTTCTAGAATCAATTTTGTTCATAATTGCCCTCCAAATTCATGTCAAACACCGAAAAAATAATTTGGAATAACTTAATTGAGAAGTTGTTTAGAGTTTTTGGGCAAAATGTTCCTAAAATCATATTTAACTAGAGAAACTCAGCTCCAATTTTGATGCATCTAAATGCAAAAATTGTTTTTTCTTTTAATCGAATAAAGAGTTTTTTTCTTGTAGAAATGCTTGTTTAAAAAGAGTTCATCTTAACAAGGAGAAAAGTAAATGTTGTTTGTGATAAGTAGAGAACTCACAAGGTGAGGACATTCCCTGCCAGGGCAATATCTTTGATCTATAATGATGGGATTGTAGGCATTTTGCATGATGAGGTTCCTAAACACAATGTCTCTTGCATATCCATTGCTTGGTTGTGCCCACGATTTTATCCTAACTCCATTGTCTGTTTTGGTGAAGACTGAATTTGTTACTGTCACGTTCTGAACCCCAGCCTCGTCCCCATAGGTGGCCAAGCTCCCAATGCTGTAAACGTCGACAAAAACAAGAAAAGATGATAAAGGATGATAACGAAATTGATTTGGTAGTAATTAAGTTTGAGGTGAAGTGATGTGATTTAGGTTTGGATGTTTATATTTTGTAAACAAATTTGATGTAAAATATAGCGTAAAATTTTTAACCCAATACAAAAGTTATTTTTTGTATCTTCTTTTAGAATCACGTTTGAACGAAAAATCAATTTTGCCTGACACTTATCAAATACCTCTATTTTTACTAAAATTACGTTGCGTTAAACGCAGCTAGGGTGTTTTCCACCATGCAACCAAACATCCACTTCAAATGGATACCCTAACAACTGCCAAGCTATAAAAACAATATTTTATTTAGAGGGTAACTTAAAAAATTTATTTATTTATTTAAAAAAATAAAATGTAAAAAAATTGATTTTTAAAAATTTTAAAATAAGAGTTTAATTTTGGTACACTAACGGTGTAAAGTTTTAAGTTTTTCACACGGTCAACCAATCACAAATCAAGGTATAGGTGAGTTTTAAAGTAATTAGTATAAGAGTCAAACATTTTTAATAATGTGATAATTTATGATTAGTTGACAGTATAAAAATTAACAATCTTTACATTGGATTGTGCATACTAATTAAATCCTCAAAATAATCACAGTTTTCCCATAATTTCAAAATCTAGTATTACCCTTGTATAGTTTTTTAAGATTATAAATAGGTATAGATTTGCACATATACTAGTGTTATGAAAACATGATCGGACTGACCAGTCGGATCAGTTGAACTGTGAACCGAACTCTTATCCGGTCTTGGTCAGGGGTCAAAGCAGTTTCTACGGTCAGATGAAAAACCCTGCTGGACTGGATTAAACCGAATCTGATCCGTATTCTAGAGAGAGTAAAATTTTAAATTTAAAAACTGAAAAACAAAAAAGTGAAAAAGTGAAACAACAAAGATAAAATCTAATCGGCTGGCTAATCCTTTTTTTTTCAGATCTAACAATCCTTCTTTTATAAATGTGGCAGTGCACAACAACAAAAGCTATTGATCCGAGTAGCTATTCGTCTTGTTTGACAATGTAGAATAACATGACACTTTTATCTTGTGTGTTTTGACTATTTTTCTTACATTTTTTTAGTATTGCATGTTATATATGGATGAGGATCTCATGTCCCATTTTGATGTACCACACCATGTATCAACCAATAATATCTTACCATGTAAATTAAAATTTTATTTAATATTAAAAAAATAGAACACATAACAAGATATTATTGATTAGGACATGATGTGATATATCGAAATGGAACAAGAAATCCTGATCCATTGTATATATCATCCGATCGAACCTAAACTAAAACTTTTTAAGATTTGATTTGATGTCCGGTCCTGCTTAAACAACATTGGCATATACATATTCACAGAATACCGAAAACTTCTCGTCTTTGTGTCTCTCTGTTTTTAACAGATCATATATTTCTCTACTTTTTTTTTTTATCTGAATCCAAAATAAATGAGAACTTTGGTATTACGTACATATCAAATGGCACTGATATATAGTTTATGTAAAAAAAGAGAATTTTTTTTTTTCCTAAAAGTAAGAAAAAAGCTATAATATTCAAGCATCACCCTTTTAACTTTAGGTGGTTGACAATTATCCTTAAAGTCATACAAGAAAAATGAATAAGAAAAGAAAAGCATGATCTATACAAAAGTGATATCATATTAAGTTACCTAATTCCATGTCCAGGGCCACAAGCAATGCGCTCAATCCATAAATTGGTGCTACCCTGGCTTACGGATATGCAATCATCACCAGTCATTATGGTGCTATGGCTGATAGTAACTCCAGTTGAAAACTGCACATTGATTCCATCTGTGTTGGGGCTTCCACTGGGAGCTCTAATTTTCACACCTTGGATTAGAACATTATTGCAATGGTCAACAGCAATATGGATTGTCTGGCTATCCAATGATGTTAATCCATTAACCTCAACGTTATTGGACCAGCTGAATGATATAGACTGCATTTGATCACAAAATCAAATTACTAGTATCATAATGCATTGATGTTCAAACTAATTTTCTATGGGAAAATATAGTTACACATATCAAGTGATTCCAAAATTGAACAGACCATATTTTTTTTTTTTCCTTCAACTAAAAAAGAGGGAAAAGAGAGATACACCAAAAAACACTACACAACACAGTCTATAAAATTTCTGTATAAAAGTTATGTGCATCTAATATCATTTTCTATTTTATCATGTTTGCATTGTTTGAGTTTTCTGTTTTCAAGAATAACTGTAAAAATGATATTTTTGTTTTGATTCTGTTTCTTATTTTCAAAACTTTTGTATAAAAAACAATGAAAATAGAAAAAATTGTTTTCATTCTATTTTTTATACAATTCTTTGAAAACAATTGCGTGGAAGGTTATATGCACAGGTACTGTTGGTTTTGAACACCTACAAGGTGCGGTTACGGGTGTGGCTTCAAGAGGTCAAATCAGAATTAATATTTAGAGGGTTGTTTTTCTATTTGGATCTCTGTGTATCAGGTTGTAGGTATTTGGAGAACTGTCTTTACTAGTTTTTTTTTTTTCCTATAACTAGTTATTTTATTAAAATAGACCAAAACTTTAGCATCATAGTGCAAGCTTTCTCCAACTTCTAGGAAGGGTTGAAGAGCAAAACACACAATCATCTGCTTCAAGTTTGATAAAAAGAAAGCATTACAATACATCTGTGTATCACAGTTATTTCACCCTTTCCTCTAGTAAGCTTCATCCCATTTTATAATTAAGGGGCTAAATTGATGTTACCTTTTTTAAATAGTATTAAATGTTTGTATGCACGGACAGATAAAGATTTATACTATCAATCAATTATAAATTGATACATCATTAAAAATGTTTGACTCTTATCCTAATTATTTTAAAAGTCACTCATATTATAATTAAAATTTTATATCAATAATGTATCAAAATTAAACTCTTATGGATATATCTTAAATGATTGTTTACTTTTAAATAATCCTTTTAATTAATTAAGGACTACTACACAAAGTGAGATGTATCAATAGTACATAAACATGCATACACATACCCTTGCTCCAGCAGGACAACTCTTTCCAGCTCTTCTGCAACGCCAATAGCCGGCACCCCTTCCATCAAGAGTGCCACCATGGATTGAAAGCCTATTAAGCTTCCTGAACAAGATCCAATATCCAGAATTACCTAGTGACCAATAATCTGAAGGGGCAACAAGAGTGCCATCAATTCGAAAATCGATCTTGTTCATGCAAGGACCCCAAAATGTTACTTGTTTTAACAAGAAACTTCCCTGGGGTACGTAAATTGTGGCTGGTCCCTTTGATTTGCATGCTGAAGACCATGCCATAAGAAAGGGCATGGTAGAGTCGAACTTTCCATCAGGTTTAGCCCCAAAGCTTACCACATTGATATAGGTAGCACTCGAAGATTCAAAGAAGAAGAAAAAGTAGGTGGTGGCTAGAAAGGGAAAGATGAAGTGATTTGTGTGATGAGACATGGCTATGATGAGGCAATTTGTAAGGATAGAACAGGAAACATTATTCATGAAACTTTATACTAGCAAGAGGTTTGGGGACAAAGCTTAAGGATTTATTTTTTTTGGTGAACTTAAGGAAAAGATATTTAATAATCACATGGTTTGAAGTACAAAACAATTCAATTATAATTCAAGTCACATAATACTCTCGTATTATATTCTGTCACGTCTTAATTCGTTGTAAAACATATGCATGCATGGTTTCACCGTACAAGGCATTGGTACTTGGCTCAATATTTGCTTAGTGATGTATAATTTTTTTTCTTTAAAGATCACAAAGTGTTTCTACGTACGTCTTTTGAGTGTAAAACTAATCTTCCTTCAGATATTGGTTTGGCCATAATAACACAGTACTTTTAGTGGCTTCTGAAAGATTGTTGTAAAGTGATATTCTCTCTATCTGTTGATAAAGATTGACGTATAATAAGAATTAAAAAAATCATAATTTTTTTTAATTATAAACAAAATTATTTTGCAAAAAAAAACTATTTCTATCCATTTGATAGGAAGAGAGCTGTCAGATGGGCAAAAAACGTTTTTTTCTCCAACTCTCATGTCAGCGAAATGGCCTTTCTCTGAGATGTAGATTCTCAGCAGTAGTCTATTTCTATTTCTCTCTACTTGTATTTTTTGCTATTTTTTTGGATAATAACAAATCAAGGGTTGAGAGAATGAGAGAAGCAAATTCAATGACGATAGATTGCATAACTGTGATAAATGTGTAAATGTGCTACTGCAGTTAATTTGTATACCTTTCTCTCCCTCTTACATGTAACGTTGTTTCCACTCTCCTGGGCTGTTGCTTTTGTTTATTTGTTTGTCTCTCTATTCTTTTCTCATCTGATAACTATCTTTCTGCTTTTTTATGACAAAATATTAAAAAATCAATATTTTAATTAGTTTTAATGTTAAAAAATCAAATATTACTAATATAAACAAAAAATTTCACATCTTTTTTTATAATTTATTATGTAAAAGTGTTTTTTTCAGCATCCAAACGGAATAGATTATCTTAAAATCACTTTTTCAAAAAACATACCAAAACAAAAATAGATTCTGATTATAATCGATTATCATAATAATCGATTAATAATTAATTATCATAATAATCAATTAATAATCGATTATATAAATAATCAATTATTAATATAATCTATTTGTTTAGCTTTTACAAAGATAGTCTAAAGTGGATCCACATTCACGTACGCTTTTGTCAAATCACATTAGACATTTTCCGTCATTTTTTAAAGTTATTTATGGCGTTTCAATATTTTTTTATATATTAGAACATGTTTGCCAGTACCTATTAAACGGTTATATGCATTTATATACTGAAACCTTATAGTTTCAACAGTTGAAAACAAATTAATCATAGGCATTTTCCTTTAAGACAGATCGACCCCTTATATGCATGTCTTGAAATAGAAGATTACAATATGATATGTCAATATCCACGACCAATGTGATGTTTTTTATTAGGGTATCCTCCGCACATAATTATAAAGACTAATTCCATAAGGTATTAGACGACATCAACAATTGATCTCTTCTAACTAGATTTTATCCATATATAAGAGTCAAAGATCAAACCCCTAACCACTTGTTTAACGGTCCGAGTTCGTTATCATTCGAATCAAACCACATGTTGGTACCAATGTGATGCTTTGTGTCTTTATATATACCCGGAGAAATTATTTCATGTTGAGATATACAATCAATGCATGCTACAGAATAAATTTTTATATGAAGAAATTTTTACCATACCATTGGATGCTTAGAATTACTATTAAACTCTAATGTATGTGTATTTTTATACTGAAAGCTTATATAGTTTCAACCGTTGAAAACAAATCATAGCCACTCCTAAGACTGGTGAAACTTTGCATCTTATGATATACTATTATTACATATAACATAGGAAAAAATAACGATTTTTTTTCCTATATAACTTTTGACGTGATATATTTCTTTATATGTTATATGGTCTTATTATTCATCAAGAAACACCCAAGAAATAACATGTCTCCATGAAATTTTCCAAAACAATATGATATGTCATTCAGCACCAGAAGTGTCGAACAACGTGCAAATGCTTGACAATAAGGCTTTATTCCCTGGCCCCTTGGCAAGGTCTTTCTTAACAATTGGCTTAAAAGAGGCTGAGTATTGTTGAGTGTAATGAAACACACGTTAAGCAGTAGACTCACATGACATGTGGAAGTGGAATATTGCACAACGAATTGCTCAATTTTGGCACAATCACAACATGTCCAAACATGCATTTATGCATATATATGCCCCCACAACCACATGTCGTCGGGACTCATGCCCGTTACTTTAGGCCCTTTAATGAGACCTACAATTTTATAATTATATACTAATATAACTTTATATTAAAATAATGTTTTTTATCAGAATATTAAAATAATGTTAAGTTAATATAACTAACAAAATATTAGTCGTATATAAAAATTCATATATTCTTTAATGTTTCTGATTAAAGAAACACTTAATGAATTAATTATATTGAGTTCTTCACAAATTATTTATTGATTAAAATATATATATTTTATAAGAACTTATTTATAAAATTAATTTAAAAAATATTCCAAATAAAAATTTGTATGTTCAATATATAACAAAAGTTTTTATTCAAGGTACGGAAATGACAACATATTATGACTATATTCTTAATGGGATGTGAGCATAAGGTAACCACTCCCAAACTAATTTACCCAATGAGACTTTTTTTTTTTTTTGAGACATCCAATGAGACTTGTTAAAGTTAGACTTTACTTTAATATAAATTATAATTATAATTATAATTGTTGAGTATGGCTCATATAGATACTGACAGTTGGGGGTGTGGGGGGCGAAGCCCCCCGCGGTACGGATTAGGGTTAGTAAAAAGTTATTAATGTAATTTCTATCGCAGTGGTGATCAGTATAAATACTGCGCTTATGTAACCCTATTCTCATATAGTGAAACACAGCCGTAACAGCTCCCGTGGAAGTAGGCACTATTCGCCGAACCATGTAAATCTTGTCTTCTTTTCTTTCTCGCTTGTGTGCGTGTGTTCCAACAATAATTATACTTAAAATATTATTTGGTATACCAACATGTATGGTGTGGCAAGAGTGGCAAGCACTCGGACCCCTTAAGCATGTGGACAAGGGAATTCAATTCGTGGTCGGTGTGTATGAAAAAACATCTGTTGGGAGAAAACAACCTCTTAAATGGACCTCAGTTTCCTCGCAGGATTAGTCTCCGCTATTGCGGGGGAATACCCTGGTTTAGACAAAAAAATATATATTATTTGGGTTTTGTTTGGTAAAAATGGCTGATAAGCTAACTTATAGCGGATAATGTTGGAACCAAAGTGGTCATGGTCCAGATAATCCCTTAAGTTTTGATGTTAACAAAGAGCTAATTTAAGATGAACAAAGATTTGTTATGAACTAACGTTTTATATTAAGTGTGCAGGACAAATCTAAATTGAGTCCAAAGACTATCCATAGTCCAAAGACTTTGTCTCGTCCAACATAGTCCAAAGACGTTATCTCGTCCAACACCTTTTCTTGGTTTACGACTGGACGGTAATTTATAGAACCATTGAGTCCAAAGACTCTTTTGGTTACCTTCTGTAATAGCTAGTCCAATAAATGTCTTTTAAATTTCAAGCGCGAATATCTTGTAAAAGCATTTGAATTTATTATTCCCTGTAAAAGGCTTATACCCGTGAGACAAAACATTCTTTGTAATATTCGTACAAAAAGCATAAGCCAGAATGTCTCTATCACCTAAAGAAGTTGACCTTCTTGTTTTGGATAAACAAAAGGCAACTTTCATTCTACTCAGAGGATATGTCAGCACCATTTTTAGCTATCACCCTGATAGTCTATTCTGCTGATCAGAAACTTCAGAAGCTATCAGACTCAACGGATCAAATGCATTCAATGCTCATCAGAACGGATCCTTTTCCATCCGTTGAAGACTGAAGACTGCTCAAAGAAAAAAGGCTATATATACCTTCATCTTTTGAAAGTGCAAAGATAGAGAACGAAATCGAACTTGAGCAAAAATACAAGTGAAGCTGCACATAGCATTTCAAAATCCGTCAAGAGATACAAGCAAATATTAGCTTAAGAGATAAAAGAGAAAAATCTCAAGCTTGCAAAACTAGAAAAGCTACTCTGATTCTAACTTTCATATTACTCTCTGTGTAGAGCTATTTTCAAGAGTCTAAGCTTTAGTTTCGAATTCTCACAGATAGTGAGTTAGTAGAACAATCTTTTTCAAAACCTTAGTTTGGTTGAGCCTGAAGAGGCTTGTCTGTAAAAGAATACTTAGAGAACCTGAAGAGGTTGAGAATACTACCTGAAGAGGTGTTGAATACTTTGTAACAAAAGGTTTTTTGTTATAGTGGATAAAGCTCTCAAGTAGAGAGGACTGGACGTAGCTCTTTGGTGAAGAGTGAACCAGGATAATATCGTTGTGTTCCTTTCTCTCCCTTCTCTTACTTTAGTTTTTGTCTAACAAACTAACTGGGATTGAATTGCCTTTCATTACGCTGTCTTCCGTCTTAGTCAAAACTAAGTGAGCGTCCAACTTGGAGTTTGGAAGAGCTCTCTTTGCTTTTAATCTTTTTAAGCGTCCAATCTTGCGAAAATTATTATCTGCTTACGAAAAGAATTTAAAATCGTTTAAAACACAATTCAACCCCCCTTCTTGTGTTTCAAGCAGGTTCCTTCAGATAAGCTAGCTTATAGCTTATAAACTAATTTTTAGCTGAAAGCTGATAGTTAAAAAACTAGCTGATTGGATTTGAAATGTTTGGTAAAAATAGTTATTGAACTAACTTATAAATGTAAAATAACATAAAATGACATATTAATGACAAACATAGTAAAGTTCATTAAATGAATGAGGGTAAAAATGAGAGAAAAGACAATAAGCTATAATCTATAAGTCATAAGCTAAATAAATTAGCTTATGAAGAAAATCTATAAGCTAATGAGATAAGTTTGTTTACCAAACACCTCTATTTTAGTCAAACAAGCTTATAAGTCAGTCAAATAAGCTATAAGCTAGCTTCTTGGGCTTACCAAATAGAGCCTTCATATTTATTTTTAGATAAACTATTTACAAGTGGCTTGTGATATAAATTGTAACATCCTAAAATTTCAATATAATTATTTTAATAAAGAAAATTAAGTTATTATGAGGTTTAGAGTAGAAAATTATCAGTATAAAGATTATTGGAATTGTTTAGTAATTAAAATAATAAAAAATAGAAATTAAAAATTGGAGATTTATTAGGGGATACTTAATTCTCAAAATTTATATATTACCTTCATCCAAATTTTAATGTCAATTTATGGGACAGGGCTTGATACTTCACGTAATAAGAATTCAATATGAATTCTTAAGAAAAAGGTTCAGCAGCCCACTTTAAGAATATATTATATATATATGCTAGGTTAGTCACGTAAGACTTGCGAAACTTTATTTGATAAAGTGAGGTGTGCCGAATTGTTGAGAAACCATGCAACAGTGCCGCAAGCAAAACGAAACAAAATAGAGTGGTTTTTGCATATAGGAGCGTCGATTTAAGTGTTGAGCAGGGAGTTACACAGATCTAGAACATCGATGAGGAAAAGAAGGAGTATTGGTAAAACTTTAGGATTCGTCTTAAACAGTATTTGGAGCTTTTGAAGGTCTACAAAATGTGAGTAGAAATATTATTTCTCACCCTTTTCATGGTGCAAATTGATTTGGGGTTTGGGTTATGTTTTCAAAATGCGTTTTTGGAAAATAATCATGCGTTTGGTCAAATCCTGATTTTACAAATTTGAGGGTTTTCCTTCTAAGGTGTTCCTGCTTTAATTAAATGGTTATTATTGAAATTGATGCTATGATATATATGATACATACGTGATTTGGTTGAATTGATATGTTATATATGCACTATTTGATGATATTTGTGATATTGGCATGATTCAATAACTGTTAATATGTTGGATGTTGTTTGCTGCAATACCGCCTATGATAGGGGTATCGAAAGTAACACTGCCAATGATTTGGGGTGTCGAAATATGAAATACCGCCATGATGGGGTATCGAAAGTAACATCGCCACACGTTGGGATGTCGAAATGAGTAATACCACCAGTGTACAATGGTTGGTATCGAAATGAGTAATGTCACTGAAGAGAAGGTGACATCGAAATACCTTTATGAGTAAGGTAGGCAATGGGACGCCATTGTTATGTGTAGTTTGAAAGTCACATGACATATGAGAATATTTGAGATTGTTTGATATATGAGATTTTGTCATATTTGATTTATGATGTATTAATGATGATTGTTACTGTCAATAATAATTTATATTATTATTATTATCTTACTATACATTATTTTGAAAATAGCGGGTACCATGGATAGTTTTTCCGGTTACCGCACCGGCTGAGAACAATGCTTTTGTGAAAACCCTTTAAACTGTATTTCTGTTCACTGGGATTTTATATCTCATTAATAATATTGTTTTCAGAGCCTGAGGATGTCCCTGTTGAGCAGCCAGACGTTTTGAAGACTATCTCTTTAGCTTTAGAGCTTGGTTAGTATTATATGGCATATGTCAGGAGGACCTTTATTATCTTTTAGTTATTTTCTTATGCGAGATGTTATAGACACCCTGTTTTGAAGTTTTGAAACTGATTATGTTATTTGGTTTTTGAATTAATGTAAACAATTATTTTGGACTAATATTATATTAAGTATTTATTCAGTGTTTATTTAAAAAAAAATTTTATTTTTCCTAATTTTATTTAAATTATTAATTTGGGTTACTAATGTAACGAAGGGCGTTACATAAATTATTCTTGTCTTATTTATATTATCTCATAAAAATATACCTATTCTTCTACATATCAAATAAAAGACAAATCAAACGAGTTTTGTGGTCTCTCTTCAAAAACCTAGTCTTAATTAAAGACAATTTTTTTGTTTTCTAACTTTTAATGTTGTTTTTTTGTATCCATATGATAGGTGTGAAGCATCCATCATCATTAACAGTGACTAATGTCCGTCAGAGAACCTGAAGGCATACAAGGTGGGTAGTCTCCTCCCAACCAGTTTTTTTTTTCATTCACAAGAATCAGGTTTAGAACCCCTGACCACTTGCTTAAGGGTCCCAAACCCTTACAATTTGGACCAATCTAAGTTGGTTTTGAAAAACAAATTTTATAAATTATTTTAAAAAATAGTTTTTTTTTAAAAAAAAAATAACACAGTCAAACACTACCCAAAAAAAAATATAACACAATCAAACACTACCCAAATAAGCTTACTTTTTCTAAAGTGGGATTATTGATACTCTTGTTTGCTTATTCACATTCTTCAATATTTAAAACTTTAATTGTCTGAAATATCTTCATTAACTTATGCATTTAATAATTTATTTATTTATTTTTGTCTAGACCTTCCGCATTCGTAAGTTAAATTGGATCTCGACTAATCTGAATCAAGCCGGTTGGACTCATGTAAGGGACAAAGATCTTCCAACACCTATTTTTTCCATCCACAATACTCAAACCTGAGACCTTGCTTAAGAGAAACTAAACTCTAGCCACCTATTTTTATTTTTTTTACATATTTATTTATGTATATACTTAACAAGTTTAATATACTTATTTATTATTTTAATTTTATTTATTATTAATCAGAGTCTATCAACTATGCATTTCTCAAAGATTTCGATAAGAACATTTTTCCCGCCCATTTGAAGGATAAATTTGTCAACCTTTTCTCTCTATAAAAACTCAATTTTATTTCTGCAAAGAGACTTGATATTTTGGCTATTTCTGGGTTATATTTTCATTGTACGCTTTTTCTATGGTGAAGGAGCTTGGATGTCTCTCACGGTGAGAGACCATATGTTACCAGCTGCAGCAAGTGGCCTAACAAGGTTTCCAATATTTTCCTCGTGGTCCATGCATTATTACATAAAACACCAATATCCTCTTGAGCATGTCGTCGTTCTTCTCTGCCTCCAACCACCTCAGTGCAACGCTATCAACCTCTCTCTCGTCGACGCCATTGGAAACAATCCACGCAACCCTCTTCCCTTAAATGTCACCTTTCATCTTCTCAAGACTCTGACTCTTCTCACCCCCACACTCTTCAAAACCCTCTCCAAAACCATCGCTCTCTCCTCCGCAACTTCCATCCTCTTACATTGCACCCCACTTACCCAATTACCCCCAAGTTTCGGAATCGTCGGGGGGCAATAGTGGCGATAGCGGGGGCAGCGACAGTGGTTGAGGAGGCAACACCAACAACAGAGTAAATGGAGGGTTCTGGTCGAGAATATTTAGGCCGACTGCGGCTATCACCAACGAATCTTAGTCTGAAGACTGAGATTCTCATGGCTTGCCTACTAACATTGTGGTTCATCTGAATAAGCTGAGCGGTTTAAAAAAAAAACTAACTTTTAAACGTTGTCTTTTCCCTTTTTCTGTTGTAGTGTTAAATCGGTGAATATATTTTTAAAAGAACATAACAAACATTAGAATTTAGCATTCCAAACTAAGATTTCTAAGAAATTAAAAGAACCTCTATCAACTGCCACTTATGAACGCCTTTTGTTTCACAAGTTTTATGCTTTATTGAGGAAACTCTTTGACTTGAATTAATATTATATGTATTAAATAATAATATTTTTTTTTTATAAATTTGTTTAAAAGAATATGTGAAATTTTATTAGTTAGCTTTATGTATTATCAATTACTTTTGGGTTACTATCAAGGTTTATCAACCATTAGTCGAAGCCATGACTTAATAATCAAATATCGGCCAAAAAAGTCCTTTTATAGTTTGAGGTATTTTTTCTGTTAATTTATATTTTTTAAAATGCTTAATCAACTTTTTAGTCCCTATAAATGTAGGTACTTTTGGTTTTGATCCCAATCTTTTATTCTTTTTTTCCTTAGGTTTTGATGTTTTTAACTTTTAAAATTTTGGAATTAGTTTCTGCAGTCAAGATGCACCGTTAAGTGCTGACATGGCTAACGGATTGCCAAATCAGTACTGCCACGTGACATTAAATATAATTTTTTAATGCCACGTGTCATTTAAAAAAAATATATAAAATTTTTTTTGGTTTCTATCCCTATATTTTTTTATCCTTAGGTTTTGGTCCCTGCAAGTTTAAACACGTTAGAATTAGTCATTGCATTTAGTTTTCAACTTTCCATATGTTCAGTACTAATGCGGCTAATGGTCCCCCCATCAATTATATATATTTTAATAAAATTAAATATTTTAATAATTAAATATAATAAATAATAAAATTAATAATAATAAATTTTTAAAAATATAAATAATCCTATGTGGCTATTTTGCATTTCCATTCTCAATAATAATATAATATATAGATTGATCTTAATGTTAATTAAGTTTTTTTCAATTTTGAGCTAAAATATATTTTGAATGTATTTATGTATAATGGCTTTTTAATCCAACGTGACATATAAAATTATTAATTTATTCCATGTGACAGTACGGATGTAGATTAACAACAAGGATCAATTCCAACGTTTTTTAACATGTAGGGACCAAAACCTAAGTAGAAAATATTATAGGGACCAAAATCAAAAAAATTTAAATAATTTCTTTTAAATGCCACGTGGCATTAAAAAAATATATTTAATGTCACATGGCAATGCTGACGTGGCAATCTGTTAGCTACGTCAGCACTTAACGAGACGGTAGGGACCAATTTCAAAATTTTAAATTACCAAAACCTATGGAAAAAAAGATAGGGACCAAAACCAAAAGTGTCAATATTTATAGGGACTAAAAAGTTCATCAAGCCTTTTTAAAAACTATATGAAAATGAATTTTTTGATTAAATATATAAGTAAAAATCGATTTACTATTTTTTTTTATAACCATGTTATAGGTATGAAGTATTCACCACCGTTAGCAGTGACTAATATTCATCGGGGAACCTGTTGGGCACATAAAGTGGGTTTTCCCCTTCCAATCAGATTTTCTCCATATATAAGAGTCAGAATTCAAACCACTGATCAATTGCTTAAGATTGCCGAGTTTTTTACCACTCACACAAACCACGTTTGTAAATTCATTTACTATTGATTTAATTTAAAATATGTAAAAAATGTGATCAACCGGAGCAAGACCAGTCGTTAGTTAGAGAGTTGGGCCGATCAGGTCCAATCAAATTCAGGTAACGGATCCGGGTTTATGGCCCAAAAATGGTTCGGGTTTAGAACCACATTCGAAAAGATACCCTTACGAAAAAGCCCTAAACGCATATATATATATATATATATATATATATATATATATATATATATATGCTTTTTGCTACTTCCTCAACTTGGGAAACCCTAATTTTGCAGTGAGTAAAAATGGCGGTACCTTTGCTTTCGAAGAAGATCGTGAAGAAGAGGGTCAAGAAATTCAAGCGCCCTCAGAGCGACCGCAAGATTTCTGTCAAGGTGGGTACCTAATTTTCCTGATTTTGTAACTTGTTCCATCAACATTTGATGCTGTTTCATTGTCCTTTTTGATCTGGGTATTGTGCATTTTCTTTAAAGTTTTGATTTTTTGTCTGATTGTTTATTTAGATTCATTGTAATCGTGAAGGATGTGATGATAGTTTTTTGTCGCCCCAGTCTTAATTTGCACCACAAGGTGGTGTAACATGGTGACTGACGTTTTTATCTGATCCTCATCTTGGAATATGTTTGATTGCCATAGTTTTAAGGTTTTTAATTTATTTATTTTAAATTTTTTGGTCTGGATTGTTAGATTGGTTTATTTATGGTTTTGTTTAAATTGTGTGTGTATATATATATATATATATATATATATTCATTCTCTTTTATTTGTCCTTTTTTAATTTGTTTGTGGTCAAGTTGGATGTGAGGAAAAGTTGACACCCAGTCTTACTATCTAGTATGATGTATGGTGAAAGATCGACTATCTGATCCTATATATGCCAATTTTAAAGCTTAATTTGGGTTGTGTTGAGTGAAACATCTTATGTTCTTTTATCATGAATGTGAACAAATAGACCTATGTTATTCGAAACACTGTTGTTTAACATCTTGTTTTGTATCTATTGGTGAATGTTGATGGTTTATTCCTTTATGTTTTAATCTGAGCCATTGTCTTGTATTTATGATTTGATAAGTTATATCTTAAATGAGATATGATGATGATTATCCTTCATTTCTGCAATTGAATGATGATTACCAACATGCACTACCATCTGATCTCTTGCACTTTTTCGTTTCTTGTTTTTTGTGTTCTAAGTGCTGTTATATAATTGTGCTGTTTATGATTTAATAAGTTATATCGCCGTGTGAGATATGATGATGCTTATCCTTCATTTCTGCAATAGAATGATGATTTCCAACATGCACTACCATCTGATCTCCAACACTTTTTTGTATCTTGTTTTTTGTGATTTAATAGTGCTGTTATTAATTGTGCTGTTTATGATTTAATAAGTTATAAGTTATGTAGTAATGTGCAATGAGATATGATGATGCCTATCCTTCATTTCTGCAATAGAATGATGATCACCAACATGCACTACCATCTGATCTCATGCACATTTTCGTATCTTGCTTTTTGTACTCTAATTGTGCTGTTATAAATTTTGTGACAATTACATTATCTGCACTACATTTTTTATACTTAAATGCCTGTTGTTGGTTTTAGTCTATACTGTTCTGAAATTTGAGATTAATTTTCTCGGAGTTTCTGATTGAGTTGTGATTATAATACTAAAATCATCATCTTTTGGCTGATATTGAAGATAAATACTGTTATTTCATTGTTGTGTGCATTGCCTGTATTAAAACATCATTCCTATTTGTTTCGCATGTTTTTTGTGTCCAGACTTTTGTCTATTTCAGATTGACATTTATTTTAAGCGGCATATAGAGATTTTATTTAAGGACACAATTGGCTTGCTTCAATATGTGCCTTGAAAATTTTGATTCCATATTCATTTGGTTAGATAAAGTTTTTTATTGGAAACAATATTCTGTCATCTGATGGAGAACCTTCTTATTTCCTAATGATTAGAGAAATGCCGAAAATCTTCCGTAAATTTTCGTTTATTTCTACATTTGTCATTTATGCATGATTGTGCAGTAGTACCCCACTCATCTTATTGGTTGTTCAGCCTACTTAACCTCGTTGGACCCAAGTGTTAATGGGGTAGAAGTTGGTCGCTTTTATTCTAAATAAACCATGCTTTTTTATTGCTTCAGCCAAGCTGGCGCAGACCCAAGGGTATTGATTCTCGTGTCAGGAGGAAGTTCAAGGGATGCACTTTGATGCCAAATATTGGTTATGGTTCAGACAAGAAAACTCGCCACTTTCTGCCAAATGGTTTCAAGAAATTTGTTGTGCACAATGTGAAAGACCTAGAACTTCTAATGATGCATAACAGGTGAAGTAGTTCATCTCAACTTATATGATTCTAATTTACCTCTGTGCATCAAATTATATGCTGAATATGCCTTATGTTTTAATGTTAATTCAGGACATATTGTGCTGAGATTGCTCACAATGTATCCACAAGGAAGAGGAAGGACATAGTTGAGAGAGCTGCCCAGCTTGATGTTGTTGTGACAAACAAAACAGCCAGACTTCGCAGCCAAGAGGATGAATAGATCTGAGTGTGTGGGGAAGTTATTTATGTTTTGTAGTGAGTTTCAATTGACACCCTTGATGGTAGATTATGATCATTTTTGTTTGTTTTTCATCAAAACTTGTTGCATGTTATACATTTTAGTTGCTTAACTTATTTCTTGCCGTTACAATGTCTTCTATGTTCATCTTTATATTATCTTGGGTTTTTGTTCACAGTAACTTGTTTCTGTGGTTAATTGTTTCTTGTATGAAGATTCGTTAACACGGTGATATAATTGTTAATTGGGGGTGCTCTTTAGCTAGCGGCGACTAAGTTTTCGGTGGCTTTTTAGGCGATTTAAAACACAAGACTAGAGATGTTCATAGGTTTGCAGGCGACTTCTAGCGTACGAGACCTTGCCAAGTCTCGCACGGTGCGCAACCTATTAGAACCGTCAGATTAAAAAGTTCTACAGTTATTATGGTACACTGCCTACATCCAATTCTTTCTCATTTCATTATCTCGCATCGTGTGCGATACTCTGCCCCTCGCCCACCTTCGCGGCTCTTCCTCTTCTGCGGACCCTTCTCGGATTCTTCCTCCTCTAAACTGGTGCCAATGCCATAAATGAATCATAAAAATGCAGACACTCCACTTTGTTTTTATTTTTATTTTTCTTTCCAAACCACTCAGTCTCAAAATTGAAGCACTATTGTCTTCAATTTTCTTTCACTCCGAGAAAGAAAAGAGTCAAGACTCTGTCAGCCCTACACATCCAGATGAGCGTTGTGTCTTCTCCATCCACCATGTTAAGTCGAAAAAGAGGACCTTGGAGCTTGCTCCTTTCCCTCCTTTAACCTGCGAACCAAAGCAACCTCGACGACATCCCAGCCCTCGTTCCAGCCATGAACCACGCCGGTCCAGATGCCCACCGTCGCATCATCGCCCCCTCCATTCATCTGCAGAACCGACATCACCAAGAGCTCAGCCATGTCGAGCTCGTCCCAGATCGAATCCTCTCTAAAAAAAATTGCAAATTTTTCCTTCATGAATCATGCAACAAATTTTGAAAATAAAGATGGGCTAGTCGGTGGTGGTTGGGGGTTGAAATTTCGCATCCTTGTTGGAGAGAATGACGAACCAGAGAGGGCATTTGAGTTCGAGAGAGAGTTTCTGGAAGCGGAGCATCCATGGGTTCAATAGCTTATTGTTACTCGTTGTTGCTTGTTAATCCAGAATCTTCCATTTTTTGTTGGTGGGGTGGGATGGCATAGGAGTTTTGTTGGTGGGGGTGGGGTGACAGATGCTATGTAGACTTCATTCATCGATTCTGTTTTTGGAGACGGTGATGTGGGGGATGGGGGAGGGGCGGCTGAGGCGGTTGGTTGTAGTTGGAGGAGAGAGAAGGGGGAGTGTGAGACATGCAGCTAGATTGGTTGAAGAAAGGAGGGATCGAGTGTTGGTGGTGCATATGTGGAACTTCACTTTATGAGGTCACTCACCGTAGGAGACAAGTGAAGTCTCCCACCCTAGAATGTACCTAGGTTTGCATCAACATGATTAGTCCGAAATTTTGAAACTGAACCAATTTTATTTATATATATATATATATATATATATATATATATATATATATATATATATATATATATATATATATAATAAACTTTATATTTATTTCTTTCTATTTTTTAAATTATTTGCATAATAGCTTTTAATACTCTATTCTCTTATCTGAGAATTTTTATATATTGTCTAGTTTCAAAATTGTTTTTTTTAATTTTTTGACATGTTAATTTTGTTCATGTTTTTTGAATCAAGATTTTTTTAGAACCGAACATAGCCAACCTATTCTTGATGTTCTTGATCGGGGTACTTTAGTTTAGATTTTTTGAAAAAAATCACAAATCCGAACAAAACAAAATTTTACGTTAACACCGATAATTGAATAGCATTAATGTTATATTTGTTCATTAGCAAAATTTTGTTTTTTTATTATAATATAATTACTTGTTATATAAGTTTTTCTTTGATAATGGAGGGTTGCTGGAGTGGAGGAGCAATGCGGTTGTGCAATGATGTTTAAGGGCAGGAATGATATTTGGATTGAAGCAGGGGAATGTATTGCATGACCCAGCAGATTAAAATGAACAACATCAACAATGTGCTTTTGATTAATGAGTACAACAGACCACATCCTAGATTGGAAGAGGAAGATTTCAC
This sequence comes from Ammopiptanthus mongolicus, assembly GCA_039655645.1. Classification (NCBI taxonomy): domain Eukaryota; kingdom Viridiplantae; phylum Streptophyta; class Magnoliopsida; order Fabales; family Fabaceae; genus Ammopiptanthus; species Ammopiptanthus mongolicus. Next base: position 86,445,896 of record CM077345.1, read on the forward strand.
CATTTATGATATATTTGGATATATAACCTCATAATCAAGAGGTATACAAGTTCAGATCAACATTAAAGGAACCAAAATTTTAGAGAGCTTGAATAGGTTATTCACATATTTTAGGAGCATGTGAGAGAGGGTTAATGGAGGAAACTAGGGATAACTTTTTTTTTTTTTTTTTGCGTACATTTAAACTTGGTTAACAACATTCAAAATCTCGATTAATGATGTGTTGGACTTGGTTAACGAGGGTAAGAGTTCATAATTCATCGTTAATCATCCATTGAATTGTATTAATTAAGATTTTGTACATCATTAATCAGCTGTTATCTAGTTGTCAGATTCTAGATATAATAATATTACTGAGTCATTTGCGACAACATATAGGAGACACCGATGACAATGTTGTAAATAGACATTTTATTTTCTTACTTCCACGTCCAACACAATGTTAACTACTATTTTGAACTGTGCTAATCAAGTATGATAAACTTACCTTCATAATCTCTTTCATCATTTTTCACAAAGTATTTCAAACATAGTTAACGTGCAAATTTATGGTTAATAAAGTTTAGTAGATGATTAATGGATTACTATGCTACTACAAGTTGTACCATTAACCACGTCCAACACGTTATTAACCACCATTTTGAATCCTGTTAACCAAGTATAATAAACTTACCCTTATAATCCCTTTCATCATTTTTCACGAAGTATTTCAAATATGGTTAATGCTGTTCAAATTCATGGTTAATGAAGTTTAGCAGGTGATTAATAGGTTACCATGCCACTACAAGTTGTATCCATTAATCACGTTTAACACAATATTAACTACTTTTTTTACTCACTATTACGAAAATGCCACTCAATACATAAGTTTTCACCCGTATGTTGTCCCAAGCTGATGTCAAAAAATCATTTCTCTTTTAAGATAAAGCTCCTCTAAAGTGAGCCAAAGTGTAAAGTGAGAAAGTAAAGGTGTATCCACTTTTGATTAATTAAAATGCATTGAGATCTAAATTCACTTTACCTAATTAAGGGTGGATACATCCTTATTTTCGCACTTTACATATTTACTCACGTTAGAGGAGTTTAATCCTAAATTTTATTAAACATATTAAATACTTCACACAAACTCATACATAAGACTTCTGAAATTTATCAATTGTGTGCAATTTCATCACCGAAAATTAAAAGAAGGGGCGAAGTTGATATATTTTTCTTGTTACATAGGTATTACTTTCCATATCATGTATGTGTATATAAACATGTTAACTTGTAAACACGATATTCTGTTTAAGTTTAGAAATAACAAATCTGCTCTATCTATGTCCTTTTGATCAATTTGAGATTTATAAATTTGTTAAATTATTTACAATGATTACTTAAAACAGTTAAAAATAAGACTGACTTTTCTACAACACTAGAAATTATATTACCTTGATGTGTTAAGGTATGTTTAAGTTACTAATTGTTATAAAAAAAGTTATTAGTTGTTATCAGAATTATAGAATTAACTTGTACAAGTTCTGGTGATCGCAGCTAAAGGACATCATCATTTGATTCTTTTCCTTCATTAGTTAAAAAATGTTACTTATGCAAAAGTATTAGTTAGACTTTGATAATGCAATATTAATTTATTAATAACAAAGAAAATATAAAAAAATTGTCTTAAAAACTAATTCTTTGAAAAAGCTTTGGTGGCTAAAATGAACTGTAGTTTTTAAAAAAATCTCATTATTATCCATAGCTAAATAACAAATGCTTGCAGATTAACTCTTAAATTAATTAGGACTGGGACCACAGTATTGTGAATGAGAAGAGTCCACAGCAGGCAAAGAATATCACTTGCCTGGGTGAACAAACAACTAAGAAGCTCAATAAGGTACTAATACTATACTTAAATAAACAGACCTTAAAAATGTGAGACTAGTAAGAATCAGGATAAGGCATATTTTCTCTTGCCTTGAATATGAAGCATGAAGCAACACCTTTACAACCCTGCATATGCCTGTTAAACTAGCAGCCTTAGCAAGAAAAGAATCAAACCTTTCCTCATTTATATATTCAACAGCCCCTGACTTGTACACAACACATGCATCCTGGTCTTGTATTTGAGTCTTTTCTTCACAACTTTTTAGGCTTCTGAAATTCCCCTAGTACAGAAATGGCAAATGAGCAATTGAAGCCCATTGCAACCCTTCTTTTGGGGCTTAACTTCTGCATGTATGTCATAGTTTTAGGCATTGGTGCATGGGCCATTAACAGGGCTATTGATCATGGTTTTGTTATAGGTAAAGAGAGTTCCCATCTTTCCTTTATGGCAGTTTCTCCATTCTTTGTAACTATACTTATTCAGAATGCTTATGTTGTGTGAGAAATTATGCAGGTCCAGGATTTGATCTTCCTGCTCATTTTTCACCCATATACTTCCCTATGGGAAATGCTGCCACTGGATTCTTTGTGACATTTGCTTTGATTGCTGGAGTTGTTGGTGCTGGATCAGCAATCTCAGGAATCAATCATATCCGTTCATGGACTTCAGAGAGCTTGCCATCTGCAGCTTCAGTTGCTACCATTGCATGGTCTCTTACACTGCTTGCCATGGGGTAATCTCTTCCTCCACACCAACCACCACAAAAAATTTAAGTCTAACAAATGAATTTAATTTTGATGCATGGTAAAAAAAGTTGGCTAAACTAATCATTTAGTCCTTATACTTAACACTGATTTTGAATTTGGTCTCTATACGTGAAAATTTCTAAAAACGGTCCCTATATGTATAACTAGTTTTAATTTAGTCCCCGCCGTTTATTGGTGTCTAAAGCCGTTTGTTGAATTTAAAGTATAGAAACCAAGTTGAACCATATGTATAAAAACCAAAGTAAAAATGATTATCATATATAGGGACCAAAAAATTTTGAATTCGATCCCTACATGTAACAATGATTTTCAATTTAGTTCTTATACTTTAACTCCAACAAACGGCGTTACAACACCAATAAACAGTAAGGACCAAATTAAAAATAGTTGTACATATAGGGACTGATTTAAAAAAAAATACACGTATAGAGACCAATTTCAAAATCAATGTCATGTATAAAGATGAAACGATTAGTTTAACCAAAAACAAGTTTTACAGAGTCATCCAATGATGTGCGGACACATCATTTAATGAGTTTGATAGTTACTGATCTAACTAACATATAATTTGTGCAGCTTTGCCTGCAAAGAGATTGAGCTTAACATCAGAAATGCTCGGCTGGTAAGACAGGAAAATACTATTTACTTTTATATTCTCAAGTTTGACATATTCTATACATTTTCAACTGCTAGAATGCCCTATTTACAAGAGCTTTGAAATGTCCAATTTTGCAGAAAACTATGGAGGCTTTTCTTATTATCCTTTCAGCTACACAGCTTTTCTACATTGCTGCTATTCATGGTGCTGCTGCCTATAGGAGATAAACTTGATAATTGAGTGAATGTGTTTGTGTGCTTTGTCTTATTTTTCCTCTTCTCTTTTCTTTTCCTTTTTCTTGCCTCTTTGATTTTATTTATTCTTTTCTTTTTATCCAACCAAGTCTTCCCATTTACAAACTTCAACCGAGAGTTGGCAGATTGTGGTGTGATTTATTACATGATTGGATTTGTATTTATTAAGAATAAGTTGTGTAAAAAAATATTGAACAAAATTTGCACCTTTTTTTTTTTTTTTTTTGCTTTCTTTATTTTTAATTTTGATGTACCATGTAAAAGTTTTTAACTGTCATTCAATTATACAATACCACTTCAATAACAATATTTGACTCTCACAATATCTATATCAAAAGTCAAAGATATGATAATATATAATTGATTAATTGTGTAAAAACCTTTACACTCATAATATATCAAAATTAAACTCTTATAAATAACCTGCAAATGAAAAAAAAAAAACTAGCAAAAATCATACCTTAAAAATGCAGTATAATTGAACACGTTGTGTTAACTCTCATTGAAGATAATTACATTATTATACGTTAAAAGATCATGAAGACTGAAGAGTGCTGTTTCATTGTGGTATGGTAGTTAATACTGAAGGATAGCCAGGGATGCAAAATACATATTACTTTGTCCCTGTGGATCACATGCTTAAATAACTGGTCACATATCAACATAAGATGATAAACACTAGCCAAAACAAAAAAAAAAAAAAAAAACAAAACCTTCATACAAAACTGCCTCACTGCTCTTACATTCTAAAAAGGGTCGAAAGAAAACAGAACTAAGCCAAGAGCAATAATTGCAGACTAAACAAAAATGTAGTTTTAAAAGTTTTAGAGACTCAGGTATGTTGAGGGGAAACTGTTGCTAACACAATTACTACAACAAACCTCACTGTATATAAACCTCATGGATTATATAGTTAGGCCTGTTGCCTATTATTTTATTTTATTTTTTGGAAAATTTTAAATAAGACATATATATCAAAATATCACAAAATTTTCTGAACAAAGTCCGAAGTCTTCACGTGTTTGCCCATCTGATGAGATCCTCGTACTTGTATTTCTGCAAGAGAAGCAAAAGACAGATGATGTCATCAAAAACTCAATTTTTGATTTCAAAATGTATGCTGATACTACAATAATCCCCAAAGTTAGCATTATCAGAATGAACAAGACTATATCTATAAATTGACGGATAAACTTGCAAATAATTTGCATGAAAACACGGCAATGCACTGTACACATACATTCTGCTCCAATGCAATTCAGGACTGAATTTGCCCAAAAAAGTTGTTGGAGTAATTTGTTAGGATCCAATTGTAAGGTATGGGACTTGAGTCCAACATCGGAAGTATGAGACTCCGGTGTGGGGTTTATATGGCCTTAGGCTCTCCAACCACAACGACTATATTTTGTGGTGTTGTTCTCCCAAGGTTCGTATCATTTGGAATCAGAGCTTTCCACCATGTCTCTCGGCCGCAAATGTGCGGCATGGGTGGTGACGCCAGCATTTGCCTGGGACTAGTCAAAGGGCTAGTGCACAGCCAGCACGCGTGGACGCTGGGGGTTCATATCAATTTAATTGTTATGACTTAAGTCCATGAGGAAAATTTAAACCAAAAGACTAGTCCATTAGGTGGGAGAGCCTCATGACTTAAGTACCACATTGAGCTTTCATATTTACTCAATGGTTGACTCATAACATTGTCACCCCTTTAGAGCCAATGTCCATGACGGCTTCACTTTATCGACACTGACCCAATGGTTGCTCTTTCCCCTTTGGGGGGCTTCACTCATCTATCAGTATTCAATATATTGCACCTTAATCCAGCCTATAGGTAGCCCTTTCCGTAGCCCAACTCTCAACGAGAGCACCAATTTATATGACTTAAGCCCATGAGAAGAGTTCATCCCAAAAGACTAGTCTATTAGGTGGGAGAGCCTCATGGCTTAGTACCACATTGAGCTTTCATATTTACTCAATGTGGCACTCATAACATAATTCCATAATAAATTCTTCTATGAATACATTGCTTCTTTTATCAAAATACATAAACAGACCGCTGACCCCATGCAGCTCGGACTAAGAAAACTATCATGATCAACCAAGACATTTGCATCATCAGCAAAGCAGGAAGGAATATAAGCTATAAGAACTGAAAAAATCTAACTATCAAAATTTAAATAAGAAACCAGGCTGTAGTTGGTGAAAGAGCCAGTGTCACGCAATCATCCCAAAACATCTCTTTATAAGATCTATTAATAGTTGTGTCATAACAATCATATTAGCCAAGATTAAAATGGAGGAATTAAATTATTTTCACATATTAAACTAAGTGCAAACGCACTAACTGAATCCTTTTGTGTCCAACAAATATGAATATTTCATCAACTCAGTTGAACTCGTAACAAAGATTCTGGGTTCAGAATAATAAGCACACTTCATTAATTCTCGAAGAATCATACCCCTCCTAGTGCTACATTCTTTTAGTAATCCAAATCATAACAAAGATTCTTGCTTCAGAATAACAGGGGCACACTTTAATAATTCTACAAGGATCATGCCCTCCCAGTGTTATATTCTATCCGTATTGATGAGGCTCATATCAACCATTCATTTTCCAATGGTAACTAGGAATGCCTATATATTGTTAAGTGGAGTCCTTATTAGTTAAATGTATTGATATACAAAAAATTATCATATGTTGCCACTGATTAACAAGTGTTGAGTCCTTGTTGATCATTTGGGGATGATATGATAACAAGGATGGTTTCTTTATAATATTTGTAGCATAGGGAGCATCGAGCAGAGGCACTTTATGAGTGTTACAGCGGCTATTAATAACTAAGGTCAAGTCAATTATTATATAGAAATTAACTGGTGCATACCAGCATGAGGCTTAAGTGATTTTTAATGCTACAGTCCAAGCAACTCATGGGTTTTTGAGCCATATCAAAGATTTAGCAAAATTGATCCCTGTAGAGTATAAACAGAGGGCGAAACCCTTGCCAATGAATAACAATAAAATTTAATGAGTTCAATAAATTTTGCAGGAACTTTGTATTATGCTGCATGACACCAACAGGAATTGATAATATGAAAATGGAAATATCAACCTTAAATTACATTTATGAGAGAAAGTGATTCTGAATTGATAATATGAAAATGGAATAACAATGTATTATGCTTTCTCATTGATCCCTGGAATAGTTATTTCTTCTTCTTGGGACTCAAAAAACGTTAAATACTACCTACCATATTATTACTCAGTGAACAGACTTGTGGGTTTCAACAAGTACTGTCCTTTTGCAAATCAACAGCCACAAATTACATTAAATTCTAAATTCTTCGTCCTTATTTCCTGAATACATTATGATTCACTCTCATTTTCTTACATTGATTTCAGAGGTCACAAATATATTATCTCCTAATTTTGTCATTGTATATCACATTAATGGAAGATATCCGTGACCATAAAAACCAGAATACACAGCATACGCGAAATAAAACAAGAGATGCCACCAAAGAAGACCACAATCAACTGAGAAGTAACCTGTGAATAAAAAACATTGTTTAACTTCTATTTGAAACCTAAAAGTCATGAATCAATGATGATCACAGTAACAGGGTAAGAAGCTAAAACAATCACAAACAAGCATTATGATATACATATATATCTATATATTAAAGCTTTTAAAGTTGGCAGGTAATTTTATGAGATCAAATAACTCCCAACCTGTACTTATCTGTTGGAGCCTGTCAGAACTTCAAAAAGTCCACAGCAACTCAGCCAGGAGGTCTTTTGCACCACAAGTGGAGCTGGTGTTATCAAAGGCTGCATTAAAGTTCAGCAAAGAAAAACAGATTTAAAATAATTTTTAATAAAAAGAAACTCAAACAATGTGTCCCATGAAACTTTTATATATATATATGAGAAAATGAAAAACCTGATTTTCGGAGCATTCTGGAGTGTCAGAATCCTTAACATGTTTTGCACCATTGGAGAAGGGATATACTTTATCCTCATTTTTCTTCATAGCAAGATCAGTTGGTCCTATTTGAGATACCACTGATTTCTCTAGTAAAGCATTACCAGTATCACTGCTTTTCACCTCAGATATAGAGGCCACTGCTTCAACTGGATCAACAGGGGATTCCACAACTGAATTACCAGTCTCCCCAACCGGTTCATTTTCAGTAATCAACGTCATTTTGGCGTGTGAAGTATCGATGGATTTAACCAAATCATCAAATGTAACCGTCTCTTTTACTGAATTACACGGCTCATCATTCGAGTCCTCGGTGACGGTTTCATCATTTAAACTACCAGTGTTGTTCCCATTCCCATAATCTGATCCCTTGACATTTTTGCTCTCACAACTCTCCCCAAATTTCAAATCCTGCTCTATCATAACAACACCATCACCATCTTGCTTCCCTCCTACGGCTTCGCCAATCTTAATATCAGTAGGGACTTCTTCTACAGACTTGGCATCTATCTGCTGAACAGCAGAGGGGTCACTCTCCTCTACCTCTTCATTCCCTTCATTGAAAGGATGATCATCATGGTCATGATAAGCAGGTGAACCACCATCACTTCCTTTCTCATCTTGAGACTTCAACTCATTATTCCCTAATAGTTGTTATTGAATCAATCAATTTCAATACCACTTATCAATCAACCAACCAACCAAATTAACATAAACTATCCAAAGGTAAATGCAGTCTAATCTCTTTTGAATGAATAAAGACATGCAAGCAGAGCATATTCCCAAAAAATAAAAAAAAAACAAGAATAATTAACAGATACCCATTTATCCAAATTTACCATAAGCACCAAAAAGAATAAAATAAAAAAATCAAAATTTTTGAAAAAGTATAAAAGGGTGTACTATATTGGGGGAAAGTAGTGACCTAGAGGGTTGTTGGTAGAAGGGTTGGTTTCCTTTTCTTTCTTTTTTTTGGCAGCTTTCCTCTTCTTAGCACCTGGTGGCATGATTGGGAGTATAATATAGAGGCCACAAATGGTGTGGGTGCTCCCACTGTGTCCCCTGTCTCTCTATGTGTGTGTGTCTGTGTCTCTCTCTCCCTCCTACTTTTTTAGAGTGGGCTGGAAAAAGCTCTTAATTGAGGAGAATGATATGGAAGAGGAAGAGGAAGAGAAAGAGGGAGAGGAAGATCTAGATAGAGATAGAAACAGATCTTGGGCTTAAAATTGTTAATGGGTTATTATTATGGGTGATACTGGTTAGTGGTGATGGGTCAGGGAGAAAGCATCATACATATCCTTCACTTCCTGGTGACACTTGGCTTCTGTGTTGTATAACAAATCCAGTGTGTGAATGAGACTGTCAGGATGATGGGTAAATTGATGGTTTAAGTGTTGAAATTGGATGGTGGTATTAATTTGATTTTTGATATTTTTAAAATTTTAATAATATTTTTGAAGTTATTAAATGTTAATTAATTTAATTTTTCTATCAAGAATCAAATTGATTTAAATCTTATAATTTCAGAAATCAAATTCATATGATCTTATAATTTTAGGAATGAAATTAAGTGTATACACTTATTTTATTCATTTGTCAATTCTTAAATTAGAATAATTCTAAATTCTCATATAAAAGTCTCTTACGCATCGTCTTAATTGCAACATAAAGAAAGTAAAAAAATATATATATATATATATATTAAGAAAATTAGCAGTAGAATCTTTGTAAAAAGATATATTGAAAATTGAAAACTCAAATAAATCAATGAAATACAAAGATTTTGTCAGTTCAATTTCTAGCTCTATTTTGGTTTCAACTTTCAAGATTCAAAAATTTTAGAATCTCTTGGGGAATAATTGGACATCGGGATGTGAGGAACGAACCAAACCATGCATTTCTTTTCTCTTTTTTCCTTTTCTTGGCAGGATCTAATTGACTAATTGTGAAGGTGAGAGGTCTACAATTTGCCAACTCAGTTTGTGTCATGATGGGATGCCCGGTTTTTATCTCTAGATTATCCACAAGAGAGAGATAATTGTTTTATTGAGTTTAATTTAAAAATGTTAAAAACCGGGTTTAATTTAATTTGAAAATTAAATCTTATATTTAGAATCTCATAATTAATACCAAGGAGGCCGAACATATTAGTAAATAATAGGATTTTCGGGACTTTGATTTTTGTTGTATATATGAAAAAAAATTTGTTAGGAGAGATAAAACTTATATCAATGATTTTCATATCTTGAAAGGGATTAATTTTCGTTTATCAATTAAGTTTTTATTTTAATAATTAAGAAAGAGATAAAAGTAAGGATTTAATTACTATGCACCGTTAATATACAGATTTTGAGAAAGGCTGCTAACACACTCTTTATCACACTATTTTCAATACAATTTCTTCTATTAGTTGAAATCCATGTGAGTCCTACTAATTCATATGGGTCCCACTTAAATTTTGTAAGACTCACATGAATTTCAATCAATAGGAGAGAGTGTTAAAGAGTGTGTTGTTAGCACTCCTCAAAGATTTTTTACACTGTCAACCAATCATAAATCGGCACACCAGTAAGAATCTTTGACTCTTATCCTAACCACCTTAAAAGTCACTCATATCATTATTTGTGATTGGTTAACAGTGTAAAAAGTTTTGTACTGACAGTACATAACAGTTAAACTCTAACAATAATGGTTATTTGTCAAGATATCATTGAATGTTAATGTAAAACTTTTTTTTTTATGAACCACCATAATTATGATCTTTGGCTCTCTAGTGGCATCCCGGAGTATCCCCACAAGCTTCAACCCTTTGGACCGGCTATGAAACTAATTCTCGGTCAGTTACTTCGAGTAGAGAATTAACCCTTCGTTTTCACAACCTCCCAACTAGAGTATCGTCACTAGAATTCGAACTTGTGTCCTCTTTCTTATGGGGCCGAGATGCTTACTACTCGACCAATCCTTGATTGATACTGTAAAACTTCTTTACCTCGACAGTATATAGTAATTAAAATCTAAAATTATTCTAAGTAAATTTGAGTAAATTTCTGTATACACAAAACTAAATATAAATAATTTCAAAATTAAATAGATCTTATTTTTTAACTTTTGGTTGGAAAAGGGGCTACAAGCTTATATTTTATAAATTTCCAAACAAATTATTCGCCTAGGATAAATTAGATAATATTAATACCTCCATGAATCTTAGCAAATAAAGGTTTCACTTTTAACATTTTTTTTTGGATAATCATGACATAGGTACAGAGTATTCATCATCATTAGCAGTAATTAATCTTCATCGGGGAACCAGTTGTGAACACAAGGTGGGTTCTTCCTTCTCAATTAGGTTTTCTTCAAACACAAGACAGGATTTGAATCCTTGATCACTTACTTAAAATGTCCGAATCCCTTTCCATTTGAATGAAGGTTGGTTCACTTTTAACATTTTACTCACTAAATTTTGCCCTAAATTAGAATGTCAATTGAAGAGTTAAATTTAATATAGTAAGGGAAATCACACGAATGTCTCATGATATAACTTTAATGTACAAAAAACAATTTAAAGCTCTAACATTCCGAGAAATTTTGATAAAAAAAACATTCCGAGAAATTCTTCAACAAATTTTTTTTTTTGATTAAATTTCTTCAACAACTTTTAAAAATTACAATTTTGTCTTTTCAAGAAGAAAGTATAATGTAAAGCTTACTAATTAAAAGGGTAAATTATACTTTATCTTCGTATGTTTTTTCTTAAAATATTTCATACCATTGTGCTATATAATTTTGGTCCAAAAACACTGTATCTCTTTGTACTATAAAGTTGACACTTTATTTTATTAGTTCGGCTCAAAAACACTATGTCACTATGTTATAAAATTTGAATTATACTTAGAGATAAAATTATTTTTGTCTCTAATTTCATCTCTAGTAGAGACAAATTTTAAGATTGAGATAATTATTTAGTCACAAAATGTTAATTTTAATTTTTTTTGACTAAAAAAGTTAATTTTACTAATTTAAGATAGAACTATAGATTGAATCTATCTGTCACGTATATAATTCATCTCTAATTTCATTTTTATTTGATTAAAACATTTTTTAAGAAGTCAAAAGTATTTAAAGACATAAAATTTTCGTCTATAAATAATAAATATCAATATTTTAATTGGCAACAAAGTTAGAGGCGAATAAAATCTCTCAAAAGGATAAATGGTAATTTCAAATTATTTTTTTGGTGAAATAATTTTAAAATTTTAACCTTATGTTAAAGACAGACTTATTTAATATTAGAGAGACTTAAAAAATTAAATTGGTGTTCCATGTGTAATAATATCAGTTTATGCAATAACACCCAATAGTGGTTGGTCACGGTAAAAAAGAATTGTGATGCATTCATCTATAATATTAGGGATTCGAATCCTCAAGTCGTCATTCTGTGGAAAACTTTACTTAACCACCACCATCGACCTGAGGGTTAGTCTCACAGCTTGCTGCAGAGATATCGATCAAAGACCCAAAAAAAAGTTTATGCAATAACGTTGGTACATAAGAGACAAAAGGACGCTAGATATTTTTTAATGTTATCATAAGTCACCTTCTCCCGATTTTATTTTTGAATTATTTATTTATTTATTTCATTTTATTATGATTTTGAAGTGAATTTATTTTTTAAAATTAAATAAATTGGGCCAATGGACCATCTCGTTTGATCCACAAACCCGTAAAGGGTTGGGTTCACCTAGTAAACTATCAAGGGAATTATTTTTGCAGCCCATAATTTTTTTAATATAATTCCTCTTCCTTTTTTTAATTTTTTTTCTATCTAAAATAACCTTTTTTTTAATATTTTTTTTTAAACCCTCCTCACAATTCTTCACCATTATATCTCCATTTTTTTTTCTTAAACCTTTTTTTTTATTATTTCTATCCCTTCCCCCCCCCCGGGCCCCACGCACCCACCCCACCCATAATTGTAACCTGCCACATTGAATAAGGTAAAGAAAGAGGTCAAAGGTATGACACTTTAATTGACTGAGGCACACAAGCAGCCCAGCCACGCCTATTAGCTGAAAGGGAGAGCGAGAGAGAAGCACATCCATGATCCCTTGATGTTTGGTTTAATCCTATTATATTTACAAAATAATAAAGATGAGGAATCAGAGTTTTACAGTGTAAAGAAGAAAATAATAATTAAGAAGTTGGAACCAAAGAGATAGTTGCAAAAATAATAATGGATATCTTAGATAAAAAAAAAGGGAAGGGGATTGTATGAAAAAAAACACAGATCGTAAAAAACAACTCCCAACCATCAACATGCAACTAAATCTAGCCCATCCAACCCAGTCTGAAAATATATTAGCCCTCAATGGACTAATGCGAATGGACTGACAGACCCAATTTGACATTTCTAGATTATTAAATTACTTACTGCTCTTGCATTATAAATAGGTTTTAATTATTTTCTTAGAAGTTGAATGATTTGAGAATTTTTAAATAGGTCTTTCAATTTTAAAAGTTTGTAATTATATTCCTAAACTTATAAAAATTTGTAATTGAGTCTCACATACATATCTCCGTTAGAGTTTTTAAAAAATATAGGGACCTATTTGAAATTTTTCAAAAATATAGAAACATATTTGAATTTTCTCAGAAAATTCAAGGATCCACAAATACACGAATGGATGAATCACTTAACAAAAACTTAATGGAATCCTAACGAAAATGTATACGAGGGACTCAATTACTACAAATTTTTATAAGTTTAGGAACTCAATTATATGCTTTTAAAGTTTAGAAACTTATTTGAAAATTATCAATTTGATAGAGGATTAGTGTAATTGAATCTTATAAATATACTTCAATAGTGATCGATTGTAACGAAAATAAAAGGTGAAAACTAATTTTTTTTTCCTCTCCAAATTGACATACTAGTAAACCAGGGTGTCAGTTCAGTTGAGTACGGTACGCAGTGTTTGAAAAATAACACTTCCGAATATGGAATATGGAGAATGTATAGATGGAGCTGAAATTGAGTTATAGTAAAGAGGAAGAAGACATATGAGAAAAATTGTAAATAACACAAGAAATGTTGTTTATGTCTTGCATGACATGTTCCACACTCAAACATTTGATTCATATTCTTAAAATCCCCAAAATTCAAGTATTCCAAACAAAGTTTTTCAGCACTTCCTCTTCTATATTAAATCTATGCACCAAACCACAGCACCTTCAACAAATCCATGCCAGGTTCTTCCTCCATGGTCTCCACCAAAACTCACCCCTTTCCTCCAAACTCATTGATTGCTATGCCAACTTTGGCCGCCTATGTTTATCCCAGAAAATCTTCCACTTCACTGAAAACCCAGATTCACTTCTTTACAGTGCAATCTTAAGAAACTTGTTTCAGTTTGGTGAATATGAAAAGACCCTTTTTTTGTACAAAGAAATGGTTGAGAAATCAATGTACCCTGATGAAGAAAGTTGTTATTTTGTTTTGAGGTCTTGTTTTTATGTGTCACATGAACAAGGGAGGATAATTCATGGGCAGATAGTGAAACTGGGTATTGATGCATTGGACTTGGTGGCCAACACTTTGTTAGAGTTGTATGATATGAATGGTTTTATGAATGAGCATGAATCAGTTGAAAGAAAGTCTGTAATAGAATTGAATTATTGGAATAACTTGATTTCTGAGGCTTGTGAGAGTGGGGAAATCGAGGAAATCTTTCAACTTTTTTGTAGGATGAGGAAAGAGAATATCCAACCTACTTCAGTTACTGTGATTAACTTGTTAAGGTTAGCTGTTGATTTGAATTCATTGAAGATAGGACAAGCTCTCCACTCTCTGGTGGTTGTCAGCAACTTGAGTGGAGAACTGTCTGTGAATACTGCACTTTTGTCAATGTATGCTAAGTTGGGGAGTCTAGAAGATGCAAGATTGCTATTTGAGAAAATGCCTGAGAAGGACCTTGTAGTCTGGAATATAATGATTTCAGCATATGCGGGAAATGGATTCCCTAAGGAATCCTTAGAACTTGTATATTGTATGGTTAGATCAGGCGACGGCATTAGACCCGACTTGTTTACCGCAATCCCTGCGATATCTTCAATCACACAGTTAAAATATACTGAGCGGGGAAAGCAAGTGCATGCTCATGTGATAAGAAATGGTTCAGATTATCAGTTATCTGTTCATAATTCTCTTATTGACATGTATTCTGCATGCAATGACTTAAATTCAGCACACAAAGTTTTTGGCTTGATAATGAACAAGACTGTGGTTTCATGGAGTGCAATGATAAAAGGATATGCAATGCATGACCAGTGTCTCGAGGCTCTGTCTCTCTTTTCAAAAATGAAGTTGAGTGGTACTAGAGTTGACTTCATTATAGTCATTAACATCTTGCCTGCTTTTGCAAAGATAGGGGCATTACATTATGTAAGATACTTGCATGGATACTCATTGAAAGCAAGCCTTGATTCACTAAAATCAGTCAAGACATCACTTCTTAGTAGCTATGCAAAATGTGGATGTATAGAGATGGCCAGAAAGCTTTTTGATGAAGAGAAAAGCGGCCATAAAGATCTAATTGCGTGGAACTCTATGATTAGTGCATATTCTAAACATGGAGAGTGGTTTCAATGTTTTCAGTTGTACAACCAAATGAAACTATCAAATATTATACCTGACCAAGTAACATTTCTTGGGCTGCTCACAGCTTGTGTTAATTCAGGCCTTGTTAACAAAGGCAAGGAGATTTTCAACGAGATGGTGGAAATATATGGCTACCAACCTAGACAGGAACACCATGCATGTATGGTTGATCTACTAGGCCGTGCTGGACAAATTGATGAAGCCAGCAAAATAATAGAAACTATTTCCTTCAAGCCAGATGCCAAGGTTTATGGCCCCCTGTTGAGTGCCTGTAAGATACACCCGGATACCCGTTTTGCAGAAATTGCTGCTCAGAAGCTTATAAATATGGAACCTAAAAATGCTGGAAACTATGTATTGCTGTCCAATATATATGCTGCAGCAGGAAAGTGGGACAAAGTTGCTAAAATGAGAAGTTTTCTTAGAGATAGAGGACTAAAGAAAACACCTGGATGTAGCTGGCTGGAATTAAATGGACAAGTACATGAGTTTCGTGTTGCGGATCAATCTCATCCAAGATCTAAGGGTATATATTCGGTATTAAAAATACTGGAGTTCGAAGCAGGGGAACTGGAGGATCATCTTGAACTCTTTGACCCTCCTATCATTTAAGGGATGTGAATTGCATATGAATCAACTCGAAGACCTTTAAGACCTGAACCTGATAAACCAAGTTCTCTGGACACTGTAATTGTTATGTAACTTCCATCTGTACCTTGGAGTTGAAAATTATAAATTGCAACCTTTTACTTACCATAGCCCTGTACCACCCAACATAAAAGGTCATATTTTTGTCTTGGTTTTGCCCTCTCACTTACTAGGCTATGTTTTAGGTTTTCTTTTGATACTCAGATCAATTGTTGGATTTTATTTTTTGGTGGCAACTGGTATTTATGCCATCATAAATGACAAGAGAAGATAATAGCCATATGCTCATTCTGCCTTTTCCTGTAACCAATAACAAGTTGTTTTGTTTAATTCTTTGTTTCCTTTGAAGTTGGTGTAAAAGGAACAAAATGAAGTGTGTATTTGGATTATAGTTTGCAAACCTGAGTTTTGATTAACTTGGTTTTGGTTAAAAGTGGGTTTGTGGTAACTGATTTACATTTGCATAGTTCATTGGTAATAGTGATTTTGATAGAATGAATATTGTTTGAAGTGTTAATCACATTGACTTTACCAAACATGTTTTAATAAGGTAAAACTCAATTTTGAGTTTACCAAACATGTTTTAAAAAGGTAAAACTCAATTTTGAAACTTTAAACCATGGTTTGAAGGTCCCAAACAAGTTTCCAAACATAGCCGAAGTGGGGCAAGAAACTCCTACCCAAAAAATTGGAAATCAACCCTGATATAATTACTGAAAGGAGACCTTTTGAGACTTTGTATTGTAACAGATTTTACAAACTGCCAGTGGATTTGAACAAAAGCAAGGCTTATGGGGCTTTCAATCCCAATATCCAGCAAGGTCTCCACATGGAACAATAAAAATAACGAACGAATTCCCTTCATATTTGCCTTCAATATTTAAAAACAAATCCAAAAATCTAAAACGAACTCCTTTTATATTTCATTATACATAAACAACTAGTAGCACCTCCACATCATACTATAAATAAGCATGAGATTGCTTAAATTTCTGGCTCAAGCTTGCAGCATCCACCACCAAGGGTCTGTTTGGATAAACGGCTGAATTAAGCACTTATAAGATAAATGTTTATACGATAAACGTTTATCATATAAGCACAACGTTTATGTATAAGTTATTTCTATAATAAAAGAGAAAATATAGTCAAACTGTTTTCATATAAGTTATAAGCTGTTTTCATAAGCTATCTTGTAGAACTTATCAAAAAAAGCTGAAAACAGCTTATGAGCTTGTCATAAACTGTTTCCATTAATTCTCTCAAATACTTTGACAAACGTTTACTCCAGTGGATAAACCCAAATAAGTTGTTCATAAGCCAATCCAAACAGATCCTATATCCTGGAATATAATTTCTAAAAATTTAAAGGATCAAAGCATAGGCCCCATAAATTTCAGCAAGAACCCATCAAGACAACTAACTGAATTTTCAATATCTTCACAACATAGATATAATTGATATGCAAAATCCAAAAATACAGTTTTGGCACGTGGGCATCGATGCTATGATTCAGAATTCCCAACTGTGACTGTGTAAACAAACCAGTGTCAATCAACTGAATATATTTTCTTTACTGAAAGCAGTTTATAATATTATTTCCATGACAAAGGGATTCCTTTCCTTCCTTCTTTTTTTTAATTCCTTTATGAGTTTAATTAGTACGATTCGTCAATGTAATATTTTTTACATTGTTAATCTATCAGAAATTAAAATAGGTAACATAAGTGTCAAACATATTTAATTACATAATAATTTATGATTCATTGAAAATGTAAATTTTTTTAATTGATGGTGCATATATGAATTAAATCCTTCCTCTATTTCATAATCTTCTCTTTTTTTTAGGCTGACTACAAAAAGTAGATATGTTGTGATAATAAATGCTCTTTGGGGCTGATGGAACTGTTAAAACCATAATCAATAGAGGTATATATCGGTCGGATTGGGTCGGGTTTGACCAAACTCGCTACCCCAGCCAAATAGTTTTTTACGGGCTAGGTCGGGGTTATACATTTTTATGAACCAAACTAGAACCAACCGTCCAAATATGGTTTGGGTCGGGTCGGGTTAATCGGGTCGTAAAACTTACCTTTTACCAATTACAAAATTTTTTTTTAATACAAACTAAACATAAAACCATTTCTATCATTATTAAAATTAAAATTTTAAAAACATACATCTACGGGTTGGGTCATCAGGTCACGGACTAATAATTGATAAACTTATTACCCGAACTAAGTCACATCGGGTTGGTTCGGATTGGGTCGAACCTGAACATTTCGACCCAAATGCATTGAGTTTGGTTGAGTAATTGGGTTTATCAGGTTGACCCCCCCTAATAATCAGCTAGTATTTTAAGGTCATTCCTGCATGTTACTCCTTGTGGGAGCATTACTTTTCACCGCTAAACTCAGACTAGCGCAGGTCTTACTAGAGCTAAATAGGCTAGCGAGGGAATTGAAGCAAGATGTACCTCTTCAAAACTTAAATGCACAGGTTTTTTTTCAGATTAATCTGCCTCTAGAGTAAAAAAGATCTATTCTTGCAAGTTTGATTTGAACAAACATTTACCCTTTCATGATTTAAAGAAAATTTCAATACATAAAAATGACCAAGTTATAGCGAGATTCAATCATAATGTGATTTACTAAGTTATTTTCTGCTCCCTGTTTGCACCTTTAAGGATGTCCATTCAAGAAGTAGATGCATTTGGCAGTTAGTTGTGTAGTTAATAACTCGTGTAACACAATGAGAATGAGAATAAAATATCCCGAAGATGAAAACCTAACTGTATATTCACCTTTTTCTGTTTCAACTTTCAAAATTCTTACACAAGAATAGAGAAAATACAAAATTGCCAGCCTGAAGTACATACTTATAAGCGTAAGAGTATAAATAGCAGAAGTGTGTGTGTGGGAACAGTGGGGGAGTGCAAAATGGGAAGGGTATAATAATACTGCAACTGATAAATAGAACCAACTGGGACTAAGCAGCCATCGATTTCTCACTGCAATGTAATATGTTAGTTGAGTCCTTAAAGGGCCCCGTTTGTCAATGAGCAAAATGATTTTCTCATGCACGCCATCCAGAAAGCTATCAACCTTCCATTGTTTGATCTTGTTCTTTTGGATTACTCCTTGCAGCTTGGGGTTGTCTGACTGCAGAAAGGGAAAAAAGAAAACATTAAAGTAAAGAACCAATGTGCACATAACCCAGTTGTTTACAATTGAGAAGCTGCAAACGTATATTCGCGACAAAGTATTTATAGAGTTCCTTTAGAACAAATGTACCTTTGGACCCCCAAACGTACGTTTACAACGATAAACCAAACATAACAGTAGTCATAAAGATTGTTACTGAAACTAAAATCTGATCATCAGTGTTGGGATACAACGGAATGAACAGGTTGTGGCAGAAAGGAAAGTCCCTGTTTACCAAAAAAAAACACAAAAGAAAAGTCCCTAAATTCCAAGGTCAAACAAAAACCCCCTTGCGCAAAATACAACGTGCTGGCCTGTTTGGCTGTTTGCTAGGTTATATATTTAATTTAACTGTTAATTTAGGTAGAAAGTTCCTGAAAGATTTCAAACGTTCCCCCTCCTTCTGTTTCCTTTGATAAGATCCCTTCTTAGATTTTTCTACGGATTGGAGGGATACTCTTGAAAGCTTCATTCAACCTCTCCCTACTGTCAAGTATCAAGGTACCAACACCCCCTATCTCCCCAAAAACCAAAATTCCCCTTTGAGTCCGAACATTCAGAGGCAGTGGCAGTCGACAAGATCATAACTAATGTCAGCAAACTTCATAGCTTAGGCTCAAGGCAAGTGCACACACGAGACATTTATGTTCACACACATGAGCAAAAGGGTAATTTTAACTTCTTGCAACCATGCAAGAGAGTTTATTATTGAATAACAAAAATTTCTTTAAGAATTCTGAATTGGGTATAGACAGCACAAAATTGTGGGCTGCTGACAAGTTAAAACAATATCATAATTTCCTAAGCACACAAGGAAACAATAAAAGAAAAATATTGATAAAAGAGTAACTCATCAACAAAGATTGCTCATGTTGGGTCTTAGTGAAGCATACCATGCACAGCCAAAACAGCAGTTTGGTGCACTATAATGGGAAATTGTAGATAAGACGAAATAAGAGCTAAAGTTATAGTTCTCTATTTAAAAAGCATATCCAAGAGTTCAGTATTTAAAACTTACATTTCAGAGATGATCCAGCAAGGCATGTCAGCCTTGACTGCGTCTTGCACTCAGCTAGTGGATTTGGCTTCTCCATGGCAGCCATTCGAACATCCCAGACACGTATAACCCCATCAGATGATGCAGATGCTAGTAGGTAAGGATCATCACCCCCTGCAGAACCATCACTATCTGTGAGCACAACAATACCTTTTACACGGGCAGGATGTGCTTCTTCAATGGAATATGCAACCTTTCCACTGTTTATGTCCCATGCTGTGATGTTTCGATCTTCACCTCCTGTATAGAGAAGTCCATTCTGCAACATAGAATAATATTTAGCTGTCAAAAAATTCAGAAAGAGCATTGCTTGAATAATAGCACTCCAAAAATCATGCTCCAATGTTTAGTTGTTGTATCAGATAAAGTCCAAACTCCCAACCCTCAATTCCAGACCATTTAAATGAATATAGTCAAGTTAATATTGTAATTTTGCACATAACAATCATATATGCCACAGATAGTTCACTTCACCAGCAGAACTGGCTAAAGCCTAGGAACACTCCAACCTCAATCATGAATAGTTGTACACCAGTGGAAAAAACATGCTCACACCATACCAATTAACCAACATCATACACTTTCCAACAAATATTTTAGAAATAGACTATGGAGATTTTGACAACCTTCATATGTACAATGGTTGGATGGTAAATCAATGTAAGTGTGTAACAACACAAAATTGATCATCATTCATCCCATTTTTGTAGTAATTAAAGAAAATACTATATAAGCATCATATATAAAGCACATTCTAAGAATTATGCAAATCAAGGGTAGTCAATAATTAAACCTCCGGACAGGTGATTGTATGACAGCACAATGATCAGGAATAATAAGTTGGATTTGGTAACTCCATGGATACAGATGATACAGATTAGACTGTAAATATTATGGAACTACCATATATGATATATCACTCTTCCTTCTCACATGACACCATGGATAACCATACCCCCCTCAAAGTAATAAACCAAAGATAATAAAGTTGCATGCTTAAAATCGGTTTCCATACTAATATCCACCCAATTGTTTCATGTTTTGCGTTAATTTGCCATTTTGGTATAAATTTGTGTCAAAATCCAGCAACAATTTGTTAACTGATCCCATATCCTATTAAAAACTAGAACAGCATGTCCAACTTCTAGTTTATACTGCTTAACTGCATCAAATGTATAAAGTACCATTACATAACTTACAAACCATCATTTAACACCATTTTTTTTCCTTCCTCCTCTTTCTGCCCCCCTTTTTTTCTTTTTTCATAAAAATCATTGGTTCACAATTTCCAAAGCGAACAATAATAATGTGAAACTAACATCTTTTTTAAAAATTATACATCATACATTAACAGTCTCATCAGCACATTTCCACTAATAAAGGTCAGCATCACACAGTTGAGATTACATACTATATAACAGACGATCATAGAAACTTCAGGGCCTGTTTGCTTTGTTTTCTTTTATTTCCCGTTTTCCTTAATAATTGCAAAAATGTCACCTTGTTATCCTGTTTTTTTTTTATTTCCTTTAAATTCTGTTTTGAAATATTAGTACACGACGAACTAAAATATAGTGCGGTGTTTTTGCAATTATTAACGAAAACCGGAGATAAAAACAGGAAACTATAAACAAAACAAACGGGCACTCATGTTCCATAAACCCTAATTCATATCATCATCAACACACTAAAAATTTTATAAACTAAAAAAAAACACATGAATAAAAAACAACCAAAACACTAACCTTAGCAGGTGCGGCGCAGAGAACTCGCTTCGGGCATTCAAATTCGAGCAACAACCGCGCATCCTCGGCCTCATGCACAGACACCTTCTCCTCCATGGCCATAAAGAACTTCTCGCCGCTCGAATCGTACTTTACCAAACTCGCTTCCTTCCCCAACCTACAGCAGAAGCTCCTCCTCCCTCTGACAAGGTTCACCATGGCGAGGCACTCGTCGCGTCCGACGGTAAGAGCGAGCTTGCCGGAGGGATGAAGGGCGAGGTCGTTGACGGCCTTGCGGTGGACGGAGGGTAGCGTCTTGAGGTGGACGAAGCCGTCGGCATCGTAGAGACAGATGGAGCCGTCGGCGGCGGCGGAGATTAGGTTGCGAGGGAAGAGGAGGTCGGGAGGGGTGTAGAAGGAGAGGGCGGTGACGGTGGAGGAGTTGTTGTGGAGGGAGCCGAGGGAGGCGGCGGCGGAGAGGTTGTATAGGTGGATGGTGTCGTCGGCGCCGCCGGAAGCAACGACGGAGCCGGAGATGGCGACGGTTTTGATGAGAGAGAGGTGGGAAGGGTAAGAGAAGAGAGGTGTTAGGGTTAGGGTTTGGGATTGAGGTTTAAGGGTGAAGCCCCATATGAATCTTTCGTATGAACCTGCTACCAAACTCATTGTGATTTTTGTTTGTGTGCATAAACCTCTCTTCTTCCTCTATGTCACTTATAAACCCTACTACACCTTTTAACAAGATCCAAATAACCTGAATTAACAAATTAACAAATAACAAGTTTTTGAATTTAGTATTTAAGCCTCATGCTTTTAAAATTTGATTTTTAATCCTATCCGTTTTAAGAGGTACATTCAATTAGGATTTTAAAAAACTATTTTGAGATAAAAATGTTTTGTGATATCCAATTAAGACTTTTAAATAATTAAAACAAGTCTTGTGGTATTCAATTATGACTTTTAAGATATTTTAAAAAATGTGTCCAAAATATAATGATATTCAATCAAGAATTTGAACCAGTAACAAAAAGTCTTTTCGTATTAAAAAACTTGTTACTTTCAATGGATTCTTTTTTATGCGAAATTTGCGTGATTTTTTAATAACAAAAAGTCTTACCTTAACCCATCGAACTTCTCAAGATTTTCACTGCTAAGTTACCTCTTTCCCTTGGATTCAGATTCCCTGTTGTAATGGAAGCACGCAGCTCCACACAGTGAATAATCTCAGCTATTGATTTGATATCGAGCGGCTCACATTACACCTTCACTAAACCAACTTTAAATAATATCTGCTATTAAAGTCCAACTGCGTGACACAGTTACAGCAGGGAATATATTTCCCTTTCTCTTCCTCCTTCCCATCCCGCTTTGTAAATTGCATAACAATAAATAAACAAGTCTTGTTTCCTATTATACTTCAATAACTTTTAGTGAACCATTTTTGCTACTTTGTCTATCCGAATAGTTACCAAACATAATCAAGTTTTCTTCTCTACCTCTACTTTCTCTACTTCAACTAGACTACGACAATGGAAGTGTTATATGATTTTTCTGTAAATCATGAATGAATTAATATGCATTTTAGCATGAGTATGCATGAAAGCTGAGCCAAAAATTTCATATGAGAGAGCCAAGACCATATATACATAATATAAAATAACAATAAAAATTAATTAACTTATAGAAGCAAACTATATGAAACAAAATTTGATATATGATTAACAATTTAATATAATATATATTACTCAAACATATTTATAATCAACTTAAGTACATACCAATTGAGGTTGGTGTGAGTGGTTAAAGGTCTCTCGCTCCTTAATCAAGACTCGGGTTCGAGTCTTGGGTATGGAAAAAACCTCAGCTGGGAAGGATGCCACCCATCGAGGTGTCGAACAAACTCCCACGGGAGATTAATCCCTATCTCAGGTTGACGGTGGGATACTCCTTGAAGTAGATAAAAAAAAAAATCCACTTAAGTAGATACCTAAAACATTCACTTCTAAGTTTTTTAGCAGGAAAAATTCAACGATTTGATTGATATATACTGTCAGTGTAAATATTTTTTTACACTGGCAACCAATCATATATTGTCACATCAATAAAAATATTTGACTCTTATCATAATTACCTTAAAAGTAACACATACGATGATTTGTGATTTACTGACAAGGTAAAAAACTTTATGAAACTCAAAACTCAATGGTTATGTAAAAAATAATTAACACTTTCTGCGGGGACCGTGGCATCCCTTCATCCCTCTTCCCGTCAATATGTTTGTACCTATGCTGCTAAAACCAAAAAACGTGTGTTTTCTTTATTCAGTTAAAAACAAGTGTTATCTTTTTCATTTTTTGTGTGTTGTCTCTTGTAATTTTAAATGCTTGCTAAACATTCATGTGCTTCATTCAAATTTTATATATTCTTATGATATAGATCTTTTAAAAATCCAAACATACAAAATATTGTTTATAAAAATCTTTGAAAAATATCTATAAGTCATTATATTTATAAATAATCTATTAAAAACCAATAGACATTTTTATCCCAAATCTTTCTTTTAAAATCCTGATTAAATTCACCCTTTAAAGAGAATGAAAACCCTTAAAGAGGATGAAAAAAGATTCGATTGTAATTGAACGGAAAACGTAAGAAATGAAATCGAATAGAATATGTCAATATTGTTTGAAGGGTGCCTATATTGTAAATGAGATTATGTTTCGTACACAAAACACCAACTTGCGAAAAAAGTTATAATTCATTTAAAAAAAATGACTCAAAAAACTTGGTATTATTAAATTTTTCTAAAAGGGTAAATTGGCAAAAGTGATCCCTCACCCTCCATCGCGAGGACGATTGCCACCACCCCCTTCGACGGCCCCCATCTCCTCCCACCTCGAAACCAGCCATTTCAATATCTATCAGATCTTAACATTTCGACATGTCATTGCACCTATCCTTCGTTGAATCGCATCGTTGATCGCTTCTCTCTCCTCCAAACTTGCATGTCGAAGAACTTTGCCATCGTCCTCAACTCCAGCGCATCCACCGCCTCCTCACTAACAAATTTGATGGCTTGAGGTGCAATTTGTGACATTTGCCACCACCCCCTTCGACGGCCCCCATCTCCTCCCACCTCGAAACCAGCCATTTCAATATCTATCAGATCTTAACATTTCGACATGTCATTGCACCTATCCTTCGTTGAATCGCATCGTTGATCGCTTCTCTCTCCTCCAAACTTGCATGTCGAAGAACTTTGCCATCGTCCTCAACTCCAGCGCATCCACCGCCTCCTCACTAACAAATTTGATGGCTTGAGGTGCAATTTGTGACACCACTTTGACGATCAGGTTAGGTATGGGTCATGCAGAAGGGGTGATGGCAGAGGTGTGGGAGCAGGGCCGGCCCAAGCATAAAGCGACCCAAGCCTTTGCTTTAAGCCTATCATTAACTACAAGGTTCAAGGATCAACTCCTCATTATGTACAAAATAATTAATAATTTAATTTTTTTAAAAGTCATCATCATAGAGTATGCTTTAGGCTTCAATACGTGTTGGGCCGGCCCTGGGTGGGAGTGGCTTGACTCGTGATGGTGCGACGGGATCGCATGACGCCTCGAAGTGGCACGGTCTAGGACAGGCGAGAAAGGGACACGCGGGAGGACAGTGGTGCTGCACGTTCGTTTGCAATCTGGGCAGGGGAGTTGTGGCGGCTCGCAGTTGCAAGATGGTGGTTGACAACGGGTGATTTCATTTCCTTTTTAGATTTCCTTCTCTTGGCCTTTTTTTTCCTATTTCTGTGGTGCTTGATATTGAAGGTCGTCTTTGGATTATATGGTGATTTTTTCTGTTCTTTTGGCTCAAATCTATAAATGGGTTGTTGATCTTTAACCACTAAGATTCTCAGCAGTTTCTTGATTTTAACAGTAAGATGAAGGAGATAAGAAAAAAGAAAATACAAGGAGGAGCAATGGCAATGGAGCGGTGACGGTGGGTGGGCGCCGGAGGGAGTCATTGGTATGGGTGAAGGGTGAAAATGAATGTGGGTGGATCTCACTTTTTTAAAAATATTACGTGCCATTAGGGAGTGCTCAAATCTAACTAATCCAAAAAAAATCGAAAACTGAACAAATGCGATTTTTATTAGATTTTTTTAAATCGTTTTTTCGGAAAATTGATCGGTTCGATTTTCGGATTCTTATTTTGAAACGAACCAAACTAAATCATATATATACATTCTACTATTAGCATGCCACCTCATATTGCTTTTTTATTTGTTAGTCTTTATTTTCCTAATAATACTTTTTAGTTTGATGTAATGTAATTTTCTGTTATAAACATAAATTTGAAACTTGTTAGTTCATAATATTTTAATTTTTAATATATTATATGTTATATCTATTGATGTTATTTAGACTTATTTTTTAGTTATTGTATTAGTAAATAAAATAAATCATCCAATCCAATTTAATCCAAATTGAGCCCAATTTATTTTATTTTTGGACAAATAACTATTATGCTCACTATATAGCCCTACTTGCCACTGCACGGAGACATGCTCTTCGTCCCCTGTTTGATCATACCCTCAAATAAGGCCAATGTTTTTGTCTCTCCTTATCGTATCCTCAAATAACTTCGATTGTAATTGATTCGGTTCTCGGATTCAAAGATTTTGAAATCGAACCAATTGCTATATTTTAAATATGAGAGAGGATCCACTTACTTCAAGATTAACTTTAAGGGCTCGTTTAGTGGTCAGGATAGGATAAGAATGGATAGGATATGAGAGCTGGATAAGGATAGGATAAGATATGAGCATGATAAGCTCTTATCCTGTTCAATGTTTGATGTGCATCAGATAATGACAGGATATGATATAAAATATCTACAAATGATAAAATTATCCTTATATCAAAATTACATTTTTTTTCAAATATAAATTTTAATATTACGTGGTTGTTTTATACATTTAAATTAAAAAATATTTAATAATATATATTTTTGGTTTTTTAATTATAAATTAGTCCATTTTTTTAAATTATAAAAAGTTAACTTTTTTTCACTTTTTATAAAAATTGTTAATTAAACCACATATTTTAATTAGTAATAAGGTTGACTAATTAGGTTTGAAACCATAATTAAATAATAATAATATTAAAGGTAAGAGATAAAAGAAAACATTTTCTTATCCTATCCTGTTGGTTCTAACCCAGCTCCACCCTTAGGATAGAATTATAACTAAGTAACAGGATAGGATAAGCTAACAGGATAAGCTTATCATATCCTGCTGGTTCAGCAAACTATAGATTAAAACAGGACAGGATAGCTTATCCTATCCTGCCTCTCTTATCCTGACCACCAAACGGGCCCTAAGAGAGTTACTCTCAATCTCATCCATCCATTTATTCTAATCCAACGGATTTATATTAATTCATTAAAGAAGTCACATGACCTTTGTTGGATTAGAATAAATGGATGGATGAGATTGAGAGTAACTCTCTTAAAGTTACTCTTGGAGTAAGTGGATCTCCTCTCTTTTAATACTTATATATATATATATATATATATATATATATATATATATATATATATATAAATATTTAATACTTATTATATTTAATATTTATATATATTTTTTAATAGTTTAATAATTTATTATATTTTATTTTTTAAATATATATTTTAATATTTTATATAATTAATATTTATATACTTTTAATATTTAATAATTTTTTGGTTTGAACCGACCCAACCCGTTTTTGAATGGTTTGGTTTGGTTCGAGTTTTGTAGGAAAAATGGTTAAAATCGAATCTAATCAAACCAACTAAATTTTATTAGTTTGAATTTTTTTCTCACATAAAATCGAACCAAACTGACTCGATACATCCCTGCAGGTATGTGGGGAAGGGGCATTTGCCCCCAAAAGGCCAATTTTTTTTAACAAAGTTAGTATTTTTTCTTTTGCCCCAAAAAAATTTGATGTTGCCCCCATAAGATAAATTTTTTAAATGAATGTAAAAATGTCACAAGAGATAATAATGGAGAGAATGAGTTGGTACTCTTTTTTTCAGGAAAAGGGTTTTCAAATATTTTAAAGGTTTAATTAATATATTGATCCCCAAACTATTTGAGAATTTTTAAATAGGTCCGTAAATTAAAAAAATTTGTAATTGGGTCAGCGAACTTTGATATACTTTGTAATTAGATTTTTGCATTTTAAACGTTTTTAATTGGGTCTTTGAACTTGTAAATAATCTGTAATTAGGTCCTTGGGATAGGAGAAGAACCTTATAAGTAGAGCACCGTATAAATCTCTTTTGAAGTTTCTTGTCGATCTTCGAAGTTAATAGAACCATTGGATTATCACAATAACAATGGTTTTAAAAATGTCTTATATTTCAGGTACCTAATTATAAACCATTAACAAGTTCAGAGATCTAATTATAAATGTTTAAAGTGCAAAAACCCAATTATAAAATATATCAAAATTCGAGAATTTAATTATAAATTTTTCTAATTTAGGGACCTATTTAAAATATTTCTAATAGATTGGGGGAGGAACCGAGTAAGTAATCCCACCTACAGCACGATTACCTAACCCATTACCTACTGGAACCCATGTCAAATTATACCAACCTAATCCGTCTTAACATCAATACTATGTTTTTTCTATGAAAAGGTAAAACATGAGAAACAATTATTATACATACAATATACAACTAAAAGTGACATATAATAAGCCTCCAAAGTAGCATAGAGTTGAGAGAGATGCATGATTGAAGTGAGCAATAGCATGTCCCTTCCATGGAAGATCAAGCTCATGCTTTCCGCCTACACTTTCATCCGCGACGTTTCATTCCGATCTAACTTCACCATCAACCGCCGCCTCCTCAACCTCATCGACCGCAAAATCCCTCCATCTCCTCCCTTCTCCCACGACATCACCATCCATCCCTCCCGCAACTTATGGTTCCGCCTCTACAACCCCGCCGCCACTGCCAACCTCCCTGTCATCATCTACTTCCGCGGCGGAGGATTCGCCACCAGCGCCCCCGATTCTGCACCTTTCGACTCACTAGCTCGCCGCTTCTCCCAACACCTTCGCTCCATCGTCGTCTCCGACAATTACCGTCTTGCCCCTGAACACCGTTGTCCTTCCCAATACGACGACGGATTCGACGCCGTTAAGTTCCTCGACGCTTCCCTCAACCTCCTTCCTACCGGCGCCGATCTCGGAAGCTGCTTCCTCGCCGGAGACAGCTCCGGCGGTAACCTAGCGCATCACGTGGCGGTCCGTGCGTGTGATCACTCGTTCGAGCGCGTGAGGCTTCGCGGCCTGATCGCGCTGCAACCGTTTTTCGGCGGGGAAGAACGGACCGAGTCGGAGATCCGAATCGGGAACGGGGCTCCGGGTTTGAGTGTTGGCAGGGCAGATTGGTACTGGAAGGCGTTCCTGTCTGGTCGGGATCACCCGTGCGCTAACGTGTTCGGACCTAACTCGGTGGATGTTTCGGGGTTTGAAGTTGCCTGACTCGCTCGTTGTAGTTGGAGGATCCGACCCGATTCAGGATTGGCAGAAGAGATACTGTGAAGGGTTGAGGAGTGCAGGGAAAGGAGTGAGGTTAGTGGAGTATCCAAATGTGTTTCATGGGTTTTACGCGTTTCCCGAATTGCCCCAAACGTCTTTGCTCTTGGATGAGATTAAGGACTTCATCACACATCAGTTGAAGGTCGCGTAATTAATTAAGAAAACTTTCTTTCTGAACACGTGCATGCAATGAAACAGTTAGTATAACATCAATGATATTTGTATATCCACAAATCAGACAACATGATTAATAGATATATAAATTGGAAATATTTGATAAGTTGGATAATATTGTTTGAATTATGATTAATTATATATAAAACATGATTAATGTTATCAAAATCTCCTTTGTATAAATAGCTTTGCACAATGTGAGTATAAATGTGTGTGTGTGACAATTTTAATTTAAAAAATCATGCATTCATGTATTTACATACCATTGGATCAATCATAGGCTTTCTCAAACAATTTTGGTGATTGATTCAGTAGTGTGTAAATACGTAAATGGATGAATGCAATCGAGATCTTTAATTGGTATGTTATGCCATGATACTTGAAGAAGGGTAAAACCTAACAAAACTGAGAAGCCGAAGATGTAGAATAAAATGTTAGCACTAGCTTCTTTTTCTTAAGAGTACAGGCTTAAGAAGGTGGAAAATGTCCAATATGTCATATTTGTAATGAATAAGCAACACATACACTTTATACGAATTAATAATTTTAAAAAATACAACAAGAATTAGGCAATGGAAGTACTACACATATCTTTCCCTAAGGTCCATTTGGGGGTGGTTTTAGATTTTATGTTTCGAAAATTTCAAAAATCAAATCTAGTTTCAGTTTTGAGTTTTAATTCTGAGTTGTGTTTCAATTTTTTTAGTTAAGACACTCTCTTTACCTCGTCTCACTATAAATTCATCCAATATAAAAAATTATTGATACATAAAAATAATTAAAAATGACAAAAAAATAATTAAGTCTGTAAAAAATAAAAAAAACTATAACAAATTTTAAAAAAATAAATATTATAAAACTATAAAAATAATAAAAATAGTAACCATAAGTAATAGGAACAACCACTATAACAACAACAACAATAATAATAATTATAACGTTTATGTAATTTGTAAAAATATTAAAAATATCCTATGATTTGAGCAAAAATTAAACATGAATAAATAGTAAAAATATTATAAATCTCCTATGATTTTATTCACCATAGAAAGAAGAAAAGTACATAGGTTTTAAACATTCCAAAATGTCATAATAGTTAACAAACTAATCACGTACATGTTAGCTTTAAAACTAAAACAGGAATTATAAAACCTATTTTTATAATTTTGAACTTTAGCTGAAAACTGTTTTCAAATTAAGTAAAAAATCAATTTAATCTCATTTTATCCGAACAAGTTTGGTTTCAAATTTAACCTTTAAAGCCAAAAACTTAGAATCACCCCGAATAGTCCCTAACCTTTTCCATTGATGTTTTCAAACGCATATTGAAAGAACATAATGATTCGTAGGCACCCAACAATATGCTGAGGAATGAATAGATAGACCTGTATATATAACCCAATGCCAAAGAATAAATCAATGGAAGGTAGTCAATAGCCTCAATCTCCAAAACTTGTTCACGAGGCACTAGAAATTCGAATAGAATCGATCAACAAAAGGGTTTGATCATACTAGATTGAATTGCAAAATACTTGCTTCAACTTCACACTTTTTGGCAAATTACCCCATTAGTTTTAATTTTTGCAATTTAGCCGCTTGAACTTTAAACTTTTCCCCTAATATTATAACCAAGTTCCATACAACTTTAGTTCTCAATGCTACGAAGTACTTGGCTGGAAAAATTAAAAATTAAACATAATGATTGATGACTTGTTTGGTATAGAGTCTGTTGACAATGCAAAAAAGGATTAACGGAAATGGTGAATTGCTAATTTTTCTTTTTTTAAAGTTCCAGTAGGTAGTTTCCTAAAAACTTACAGGATAATTTGGTAAAAGTTTATAGTGGGTAATTTGCAAATTGACCTATATAATAACCTAACATAATCTATATTGCAAACAAGTTTCTTCAGGAGAAGGAAAGCATAATCCACCTTACTGAGTTCATGGACTATCCATCAACTTCACAACCTCTTCAACCTGTCATTATAACAATTTCCCAATTAAATGCTACAAACAAAAGGGAAAAAAACAACTAACTGAGTAACAAGAAGAGAATATGTTCCTCGGAAACTTCAAATGGGTTAAGCTAAAAACCTTGTTTCTGTGAGAAGATGGGTCAGTATGTAAGAACAAAATGATAGGGACAACCCTTTCGCTGGTCCAACCCTACAGAACAGAATTGCAAATTGGAATAGGATAAATTGTGCATCAGGCATGGATGGAACAGAGAGAATTTGCAGTGTAAGTTACTCCAAATTGGATCCCTCGTGTGTAACATTTGTGAAAATCCTTGTTCGATCTCTCGTCCCAGCATCACCGGGAGTAAACTTGACCCCACGGGTACAAGCACGTAATAAGAAATCGAATTGACCGAAATCTAGGTGAAATTGTGCATAGCTCATCTTCTTATAATTAACAACTGTTGTTCCTGATTTGATCTATTCCTCCGGCGTCGAGCATGAAACAACCGAGTTAGGGTTGGAATGTGTTTGTGTTCGGCGGTAAGTGATGAAGATATGGTTTTGTTTGTTCTCCCAGATAGCCAATTCATCACTGTAGGATGTGGGAGCGGAATCAGAAGGAGATTTGAAGAAAGAGCTGATCTTGGACTGCACCTGCAATCTACATGGAATGGAATGGAATGATGCTTCTTCATCCAGCATTAACCTAAAAGGCTAAAACTGATCAAGTTCCACATCTCTTTAGCCTTTACCTTACCTTCAAATCACAAAATAACAAAAAATTGCATTCGTAAACTATTTTGGCAATAGAATTAGTACTATTGGCTGCATTCATAATTCATCCAGCATTAACGGGCTAAACCTGATCAAGTTCCACATCTCTTTAGTCTTTACCTTACCTTCAAATCACAAAAAGAAAAATAAAATTTGCAGAAAAGCAATATCTAAACAGCAAAAGCAGAACATTACTACTAAAATTATATAATATGACTTACTCAACCAAACCCAGGATCAACAGAATGGTGAAAATCATGCACACAGATGTATAAAAATGAAAACCATGCACATCAAGATGCCAACTAAAACTGCAACCCAGTCAGTTCACAAATAGATACCCAGATTAAAAAATGAACAATAGATTGTTAGACACCTTTGTGTGAGACATTGCCATGGATTCCAAGGATGAGAGAATGGGAGTGCGAGTCAGCAATGCAAAATGGTTGAAAATCCCTTTGTGCAAACTGGATTGTGTGCTGATTGAGGCATGAGCAAGATTCAAATTAGTGGAGAAAATCCCAAGATCAAAAGAGACACAGTGCGGTGGAGAACGGTGAACAGAGTGCGATCTAAATCAGGAGTGGATTGTGTGGTGCAAACTGGATTGTGCGGCTAGGGTTATGAAAACTGGATCGTGCGTTTATTCGCAGAAAAGGGACTAGGATTCTTCATTTTGTTGATGTGATTTGGGAATTTGAGATTGAATGTGTAATGAGGTTTTAATTCAGGTGTAGTTCAGCCTTCTAACTTCACTGACTTGCATTTGAAGACAGTGCGCCGGTTTGGTAAGAATATATTAGAAAGTAGTGTAGTTATGTGAAGTGGTTCTATAAAAGTGGTGCAATTCGGTTTGGTTTGCAGTGCAGTTTGGTTTGAAGTGGTTCTCTGCACACCCCTAAGATTATCTGCCATGTGAAACTACATTTCAGGGCTCAATTTTTTTTTTTAATCTCAAATCTATCTATTGTTGAGAAAGCTCAGTTTTTTGCTTGATGGGGAAAGGAACAACTTGCACCAAACTAATCTACCATGCAGGGGATAAACAAAGGAAAGTTAATCATGATGGTCATATGATGAAATGGGTACTAGCCAACACCCTAAAGGTGAATAATGCATACCCAAAAGAAATTATCTGCACCAATCTGAATTCTTTATGAAGTAAAGGAGGGAAGAAACACTTACAGCTCACATATAATGATACAAGAGATTAGCTGCACCTATGTGAAACTTTATACATTCACGCTCAAGCTCAAATCTTTTGTCATAAAAAAATCAGTTGTATATTGATATGTAAGGAAAGAACAATTAGCACCAAAGTAATCCACCATGTGAGAATTAGCAAGGGAAATTGTTTAACAATCTGCACCAATTCTTCAATGCTCTTAAAGTCAGACAAAATTACTCTTTTCATGCACAACACCACAGAATCTTCGGATGTTCCACATAAAGCTAATGCCTGCACAAGTTAATCTGCTAGCTCAACCCTGCCAAAAGGGTAAATGCTAGCTCTAAATCCAACCTTCCAATTTCTACCATCACACAGCCTCCCCCATGCTAGAAACACTGCTTTTCACAGCAATGCTCAGCTTGGTCAAATCAAAACGAGAACCCTTTTGATTCTCACTTTCAATCCAGCTCTTTCCAGGCATCTTCTTAACCCCTCTATCTTCCATTAACTTCCTGATCTCCAAAGCATCATTCCATCGGCCAACTGCTCTATAAATGTTACCAAGCAAAACATAACTTAAATGAAAATCAGGTTCCATCTCAATCATCTTTCTCGCAATGCGTTCTGCGGTTATATAGTCTGAGCATTTAGTGCAAGCTCCAAGAAGAACTGCCCAAAGTGATTGATCATGTCTGCACTCTGCATTCTCTAGCAAATTTTCAGCCTCCTCTATTAGGTCAGCACGACCTAGAAGATCAATCATGCAATTGTAATGCTCAACTCCAGGCTTAATCCCATATTCCTTTGTCATTGAAGCAAAATATTTTCTCCCTTGATCAACCAAACCCGTATGACTACAAGCAAAAAGAACATTAATAAAAGTGATATAGTCAGGCTTCATCCCCTCTTTGATCATGTCCTCAAATAAGGCCAGTGCTTCTGTCCCTCTTCCATTCTGCGCAAACCCACCAATCATTGAGTTCCATGTTATCAAATTTCTAACTTGCATTGCCAAAAACAATCTATGCGCAAAATCAATGCACCCACATTTTGCATATAGATCAACCATGGCCGACTCTACTATAACGTCTCTCCAACCACCCTTTCTCACATATTGACAATGAACCTCTTTCCCTTGTCTCACAGCAGCCAGCCCCGAACACGCACGAAGAATAGTCCCGAAGCTGTAAAGATCTGCAACTCTCCGCTCCCTAACAAGATTCAACACGGTTTCACATTCTCCGTTTTGACAATACACACCAAGCATAGCAGTCCAAGACACCGAATTCTTATTGCTCATTCCATCAAAAACAATCCTAGACCATCGAACGGAGCCGCATTTGCCATACATATCCAAGAGACTACTCTCAACAACCACATTTCCACATATCCCTGAAGTAACAACTTTGGCATGCACCTCTTTCCCCTGCCTCAACCACCCCAAATTCCCACAAGCAGCCAACAATGTTCCAAAAGTAAACCCATCCGGCGCCAACCCGCAATCCCTATGCATAACATAAAAAAACTCCAAAGCTTCCTTAAACATATCGTTCCTCGTAAATGCCGATATAACCGATGTCCAACACACTGCATCTGGTTGAGGCAATTCATCAAACAGCTTCCTTGCATCACCAACCCCATGATTCCTACCATACATATCAATCAAAGCACTTATAATAACATGATTGCTGTCAAACCCACGATTTATAACCACCCCATGAAAACATCTACCAAGTTTCAAGTCCCCAAGTTCAGAACAAGCCTTGATCACAGATGACAAAGTGAACCCATTAGGCTCAACATCAAGACCCACCATTTGAAAGAACAAATCTAGTGACTTGTGGGGTTCACCAACTTGAACATACCCAGAAATCATTGAAGTCCAAGATATGACATCTTTTACATAAAGGGTATCGAAGACTGTACGAGCTTCATTGAAATGGGGACTTAGTTTGAAGTAAAGGGAGAGCAAGCTGTTACCAACGAATCGATCATTTTGGAGACCGGATTTGAGGACGTGAGCGTGGAGTTGGGTGCCGTGGGTGAAGGAAGTGGTTTTGATGCAGGTTTGGAGGAGGGAAGCATAGAGGATTGGTTTGAGGGTGTTGCCACTAGTGTTGAGAGTGTTGAGGAGAATGAGGGCTTGAGGGAGAGACCCATCTTTGCAGTGTTGGAGGATATGAGACTCCTTGGTTGATGAGTTTCTAAGGTTGGAGGCGAGGAAGCTGTAATGGCGATTGAAGTGGAGCTTCTTCATCAACTGTGGGATCATACAACAAAGAAAATGTTCATGTTCAATCAAAATGACCATGTAACCGGTTCACATTGAAACCCAATAAATTTCTATTTGAGTTTAATCTTTTGTATGTAAAAATTTGGTTTAATTAAGTTTTTCCTACCTTAAAAACGAGTCAGTTTTAATTTTGGTTCTTGTATTTTATTTCGTTGGTTTTAATCCCAACAAATTTTAAAACCATTTTGATCCCTAATGTTATTATTCTTCTGTTAAGTATTACCGCCGTTAAGAGACCGTCACGTCAATACTATCATGTAGGTTAATTTTCTATTATTTAATGTCATATATAATTAAATATTATTTTTTATTCTATGTGACATTAAATATTATAAAATATAAAATTAGTCATGTGGCAATGTTGACGTGGCGGTCCGTTAGCCACATCAATACTTAATAATGGATAATAATGATAGAGACTAAAACGATGGGAAAAAAAGTACAATGACCAAATCAAAACTGTGGAATCATGCAACAAAGAAAATGTTCATATTCAATGAAAATACCGTGTAACCGGTTCACACTGAAACCCAACAACTATTCTTTGAGTTCAATCTTTTGCATGTAAAATTTTTATGTTTTTTGTTTGGTTGAAAAAATAGTAGGAAGTGAGTCTGAGGCCAAATTTTTATGTTACTTATGCGATTTGATACATTTGTCCAATATCAAATCGTTTCAAGTTTTTAGTGCAGTTATTCAGTTATTCCAGATTGAACATTTTACTCTATTGAGTGTAAATGTGAATGCTACATTGAATTTTTTTAGTTTTATTGTGTCTAACTTTTTTTTTTTGTTTATTTTCATTTTATTTGATTTTTTCTTCTTTTCATTTACTTTATTTTTGTGTTATCTTTCTTCTTGTGGTTTATGCAAGATACTCTTGACCAAATTTTGCTACTTTTTATGCTGAAAGTGAGAAAATAGCTAGAAATAGAAAAGTAAGAAAATAGAGAATAAGGCACCATGAAGTCCAAGAGAAAAATATGGCTAAAGAGAATCCACCATGAAGAAGGACACTTGGCCATTATGTCACACCCAATGTTGAAACTAGTATTATCAGATCAAATGTCACATCAAATGACTTGGAGATTAAACCCTCGTTGTTACACTTGTTGCAGCAAGACCAATTTGGGGGAGGACCGTCGGATGATCCTAATTTGCACATCACTAGTTTCTTGCAATTGTGTGATACAATAAAAATTTATGGAGCTATGAAGATGCAATCAGGTTAAGGTTGTTCCCGTTCTCCTTGAGAGACAAAATTGAAAGGGAAAGATGGGAGACATGGAACAAAATTGTACCATAGCTAATAATAACATGATAGGAAATTGGATCCTTAGTGCAATGTTTAGTATTGGCTATCTTAAAAGGTATAGGATATGTTTAGTACTGGCCCTCTTAAAGGGGATCCAGATTTCTTCCTATAATGGAAGCACACAATTACACGCAATGAACAATCTCAACTATTGATTTGAGATCGGCCGACTCACATTA
The DNA here is from genome assembly GCA_039655645.1 of Ammopiptanthus mongolicus. Taxonomy (NCBI): domain Eukaryota; kingdom Viridiplantae; phylum Streptophyta; class Magnoliopsida; order Fabales; family Fabaceae; genus Ammopiptanthus; species Ammopiptanthus mongolicus. The sequence continues at coordinate 86,483,107 of CM077345.1, forward strand.
CACTTTAACTAAACCAACTTTATACAATATATGTTATTAAAGTGTAACTGCGTGACGTAGTTATGAATCTGTTTCTCTCTTAAAGTTGAAAGATGATCTTCCAGGTATCTTCTTTCAAAAGAATCGACAAGTTGTCAGAAATGCTATGGTCAATTACTTGAGATATTATTGAGATTAGGAGCACCAAGACCTCATTAAAGACATCAACCAAACTCTCCTTATCCTCATCCCAAAAATTGAGAAGCCGAAATTGATTAATCAATTCAGACTCATTGGTTTGTGTAATGTTTTCTATAAGTTCCTAATAAAAAACATGATTAGCCGTGTAAAACCATTACTTAAGGAAAAATTATATCATAAAGCTACCTTTGTCCCTACTTGTAATATCCACGATAACATAATCATTGCAATGGAGATGGCCGGTTCTATGCAAAAAGTGAATTGAAAGAAAGGTTTCATGGTAATCATCCTAGAGAAAGCCTATTACAGTTTAGGTTAGCAATTCATCAAAGCCTAACTCACTTAATTCATTATCACTGACAGCCTGGTGAATCTTATCATGACCCGCATAAGCTCCTCTTTCAACATTCTATGAAATGGAAGCAAGATCCAAGAATTTACCCCACCGAGGCATTTGCCATGGTGACTCCATTTGCCCCTACATTTTTGCCATTTGTATGGAGAAACTCTCCTACGTAATCCTTTTAGAGGTTGAAAACCAAAACATCTTAAAAGTCCTTGTCGTATTTTATGAAACCTTTATACATAACTAATGCCCAAAAATCCTCCATCTATTTTTCCAAGAATGTAAGAGTGCATTTGGATGAAGAAATTGAAAATTCTAGGATATTAAAATTTTAGAAAATTCAATTATTTCAATTAATTTCCTTCATTTTGATTTTTTTTGTTTAGATAGAATAATTAAAAATTTTCATTCTTAAATATCTTTGTTTGGATAGAAAAATTAAATAAAGGTTATGTATAAACATAAAAAATATTAAAAAAATCTTATTTTTGGCGGCAGGCAGACAAGAGAATTTCAAATTTTAAGTTTTGTGGTTGTATTTCAATTCCCTAAATTTAGTTTTAAAAAAACACTCCATAAAATCTCTTCATTTTTTAAATTCTATACATTTGATATCCAAACAAAGTGTTTTACATTTATGTATTTTAATTACTCTCTAAAAATACATTAGACTCTTAAATTCCCTCATCCCAACACACCATAACTGAATATCTTAAAAAAAGAGTTAACTGAGAAGAGTGGTTTCTCCTACAGTATCATCCAACTGTTTTTTGTATAAGCATCCAATTGATCAACAATCTTTGCTAAACCCAATCCTGCTAATGCCCTGATTAGAAATCCAATATTAAAAAATGAGAAACAACACATTGTTTAACACATTCTTTTCAAATACTCTTTATTATTTTATACGAGACTCAATAAATCATACAAGCCTACTATGAATTTGACTCCTCTAAAGTGAGTGGTGCTTAAAGTGAGAAAGTAAGGGATTATCCACCCTTAGATCATTTAATGGGTTGAGATCTCTATATAATTAATCAAATGAATGATGGATAACTTCTTACTTTCTCACTTTAAAGTTCCACTCACTTCAGAGAAGCCAAATCTGCCTACTATCTATTCAATACACAGGATAATAAAATGTGTTGAAGAAAATGTAATAAAGAGTATATTACAAACATTGATCTTATAAAATGGAGGAGTGGGATCTAGAGCTCACTCACCCTGTGTACAGGCAAACTTCTGTGTCAACGAATGACTAGACTCTCTACCTTCACCAAGGAATTGCAATCCATTACTGGACCACATCTATTTCTTCTCATGTTCCCTAATCAATGCTAGTAGGAGTAGACCTAGAACCTCTCATGCTTCATTTCCTTTCAGCTTTTTTCCTTGGCTTTAAGGCCACCCATGTATAAAAAATATATGATGTTTTCTTTTATCTTTAATCAGGGCATTTATATAAAGATTGTTACAAGACTAATCTCTCTAGCAACTATAGACCCTCTCAATATTTTAAAGTATACATTTTAGAGCATAAAAAATATAATTAATAATCATTGATAAAAAAAAAATCAAGTTTAAAAATTGTGCAAAATATAATCACCTAGTTAAAACAAAGTATGACAATTCACTATATTAATTTTCCCTTCAGTAATTACTACTTTCAGTTTATTTTCCAAAAATAAACTCCTCACTTTAAATCATCGAAACTCAAGAACATGACACATTTTCACAGTAATAAAGATCTACATTTTTAAGCCTATATTATCATCAAATTAAACAGCATATCGCCATATATTTGTGCTAGCTGTAAAAATTCAACCATCGAAAGATATGGTTCATGTTTTTCCTTTGGTAGAGGGGGAGCATGGGTGTAGGGGATAGGATAATATTACAACCCATGTTACCCCCATAAAAAAAGTACAAAATTAGTGGGAATTACATCCCACGTTACATATCTATTACTTTTGCTTCTTTTTTTTGCCTGTATTAATATATTTATTTTCTATTGAGATATTTCACATCATAAGAAAACCAAGCCCATGGTTTCCCAAGCCTAGTCTTCAGAGTAATGTGAATTGCTGCTACCTGCAGATATCACATGCAATTCTCTCAATTAGCTACATCAAACCAACAAAACAATAACCTCAAGGAGGAACAACAAATACTCATTGTAGAGTATGTTACCTATGTTTTAAGTACATAGGACCAAATTTTTTTCCATGAGCTAATCAGTGTTTTATGTTCATGTACTTCCATGATTCTTTCAGTTGTAGGTCCCATTTCGCGAACAAATTTGACAGATTCTGAAAGTCGATTGAGAAGATTCATCAATGCAATTACTTCATTCCTTTGCAACTGCAGCTGAGGATCGTCAAGTGCAACATAAAGGGTGTTGGTCAGTCATTTTACTATTCATAGTCACCATGTAACATTTAAAAAAACTTATGAAGTTAAAGTAAATTACTCTAACCTGCCATGCATTTTACCCTATTTTGAGAACTTAAACCGCCCTTGAATTTTCTTTTATCTTTTCACAAAGTCCCCTTGTTAGTAGAGCTCGCTCTAGGTTTTTAAAATAGGGGATATATGTGTAATTAAGAAAAATTCAAGGATGTGAGAGTAATTTAAACAAAACTAATATATTATATGTAATTGACTTTGTTATAGCATATTGTGACACTGAATGGTCAGTGTCTAAACACCATGATGTGGAAACTGGATGTACAATATTCCGGCATGTGAAGGCATCATTTTTTTCTTTTAATATAGAGCATGGAAAGGCTTATGGACCATCAAATAATGTGCTTAAGTATAATATGTTACATTATGATACAGAACTACAGATACTACCATACTAGCAATCATCTGCATGGATGAACCAGAAAGTTATCAATTATAACTGAGATAAAAAAGAATACTAGAATACAACTTCTTAACTATCATAATAAAGAAATGCTAGCAATGCATTTTTTTACATTCTCTTTTCAATACACTCCCTATTATTGAGTGGATCACATGGGTCCAATCTCTAATGGGTCCCTCCTTAATTCCATCCAATAATGAAGGGTGTATTGAAGAGTGTGTGTAAAAGAGTATATTGCTAACATTCTGTTAGATATGGGCCTTAATAGACTCTGTTATGTTAGTAGGCCTGTTAGTAGTAGTTAATTGTAATGGGTTAGTCATCTATAAATAGAACTAGAGGGAAGGAAATAGATTCATTCGGTTAGTTGTTGGACATTGGTTGGGAGAGACTAGGCTCTCGAATTCCTAGAGGTTCATTGTATCTTCCCTATCTTCTTTCTTCTACCTCTGTTAGGGACCATTTTCCCTCATAGAGTATTCAATAATATTGCACTATTCAGTAGATCTTAACCTCAGTTTTGATAGTTCTATCACTTTCCTCGTCATATTATGTCGTGAAGCAGGACAGGTTGATGGAGTTAAGGAAGATATATATGTCTTAGTTCAATATTTAAATCGCATCGGCAGAGGAATATATTTAAAGGTCACTGCAGAAGCAATTTGATTTCAGGTACATGCATAAAGGCGGCGGCGGCGGCAGAGAGAGAGAGAGAGAGAGAGAGAGAGAGAGAGAGAGAGAGAGAGAGAGAGAGAGAGAGAGAGAGAGAGAGAGAGAGCAAATGTACTTACTGTCTGACCCGAGTTTTCTTGACCATCAACAGTGAAGAGAATCTTTAATGCAGTCCCAAGACCAAGAACCTGAAGCTTCCCCCATAATCGACACTTCTCACATCCAACACAATCCATCAATGCACTGTATTTCACAGATAATTATTCCATTGCCAATTAGATATATCAAATTAAGCATTGTGTGAATTGGATCAGTAGTAGCATAATAAAGGGCAAGTAGATATAATGAGTTTTTGTATAGTTGTTAGTGAAAAGTTATGTTCAGCACTTGAAAAGTCCATATAAACCAACTTGCATCCATCAGAAAGCACAAATTCAAAAAGCAAAGATGAAAGGCCGAACCATATTGCAAGACTAAACAAAGATGGGAAAAATGAATCAAAATCCAACCTATCCTTTCCCCCAAAAAAGTTTTGCAAGCCTTAATATCAAATAGAAGGAAATAGAAGCATTGATAACCAATTGGCTTTCCTACATATTTTTAGTTACATAAAGCATGGTCAGAAGAGACTAAGCCACAACAAAGCTCTTTTGGATGGATAAATTTAGTTAAGGCCAGAGCTATGTCCACTAGTCTTTAGACAATACCTAATGTTTCTGAATTGTTGTTGAATTTTCTGTTTTAGCTCAGGTCCACTTTGGCCTTTCCACAGCTTAGCTTCATCAAATGGAACTGGACATGCAGCTTGAAGTTTGGGGTTGTAAAGTAGCTGTTTCATCAATGATTGTGCCTTAAGGTCCTCATTAGGGTTACCAGTATCGTATTCAGCCTGTTCCAGATAATCTGCAGCCTAAAGTGGTATCCAGTTCGATATGGCATCAGGAAAACATTATTAAGTAATATTTCTAAAAGAATAAGAAACTAAGATGGATCATATATGGATGTAGTATTTATGATTTTAAACTAGAACAATTTATACTCACTTTGGTTACTGCTCGCAGGACAAAGAGAAAAGTGAAGTACAAATTACTGACACGGTCGGGGTATTTTAGGACTCGATCATACAACAAAGTAAGATTTTGGCCCCACTGAAATAATTGAAGAGAAAGAAAGAAGTTAGATATTCAAATAAACTTCTCAAAGCTACGATGATTGGATTAGAATAACATGAATATATGTTACAAAAATGTGCAGTTGGCTTCAAGATAATCCGATGTCCCAATTATTTTAGTGCATTTAAAAAATCACTAATTTCATTCTACAAGGTCCATTATACCAAAATAAAATGCAATAAATTAAAGGCAAAATAGATTGATTAGTCCTATACGTTTTTTTTACTTTTCACATCGGTCCTATAAGTTTAATTTTTTTCAAATTGATCTTATATGTTATGTTTCGTTTCCACGTTGGTCCTTTCCGTCAATTTCGACCTTATGAAGTCAGATCAAAAGCCACGTGTCAGACTAAGGTGATAGCCACGTCAGGTCAAAACTGACGGCGTTAGATCGAATTTGACGAAAAAGACTAACATGAAAACGGAACATAACATGTAGGCCCAATTTGAAAAAATTAAAACTTATAGGACCGATGTAAAATCAACCTATTTTGTCTAAATTAAAACTTCAAGGAAAACAAAAGCCAGATAGCAGTCTACCTAAATGCTCAAGTATGCAATGAACTGTATAAATCCTCAAAAGCAATGTATATTGTTTTTTCAACAGAAAATTAGCTACTACTAAAAAGAGGAACTTGAGAATTACCAAATTTGTTGCTTCATCAAGTAGATAATCAGCAGCTATATGTATTGATATGGAGGAGTGAAGACCAGATATTAATTTATACAAAATCTTTTCCTCCTGGCATGACTCTTGCGATGGATCTACAGAAGGCATAAAAAAATTTCACTATAAATATAAAGGATGCACACCTAGATAGCTTAGGGGCTTCATTTACTGCTCCCAACATCATTGAACCATAGGTAGCATAAAAATAGTTTATCTTTTATGATCAGTTTAAAGATATCTTTTAATTAAACGAAATGAATGATGAGAACATTACTAACATCCACTCCAACGGTTACAAACAAGAGCCATTATATGATTGAAAAAAAAGTCTATGCAACATTTAAAAGGAAGCACATACTCCCATAAAGAGAGACAGATAGAGCAATAATTTGCATTCAAAGTTATTGGCCCGTTGATGTTTGATAACAGAAAAGGTATCAACAAACTATATAGAAGCACTTAAATGACTCACTTCATTTCGTACTTACAACTAGAACAATGTAAAAGGAAAAGGAGAAAAAGAACAGATTGAAGAGCATAAGCTATTCAAAGACAACTTACATTTGGGGCAGTTCTCAGAGTAGACAGCATCCCATATCCTTCTTGCAGATGGACCAGTGTAACCAGTGTACCTTTCAGGATTCAGTTGAAGATTCACATATGTCATCTCATCTGTAAAGGTAAACATCCAATCAAATTTCAATTGGGTAACTTACTGTCCTAGACAGAGGTTCAGAATATCATAACATGATTTAACTTTGATAAACCGGCAATGTAAAAAGTATTTACACTATCAGTGAATCCTATGCTGCCACTTATTATAAAATAAGTTTAAAGCTTTGGCTAGAACTGAAAAATGCTAGTTACTACAATGATATGGCACCTTGCTTTCTGATAGTGAGAAATTTTACAACATGTGTGGATCAAATTCAAACAAAATCATAATGATATCTTAGGGTATCAAGAAGACCAAACAAAAATTATTCACTAGATAACTTCATTTGAAGTACATAAGCAAATCTGACGTTACCAAAGTATATTTATTTATGGATCCTAATTCCGATGTTTCAGTATTAATACTTAATATTTCACAGAATTACTAAGATAAACTACAACAATGACTGAAAAAATTAACATCTGAATCAGTATATACAGTAGCGCACCATTGTCAGTCTCATCATCATTTGTCCAGGGATTGTCTATTTCTGTCCATCCTCTGAAAGCTTTACTATCTAAGGTACGGTCAACAGCTGCCTGAGGTTTTCCTTCTTGACAAACGAGATCATTCAATGAAAGGCGATGGGGCTTCTTAAATGATTCAGGGAACTCATTGTCAGGGCATTCACATACACTACAGTCTCGCAACCGGCACATACCATCATCGGGCCAGAAAGGGCAGTCGCACCATAACTTGACCTACAACACATTTCGTCAACTAGTCTTTAGCACAAGCAAAACACTTGAGGGTCAAAACAAAAAAAAAAAAAAATAGTATGTGTATTAGGATCCAATTGCAAGGTACGGGACTTGAAAGTATGGGATTCCGGTGTGGGGTTTATATGACCTTGGGCTCTCCAACCACAACAGCTAGCTTTTGTGGTGTGGTACTCCTAAGGTTCGTATCAATGTGATTCATTGATTGGTATTCCTACATATAATTTATCATCAAAAGTATTGTTTAAGCACGCAATTTTGCATAATTTCATGGGTGCACATAATCTTGAGGACCATTCACTAGAACTTCAAAAGTTTTAGATCAGTATATTTAACATTCACCCTGAACCAACATCAGGGTAACATGCACTTTTGCTTGAGGAGGGTAGCAAGTTCAAACTTTTAAAATCAATAACTCTAGTTATAATCGTTTGAGCTGAAGGACACTAAGTTCAGTTGATAATGCAGATGGATTTGCATGTGCTACACATATGCCATCATAATTACATGGAAGCTTCATGCTTACATAACAAAGGTCTAATATCATTTTACAAGACCAATTTCTGTTTGATGACTAAAATGTCAGTTGTATGATTCTTGAATCTGATCAAAAGTGCTGAACCAGCATTAACATGGACAAAATATCAAATGTTTTAGTAGGGTATCCTCAAGGGAACTCTAAGATCTGAATAATGCAATCACCAAACTCTGCCCATTATTAAAGAGGGCTAAAATAAACTCAAAGGCCACCATTGCTCAACTAACTGCATGGGTTAAATCTGCTTAAAATGAAAAAAAAAAAAAAAAAAATCCTATATCAGCGTAAAACATGGACAAGATTTATCCTTACATTTACATGGCTCAAAAGGCTCAATCATTGTCAAACATTGTATCAGTTTTAACATGGATTTCCAATCCAACTAAAAAAGAAAAGTTGAAATTGATATAACAAGACACAGAGACTCAATTATAATTTCTAAAGCTTTAAAGCTTTTCTACTACATATGCTGTTCTCTCTTATTTCTCATATTGTTGATCAAATCAAATTCAAATAGTCTGCTAGAACTACATTATAGTAGCAGACAAGAGAAATGAAGAGAGTGAACTCCAACTTACCAAGGACATTAAAAGAATCAAGAAGACACAGTAGGAAATTAAAGGAAAAAGTAGATATAAGTGTAATAAGCAAACCTTAAAATACCGGAAAAATGCGGTTTTCACAAGCTCTTGAAGGGATGGATTCAACACTTCCTCATTAAGATGGTCCACAGTTTCATAATCACAACAACAATCCTCCACCATGCCACTATACTTTGGTGTACCCTGCACAAGAGTAAAAGAAAAAGTAACCATTGATTAAAAAAATAAAAGAATAAAATTTCTAGTCATATAGCACAGAAAACAATTTATAGAAATTTTTCAACATTTCTACTCTTTAAAACATCCAAAAGTTATGATCATCTTAGAAGTGGAATACATTATCACAAACAGCATAAAAATAAGAAAATCATATAAAGATATATGATTTGTGCCAAAAAAAATCCCATAATTACAACTCACTGCAGATATTTAATCTAAGAAACAAAGAACATAAGGAGCAACAAGCTAAAATACAATAAACTGCATATTGCATTGAGATTCAGAATTCCAAAATTCAAGTTAATAGAAAAAAAAAGAAAAAAATGATGAACTCGGTATGGATTTGGAAAGTGAAATTACCCTAGCACACTGACAAGCTCTATCAATGGCTCCAAAGAAAGCTATCCTTGGAGAAGTTCTGGAAGACATGGCCATAGCAACAAACACAGCAACGAGTGCAACCACCACCCAAACCCATCGCGTTCCATAACCCTTCTTCTCAATCTCCTTCTTCACCATCACCCTTCTCAATCCAAAACCACCAATGTCAGTGCTTTTTCCAAACAAAGCACAGAGATTTTCCAGACCCAGATGAAGATCGTTGCTTGCTTGCTGAGAAAAACAAAAACCCACCAAGAAAAATGCAGAAAGTGAAGATTTTTGGTGTTCCTGCGTGCTGTTGATGGATCGAAACAGCGTGAGTTTCGACTGAACGCGTTTTGAAACTGGTGAGGGAGTTTGGGAAGGTTTTACTTTCTTTCTTATAGTCTAAGGTCTTCGTTTTCAAAAAAGGGAAGAAAATGAAACTGTTCAATTCATCAATGTGAAAAATAGTGGGTGAAAATTATGGGCGTTGTTGTTGATGGTTTATTTACTTTTTCCCTTGTGCCAAACAGTGGGCAAGAAAATTCGAGAAAATCTATAGTCAATTTTGGACACCGTCGAAGGTTGTTTTAAATTTGTTGATCTAATTAGAGTTTGAACTATTTGGGCTAGGCCCATCTGATTGAATTATCAATTGCTTATGGCTTAATATCAATCTTTTCTTTACCCACTACTGGAGTCTAGGTTTGGTCCATCCATAAGTAGCATAAGATTGGAATCGGGTCGGTTTGAATTGAATGTTGAGTAATTTAATGTCCGAATCAATTAATCTTGATCGGGTTGAACTGGATCAGATTTTTCAATATTTTTTGTATGAAACTCGAACAGTACCAATTTGACTAAATGTGAATTGGTTCAGATCGATTTATTGGGTTATCCTGTTTTAAAATTATTTAATTTTAATTTTCTAAAAATAGTAAACATTTCTAAAAGCCAGAAAAAATGAAAAATCAGAAGAAAAAAATTGAAAAATTGGGATTTTAAGGAGTGAAAGAGGATTTCAGGAATTAGGGTTCTTCTATCACAAAAATGGCAGATTCAAGAGGAGTAAGTGGTTTATCTCAAAAAAGTAAAATAATAATAATAAATAATATATCAATTTATTAATAATAATAATCGATTCGATTAGGGTTACACGGGTTTAAAATTCTTGAATCCAAGACCCGAATCGATGATGTTCGAATTCAACAATATAGATCAAATCTCAACCGATGGACCAATCCAAATCGCCAAAATCGGATCAATTAGATTCAGATTCATAGATCGGGTACGGCCCTAAAGGAGGATTGGACAATTATAAGAAAATATTATAAGTTTGAGTTTAATTTTAATATATTATTAGTATAAATTTTTTTACATCATCATGCATCACACATCATGTGTGACTTTTAAGGTGATTAACGTAAGAATCAAACATTTTTAATAATATGACAATGCATAATTGATTGTCAAATATAATGATATAAGAAGAGTTGTGTTATTTGAACATCAAGAATTGGATACCGTATGTGTTTATTTCTATCTCTCACTTACTTTTTATCTTCTTTGTATACACGCATTTAAAAAATACATAACAAGATTAAAAGGGACACCGTATGTTTCCTGAAAGTTGTTGTCCAAATATCATTTCTGCTAATTTGAACAATATGACGTCGTATTTAGAGTTACTTTGTTTTTTTAACAATAAGAACAAAAATGATAAATAAGTATGTTGAAGTATAAAAATATGGTCTAAATGTTCAAATCAGATCTACAAATAATGAAACTCATAAATAACACTATCCTCTGTCTTAATCCATGATTTGATGTCATGGTATTTTCATTTGACCTCTATCCTCCACTTTTATCATTGAGATTCTGAAGTATTTTCTCTTGACATTGGTCATGACCACTGCCCGACCACTACCACCACCAAGCATCACTATTTTCCAATTACCATTGCCACCATCATAATGTTGCTATTTTCTAACCACTATTGCTGGGCTAGAACTTCTATTTTTCAGCTACCATGACCATGCCATAGTCACCCTTTTCAGGCTACAACCACTAGGTAATGGCCACCCTTTTCTAGCTACAAGCATCATGCCATGGCCACCTTTTATGGCAACCATTGCTAAGCTATGGCTGCCATCCTTGTCCCACACTTGTGATGTAGAGGAAAAAATGGAAAAGCTAAAAAAGTATAGGAATACTTGAAAACTTTCCTTTTAAAAAAAATTCGCTCAGCCTCAACCTGATACAAGAGATCAAAAGAAAACATCTAAAAGAACTCACTTCTGAGAAGCACATATAGGTTAGTTTATCAAATGCTTAGGGCTAAAAATTACTTACTATTCGCCCCTTTATCCACTCCGGCATTTTTTTTATTTTGAAGTGGATGAAAGGAAGTAATTGAAATTGAAAAATAGAATAATATTTAGAACAAAGTGACGAGGAAATGTAAATGAATATCTCTTATTGTTTAGAAATTTTGGAGGGGAGCCCTTCTCTATTGTTTAGAATTCAAATTAGCTTCCAATACTACCATTTCTGGGATATGAATGCATAAATAATAAATAATTTATAATAAAGGAAGAACGATTAAAGCCTATAAATTTTTTCGTTAAGAAATATTTAGAGGAAAGGGAAAGGTGTATATGAGTTGAGTTTAAACTGTTTTAGTTCGACTTGCTAATAACATGTTTGGTCTCACGTCCGAAAATAAGAAAAGCACGTTTGTGAGATAGAAGCTACTCAAAGTAGCTTCTGTAAGAGCGCATTCAGCCAACAAGAATGAGTTTCCAAACATGCTATAAATATTTCACCAAGCTCTTTTGCTTAACTAAACAAACAAGATCAAATTTGTATCTAAGCTTGACTTTATAATACACTCAAGCTCAATAAGCTTGGTATTAAATGCTCACCAGCAGCTCGTGTGTGTTCATTTAATCACAAAAAGATTACGATTTTAAGGTTTAGGATCTAGGATTTGCTAATCAATAGAAATTGTTGAATTCGAACTCCATATTTTTGAAGACATGGAGGGAGGAACTAAATATCTGTTCAGCTAAACTTCTTCTTGGAAGAGGTGGGTAGGAAGAAAATGTGTTGGATAGGGAAAACCAGTTAACATTAGAGACATGCATCTTCTCTTTAAAATGTACTTTTTCATTCCTTCCATATCATACAAAAAAAACTTAAAACAAGATTGAACATATGATAAACTTGTAAACGAAACCGTGAGCAATTTCTCATCACATGGGAGAGGTGAATGAAACTAAAATTAACGTAAAAAGAAACAAAACCATTTTCCCTGCTTTGTATTTGAGTTTTGCTACATATATATTTTCAAGTTTAATAGACTTCTATCATAAATATTATCTACCATAACCTGAACAAATTTACTATTAGCCTTGGCTACAGAAAGGAAAGGAACCGAAGAACCCACAAACTTCAAGTCCAAACGGTGTTGGACAAAGAGTGCAGCTTGATCCCTATTCCTAATCCTAAACACCAGGGTGCTTATCCACTTGTTCAAAGCAAGGAAACTAAAATTGAGAATTGCGATCCTTTCTTTCATAGACACTTAACCGAAGAAACAAATGAAAAAAGAAGAGATAACGGACAAAAACATTATGGTCGGTGAAAGGGAGAAAAAGTGTTCTGAACTTAAACAGGGGCATGGACAATGAACAGAAGCGTTGATGGCAGAAGGGCCCCGAATCTTTAACTCGAGGCCTTTTTCTCAAATAAAACTGCCTTAACTTCCTTTTCTTTAACTCTCTGGTATGCAACAGCCAATAGGCATGACATGATTGATTAGTGATCAATCATTGCAACCAAATCAATTATTACAACCATAAGCTCTCTGAAAAAAATTATTGAAGGTGTCATATTCAACCAACCACCTCTTCATATATGTGGTATCATAACAACATATCATTTATGCACACGGAATGATGGAGACTAACTACATTGCATCCCTAATACATCAGTCCTAAAATGGTTTCCCTAAGTTAATTACACAAGTTATTAATAATCCTTAAATATTTATGTTAGTGTTACCCCTTTTAACAAGAAAATTAAAAATTCAATTTACAAGCTCAATTTACAAATTATTAATGAAATTTTGAAATTTAACCCACAACATTAAAATAAACTTCGATCCATTTGAAATCCATTAGAAAGATGTTGCCCCCAAAAGTCAATTTACAAGCTCAAGACAACCCAAAACACAACTAAGCTAACACATACCACCAACTTAAATAAAAAAGGAACCAAATAGCCTAAAAAAATTAAAAAAGAAAAAGAAAAGAAAAGAGGGCTTGCCTTTCTGTGATGTTGGGCAGATAGCAACAGATAGTCTCCTGCAGTGGCAGAGGCGTTATGACTCGGTGGCTACTGCGGTGATGATTGTTCGGTGATATCTCAGTTTGTGGCTTTCATAATAGGCCCTTGTTGATAGGCGTCCCTACAATGGTTATTATTATTATTAGCATAGTGTACATAATAAGTAAAGTATTTTCTAATATTAAAGAATCATGTACATAGTGTTGGTTTAGGTCATATGGTTCTAATATTGAAGTGTGAGCCACAACCAAATTGAAGTGTTTCTAATATTGGGAGTTAGGACTTCCTCTTCATAATAAGTAAAGAAACAAAATAATACTACCAAAGTGAAGATATCATCAAAACCAACAACGTTCAATATAAACAAATCCAATGCTCTCAAGTGAGTATCATTGCATCATCACCAATGCCAATAAATCATAAAGTAGCTCCAACAGAATCAATATAAACAAATGAAATTAAATTTTATGAAAAAATAAATCATTCATGAAAGAGACACATACGCTGAGCTGATGCAAGAAGAAATCCTTTAGTACTATCCATGCAGAAGCGAAGACCAAAGTGGATGGTAAACAAGCTAATTAGCTTAAAGAATAGTTAATTTATTCAAAAACGTTCAAAGACAACTCTGGTAATATTCAAGTGTTAAAACCAAGATCGAGAGGAGAAGCCCAAACCGGAACCGGACGATGATTTAGCGATGGCGGTGGCTGAGAGCTCCACAAGTGGTGGCATGTATCAGTGATGAGTACCGGCTAGGGTTTGTAGTGAAGGTGGGGGAAAAAGATATTTTTATTTGGAGAGGGGGAAAATTGAGGAAAGGGAATTTAACATGAATAATTTTCTTACAAAATTTCGTTTCTAAGGTTTGTTTGGTTTGTTTCTAGTTTCTTCATTTTAAAAATAATTATAACACAAATAATTACAAAACTGTCACATTGTTTTCATTATGTTTCTTGTGTTTGTTTCTAGTTTCTTCATTTTAAAAATAATTAAAACACAAATAATTATAAAACTATCACATTGTTTTCATTATGTTTCTTGTGTTTGTTTCTAGTTTCTTCATTTTAAAAATAATTAAAACACAAATAATTATAAAACTGTCACATTGTTTTCATTATGTTTCTTGTTTCCAAAGATTTATATAGGAAACAGTGAAAACAAACAAAAAGTTATTTTCAGTATTTCCTTTTGTACAGGAAATTTAACATGAATAGTTTTCTACTCCGTTTTCACAAATGGTCTTCTCAAGGAGCAAGGTTTTAAGAATTGAACCGGACCGATCGGTTGAATCGAGAACCGATCGTATTTATAGTTTGATTGACTTCCGAGAATCGCTAATCCTAAAGAACCGTAAAAAAACCGTGGAAATCGGATTGAATCAGCAAATTAGGATCGATTCTTAAAAATCACTCGGGTCATAAATTTGAGCTCCTTTTATTTTTTGAGTTTTTTTTTTTCACTTTTCCTTTCACCTTACCAATTCTTTCTCTCGTTTCAGCTTTTCCTATGTCTTTTTTTCACTTTTCCAATCCCGAAAACTAAGGCAGCAACAAGATGCACCAATGTTTGACAAAGTCATAAATGTCCTATGATTTGTTGTTTGGTTTGAGATTTGATGTTTGAATTTATACTATCAAGACTTGTATTTATTATAAATTTTTATGGATTTCACTTATAAATTATGATCTTCATGTATTACCTATAAAATTTAGTACTTTATTTATTATTTATCTATTTATTAGTCATTCGGTTCAACCGTTGAATCAATTGAACCATGACCCGAAGATCTCACTGGTACAATCTCCGGTTTGGTTCTTAAAACATTGCTAAGTAGTCATTAGATTAAGTGGTTAAGGAATTAAGAAAAGGAAACTTTGTTTCAGTTACTTAACCCTCTTTTTTTACTAAGTTCAATGTTAATTAATTAAATAAAAACCATAAATAAAAAGATTAATAAAAAGATAAAAAAATAAAATATACTTAAGATGTTTCAGTTCGTCAGGTTGTCTCTGTTGAGTCTCCAAATGTCTGATGTGCATTTGCCTTAATTTTGATGAGATTAAAACAGTTATTCAATGATTTAATTGAACCCGTATGTGGTATTTAACTCGTCTACTTAGTGTGCAGATTATAACTTAAGCGTCTATATGAACTGTTCACACGTCTGAACTAGCTTAAGTTCACTCGTCTGAACCAAGATAAGGTTCACTCGTCTGAACTAGCTTAAGTTCACTCGTCTGAACCAAGATAAGGTTCACTCGTCTGAGCTAGATAAGATTCACTCGTCTGAACCAAGAGAAGTTCACTCGTCTAATGAAGTCTTCAACCGTCTGATCAAAAGAAGACTCACCCGTCTAAAAGACTTTGCAACTGACGTCATCTCCTCGTTGAAGAGTCAACTCGTCTAATGAAGCTACTCATCCGTCTAAAGACTAAACGTTAAAGAATACATTGGATGAAAGCTGTCTCGACCCTGATAAAGAACTTCAACAAAGTGCTCTGCCTGAACACAACTGCATCTTACACCAAAAGGGAAAGTCTTCCCTCTGCAAACAAAAAGCACGTATAAAGACCTGCTGAGAACAAAGGTATATCAGAAGTATGCATCACTTTGATGAAAGAGAACAAGCGAAGTTCCCTATGCTTTAATGGCTGATCAGAACGACTCTATTGCATTTATTGAAGATCTGCAAGAAGCCAAAGACTTCAGACTTTGTGTCCAACGGCTTTAAATTTTTTGAAGCCTATTTAATGAAGAAGACTTTGAAGATTCGATATACACAAGAGAACGAAAAAAAGCAATCACAAGAGCAATTACTCTGTGCATTTATATCTTCATTCTTTCATTATTTATTCTTCAATCATTTGAAGTTAATACGCAGTCTTTTAGAACTTCACATTTAATACACTCGTTGAGTGCTTGTGAAAGACTTGCAAATTGTAATCTTTTTACAACTTCTCTCAAACAAACCCGTCTGAGCCTGAAGAGGCTAAGTGTGAAAATAATACTTGTCTGGAGCCTGGAGAGGCTAGGTGTGAAAACAATACTCGTCTGGAGCCTGAAGAGGCTAGGTGTGAAAATAATACTTGTCTGTCCTGTAACCTAAATCAGTTATAGTGAGAAAACTTGGTGCTGCCAAGGACTGGACGTAGCCTCATTGTTAAGGGGTGAACCAGGATAAAATTTGCTGAGTATCTCTCTTTCCCTTAACTCTTTAATTTGACTTTGTGTCTTAACTATCATCTAACTAAAGGGGTTTATAATTGTGTTTATCAAAACTTTTCTTATCTTGCATGATTGTGTGTTGTCTGTGAAAACCTTCAGATGAGTTATCCGTCTGATTGACCTGTCTGTGTTTACTCGTCTTTACAACCCGTCTGTGCTTGCGAAAAAGTTTCTATATTCCGCATAAATTTGACAAACACCATTCAACCCCCTTCTAGTGTTTGCATCTGTCTATTTCAGTCTCTTACTTGCCCGTGGATTCAGTAGCAGTTCGAAAAGCAATAGTCCGACACCTTTGCTCGAGTGACGTCGATGGGGGTAAACCGAAAATTCCCCGCTGCTGCCTCCCATAGGAGTCTGGGTCGTGTCTCAGCCCCAGCGTGGTTGATCATCCATCAACGGATGTTGCTTCCCATATCGGGTAAAAGTGAAAATCGATAGTCGCAGAAGTACTGAGAAGATAAGTGTTAACATTTTCAATATATTAAATACATCATTTTTTCATGCAAGATTTTTATTTATTCCTTAACCGGTGTTAGGACACTCGTTAGCATTCTCCTTCACAAATATATGGCGACCAATCAGAGATCGTGTTTGAGATAGCATTAGAGATGGATATTGTTAGAGACTAAAATATTATGTCTTTGATTCTGTCCTAAAGTATATTAAATTTTAAAGTTTTAAGAATTTAATTGATATGTATCGTCAGTGTAAAGACATTTTACATTGTCAACCAATCATAAATTAACACATAATATTTGAATCTTATCCTAACTGCCTTAAAAGTCATTCATATCATAATTTGCAATTGGTTGACAATATAAAATTTTTTATACTGACAGTACATATCAATTAATTAAACTCAAGTTTTAATTTGAAATTTTGTCTCTCAATTAAGTTATTTGTCTAGAGATAAAAATTATTCCACCTTTAAGATTCATCTCTAAATAAATATTTTTACTAGCAAATCAAGTGTATTTCTCCAAAGTTCTTTTCCACGCATGAACTTCACAAGAATGGTGAAATAGATTTCCATCAAGTTCCATCAAGTGAGAATCTAGTAGATCACTTTATAAAGTGATTGTCAACTAAGATGTTTTGAGCAGCTACAAAATTGATCTTCACCCTCTGAGAGATGTTTATTTACATGAGGGGGAGAAATAAATACGCGCTGCACTCTTTTTCACCTCATCAAGATTTTTGTCCCACTAGGTTTTTCCGCACAATGTTTCTAATGAGACAGTTTTTTGTATGTATAAACATAAGATTGTATACTTTTTTTCCTTCATTATACATTTTACCGAAATGGATTTTACTAGAAAGGTTTTAACAAAGTATATTATATGTCCATCCAACGGTTATAATATTTGTTTTTATATTATTTGTGTACTGGGTGTCTATAACCCCAAATCCTTGAATTCCATAACTCTTATAGGATTGAATTGTGCAATTTATTCCCCTTAATGTGCTTAATTAATTCTGTGTGTCTTATATATGAGCATTCCTACCCTATAAATAGAGATTTGGAAGCCATGATGTGCATATAGGTGAATGAAAGATTTCTCTTCTCTATCATTGTCTTCTCTCTACATTTGGTTTATATTATTCTTCTTTTTTTTTTTACAAGGAAAGACATTCATTCATTCAAATTGATAGAGTATATCGATGACAATACAGATCCAAAATTGCTAAAAACTGAAAAGGACGAAACTGCGAACAAATTCACAGCACCCAGGTTAAAATCATAATATAGCAAAGTCAAATTGCCTACAAAGTGACACCATCAAAGTCACCTGAATACCCATGCTTCCAGATCTGTAGCATTGAGACCCAAGTCTTAATCAAATCTATGATGGATCGAAGCAGATCTGTCAATCTGGAACAAATGAACACCACACCAAGACGGGAATCAAACAACATCGCACCAAGACCGGAAACCAAACAAGGCCACACCAAGGGAAAAAACATAAAAAGATCCAGATCTATGTGGAAAACCCACACAAAAGAACCAGATCTATGTGGAAAACCCATTTATGGAAAGAAAAGAAGAGAAAAAACGAAGTAAATGGGTGGTTTTTGACCAAAATGATCCAAAATCATCCTTGTCGTCATCTGTGAGAGTGTGAGGGAGACGAGAGAAAGAGAGATTGGAGTGATGTAGACCTTGGTTTATATTATTCTTATAATTCTCATATTCCTTAATTTTATAACACACTTTTTTTATTTCAAGCAAGTATTTTTTCTTATGCTCTGATATTTTGCTTCCTTTTCCAACACAAAATTCTTAAGCTCTAACTGATAATGCTAAGTATAATTCGCAATTTTATTAACAAAAATAATTTTAAGGTGAATTTTTTAGTACCTTAAGTGTAATTTATTTTGTCTAGATGGTTTAATCAAATGGTGATAATTATTTGACTTGACCTATTAATATGATCTATTTAATTGAGGTAACGTATTCTAATTGAACGGGATAATTTTTACCTCAAATTTATTAGGAATAGGAAAGAAAGCTCCTGATTTTAAACGTGAGAGATTACACTACACTAACGTCATATTGATTGTAAAAAAGTAAGTGTAAAAGGAAGTGTACGAATTTGAATGTAGACATGACATTATTGATGCCATGCAACTTTGGGATTGGGTGTTGTTGTCCGGAGCTTGGAGTGCTGTGTAGGTAAGTTTGCTTGATGACTTGCGGTTGTGGTGGGTCCGTGGGTGTTTGAGATGAAGATTGCTGTGATGGGGCTGCCTCGTTGAGAGACCAATGATGGAATTTAACTCGTGGCTTAGGCTGGTAGTTAAAGTCGGCATATGGCAGGTTTTGTGGTATTGATCAACCGCGTTATTATGGTACTTTTGAATAATAGAAAGTTTAGGTATTCTATATTTAATCAGAATACATAATCTCAATTAATTGAGTCATATTAAAGTCATATGAAATTAAATTCTCACTATTTAATTGATTTATATAGATAAAAATATGATATCATAGGGATATCATAGAATCTTTCATCGATCAATCGATCGGTTGTTTGGTTTATTTGGGGGATATTGTTTTTGGTAATGATTTCTTTATTTTAGATGATTTGATGAATTTGATTAAGTTTAGATTTTGATTATGGGTGACAGCTAAAATTAAAGAAGGTGTTTTTTTTCGATCGGTTATTGTTTGGTTTATGTGGGTGATATTGTTTTTGGTAAATTTCTTTATTTTAGATGATTTGATGAATTTGATTAAGTTTAGATTTTGATTATGGGTGCCAGCTAAAATTAAAGAAGGTGTTTTTTTTTTTTTGGGATTAATCCCGTAGTCCCTTGTATTAAGTCCATGTTTTAATTGCTAGTTCCCTTTAAACTTAGGTTACATATTGACAAATGTTAATCAATGTCCTAAAAAGTAAAAACATTGGTAAAGGAAATAAAGATAGAAATTTTGTATTGAGAAATGATGTATATTTAATTTTTTCAAAGTTTAAAAATTATAATTTTTAATATAAAGTTTTTATTTTTTAATTCTTTAACCAATATCTTTAGAATATTGATTTGTAAGACTTTTATATATATATATATATATATATATATATATATATATATATATATATATATATATATATATATATATATGGATGTATCCATTTATATCAAAAAACTCTTGTGGTTTTAGGTCTGACCTGGGTTGGGTTACTGTGCTTGCAAATCTATACCTGGGAAAGCTCCCAAAAATTATGGTTACCGTTAACAGGAAAAAGTGAAGGTAAATGGTTAGAAATTCTGGGTTTGGTTAATAATTTTTTTTAAAGCCCTCTTTTTGTGTTTATAGATTCATAACTGCAAGCATTTTTGGAGAAGCGGTTGTATAGTTTTAAGAAAAAATTGCTACTATAATCGGGAAATAAAATTCAATTGGTTCGAATGGTAAGGGACTCAGACACTTTAAACAAATGGTCAGGGGTTCGAATCCTGATTCTTGTGCATGTAGAAAATTTGGTTGGGAGAGAAAAATCCACTTTATATGCCCAACAGATTCCCTGACGGAGATTAGTCACAGCTAATGATGATGAATACTTCATACCTATGTCATGATTACCCAAAAAAAAAAACTGTTACTTTAGTTACCATGCTCCCCCTTCTTTCCTCCAAAAGAAGTGATATTAAAAAAAGAACAAAAACTTAGGTACAATTTACTTTAGGTACTGTTTTCTATGACAACAGGACATATATAACAACTCATCAATAAAAATATAATTACATATATTCTATTTTCATTGACCTAAAATGCTTATGGATTTATCCTTTAAAAATGGTAGATCAATGTAAAAAAATATGTTTATCTTTAAATAGTATATAAATATAAATTTCCTCCTACCTTAACATGTTTGTGTAACAAAAAAGAGTTAATTGTTATGCATTGACAGTGTAAATTTTTTTATACTGTCAACCAATCAACGATTATGATATGAATGATTTTTAAGATAGTAAGGATAAGAGTCAACAAAATTTACCGATGGTATAATTTATGATTCGATATCTGTGTAAAAGATATTTACACAGTCAGTATATAACAATTAAACTCTTTTCATTAAATGTAAATTTAAGGCTTAAAATTTATGTAAATTTATTTAAAATCAATAATAAAAATATATCAAAAAGAAAAATGATTAACAATACGAACACCGGAGGGATTTTTTTTTCTTTTTCATTATCTTTTAATTGAATTTAAATAAAAATGGCAACCCGTATCTCTCTATTACATTGGATTCGTATGGGAACTGAGAAAAAGTTTTTGTCGCATATAGCATTACTGTATCATATAAAACATATATTTACTATATTCCAAGAACACGTTAAAATTTATGGCCTTCTCTGTTTTTTTTTTTTTTTTTGATAGATGGCCTTCCCTGATCACACATGTTAAAATTTGTCGCATTCTCCATCACACATATTACAAAAAAGAAGAAAGAGATAGCTTTGGAGCATCTAAGAGAAAGAAACAGAAAGGAAACCACCAAATCATATTCTGTCTAGTTAGTGGCCTAATAAACCACCTCACTTGTTTTTCTCTCCCCTTTTTATTGCGTATTTAACTTTTCCTTTTTTCAGCATGCATGTGTCCCGGTATTGTAGTTTGTAGGCCCCAAAAACATGTGCAAAAACCCTTTAATTCCTACTTTTTTTTTTTTGTAAGAATAGAATCTAGTGATAGCGTGACCACATCTAAGGAACATTGTCCACGTTTCAGACTTTGTGAAGGTACGTGAGTTTATTAGGTAGGTTTCGTGATAACTGATAGTGATAAGAAGGTGAAAAAAAGTTCGGTTTTTCTTCCTTTGCTCAAAGAGAATCTTCCTTATCAAAAAGAAAAAGAAATAAGATTATGCGGTTTGAGAAAAAGGATATATACGGAATATATGATGAAAGGAATTGGGAAAGGGAGAGGAAGGTTGGTGTGATATAAAAAAGTAAAGCATAAAATAATGCTCCTATTGACAATGACAATTATGAGACTGAAGAATCATCCAGAACCTCACCAAAGATGGTCAGAGAAGAACAAAGTATAGGGAAAATTAGATACGATATGGTTGCATAAAAAGGAAAGTTTCCAAAGAGAAAGAAGAAAAATTCGTAATCATTTTGTATTGAAACCAACGTTTAATATCCTGAAGTATGTATTGGAACCCAGATTCGGTCGAAAATTCTGCTTTACTTAAGGATATGGATCATGTAAAAGTTGATATTCTTGATGCATCACATAATGATCAGTTTCTCGTGATAGACACAAAGTCACACTACTAAACAAAGTTGAAATCAAGATACAATAGGAGCCCCTGCAATAAGGATTTCCCACAACTAACAGATTTCAACGTCAAATAAACTTACACTCAATGCGCTCATTTTAAGTTTATTAATTTCAAATACGATGGTTGTCAATCATTGGTTAAATTATATTAGGGTCTTCTTTTTAGTGGGGGAGATCATCATTACGTTATGGTGTACACAATAGTCTTGTTCATCGATCGTACACCAATTGTGCTCACTTATAAAATCCATCCTTAATTATGATATTCGTGTTAGGTTTAGGGGAGCTAGGACGATCTCTCTCTATTTGGCTAATTGAGGGATTAAGTCATTAAGTTCATCACTCATATTTGAAGGGTGATCAACACGTTGGTTTCCCTGCTTAAAATTCTATAGTATGTAGCCCATGGTAGGATGATGTAGATACAAGATTATTGCATATTGTTTATAAAAAAAAAAAAAAAAAAAACAAGATTATAGCATAAATATTCAATCATAATTACCAATATGTGGTTGGTCCGAGTGGTAACGAGTTCGGACCCTTTAAGCAAGTTGTCAAGGCACGACAACAGAAAAAGCTTTTAATAGCGTTTATTTTTTGCATTTAATAACGCTTTTAAGCGTTATTAAAGGTTGACACAAACAATGACGTTTAAAAAAGCGCTATTTAAAGAAGAAAAAATCGCGGTTCCTCAGCGCTTCCTCAAGAAAGCGCTATCTAAAACTCAGTATTAAATAGCGCTTCCTTGAGTAAGCGCTATCTAATTTAGATAGTGCTTCCTTGAGGAAACGTTGTCTATTCTTGGTTTTTAGATAGCGCTTACTCAAGAAAGCGCTATCTATGATGATTTAGATAACGCCTTCTTGAGGAAACGCTATCTTTTCCTATATTTTTTTTAATATTGTCCTCTATTTTTCTCCTACTCTTCCCTGCACTCAGCAAAACCAGACAACAGTACAGTATACATAATTGGCACATAATAAATAAATTCATTTCATTCATTAAAAATGTTACAATATACACAGTATACACAATTCAAACTATATAATTCAAACATGCATATTACAATATACAATCCCAGAATCCCAGACATTACAAAATATACACTACACTAGCTAGTTATACTAATTCAAAATTTCTTCATCCTGCAAGCATCAACCTGCAAAATTGGAGACAAATCATCAAACTATTAAATGAACTTGAAGTATAATTCAATGTAATTAATCATCACAATACACAACTTAAATATAACACTAAAAAGGACAAACTTAATTACCTTTATTCATAATAATATAGTTACACCACTCATCCAAAATTTCAAATACTTGATCATCGGTGTATAAGTCATATTTACTATTGGGAAAGTACTGCATACGATAGAAAAAGTAAATTAAGTTAGAATCAAAGTATATTCAAATGGTCCAAATGTAAGTAATTAAACCGAAATTACGTATCGGCAATGGGATTTGAATTTGGTTATGAGCGATGATATCCTTAAGGACCCTTAGAACGTAGTATCTACGGTCTATGCTGTTGTATTGGCGGGCGCACTATAAAACAAAAATAATAAGCTAATTGGTTTTAAATTTAAATAATTGCATAATTACAATGTGAACAAATTAATACATCTACAAAGATCCATTTAGTCTTTGATGATTTTGAAGATCGGGACTTGGCTCCCCTTTTACATCCACGATGATCGAATTGTCAAAGCACTGAAATGCAAAAACAAACAAATTCGTTAAGGTACACGTACAATTTGAATCACAACATATATATAAGATAAATTTAAATCATTTTTCTTACTCGTTAAAGATAGTCATAAGCATTTTCCGCTGTGTAAAGGGTACATGCAATGGATCCAGGTAGTATATTGTGTCTTCATTAGGATCAATGTCCCCTACAAAACAAGAAAATGAGTTAGCAAATCATAAACAGATAATTAATCACAATAAAATACAATATCATGTCATTAATTATCTAAATGACTCACACTATGTTCACAGGTGCCAGAAACAGGGAATTGCTATCTGGACTTGCTAGCTCAAGGCATTCAGTTATGTACTATTTTTGCCCAGATATATATGGATGTAAAGCTATTTTATCTGGGCATAAGAATACAAACCACCCGGTGTTATTCACAGGGATCGATCAACATCTCTCGGTATAAGTACCTTAAAACATGTATAATAAGTGTTAATATATATTTAAATTATGAAGAATAAAAGAAGTTATATACTTTAAAGTTTGATGTATTGCCTGAGATATACGCTAATACCAGTCTGACTGATTTCATCACGAGTGATAATCTCCTGGATTTCGTCTTTACCCACTGATAGCGTATATTGAAAACCCAAAATTTCTTCATCTATCTCCAATTGTATTACGCGGCTCAAGCCTTTTTTTACCAGGATCCTCATGTAGGATATACAATCATATGAGCTTGCTGCGATAGGAGGCCGGGAGGAGGACTGTTGCTTCTTAGGGGATGTAATGGACCCCTTTGTATGCTCCTTGTTAATAATAGGAGGTCGGGACTCCACTTAATCTTCTTGCCCTTGTCCTTGTCCTTGGATTTGGATTTTTCGGAGATAACCTACATATTGCAATAAAGTAGTTAGTGACCACCCAACTTAATAAATATATACAACATATCATAAGGGATAGTAATTATTAACATACCTGCACTAGGTTGATTGGCCAAGCGACAAAGGTACCTATTGCATGATTCACTACCATGACATCAGCATGCTCAATTGGTACAGGCAATGGTGCATGCCCCTCCAATGCAACTTCAATCTTCACTTTCACATGGCCAAGAGGTAATGGTAGGTTATGCAATGTGACACCCTCCTCATTAAAGACCATCGCCCTAGCAACAATGCGATGAGTTGGGTGTCGTAGATACAAGTTGCACAGTTTTATGCCCTAAACAAATAATAAACGAAATATTAATTAATTAGTATGAATTAAACCTTCAATGCAATACATAAAATTAAAAAATTATCATTGATAAGTATTACTTTGGGAAGAGGTATATGCGGTTGCACAACGGTGGAACTATCTCTGACACTGTGCGGGATAGGGGTAGGAGGATCACCAGCTGGCTCAGAATCAGCCTGCTTATCCTGCTTGCTAGCCTTTAACTCCTCTTCTTCACTAGTTAGCTCGGCTAGCCTTCTTTGCATCTCCAATTGAGTTAACATATCTTAATATTTCGCGCGTTGTTGTGCGCCAAAAACAATCCTCTGGGAGACGGCAAACCCCACACCCTTTAGGCGACCAGGGTATTCATCGATAGTCAATGCTCGTGCAAGAATATCTTGACGGCCAACACAGTCTGTTATCTCCCCATGTGATACAGACTCTGATAAGGACATCTATGACACAAATATTAACGACCAAATTAATAAGATGATAAACATAATTATAATAAGAAATGTACAAATGAACTAAATTAATTAATGAGGGTGTATACTTACAATTCTGTCAGCCACTTCCTTAGTGGCGGGGTGCAAAATCTGGCCATCATGGCCCATGTGAGCTGTCATCCATAACATACCCCGCTCAACTGTCTCGATGGTAGGATCCCCTCCTGCCCTCTTCAGCTGTACATTTGAACAAACAAAATAAATAAAATTCATCAATGTTAAGGAAGAAATCATAAGTGGGTTACTCAACAAGTTATAAGGATATATTGTACTTACAATTTGTTCCTCGAGACCATCATAACCCGTACGTTGACCCTGCCAAGTAAGGGTACAGAGGGTTTGACGCTCTAATTCGATTTGCTTTACTTGTTTTCTACATATACACGGAAGTATATGTCAATTCATGATTTAATATATATAAATTAAGTTAACAAACAAAGTTAAATTGTACATACCTTAAATGTCTCGTTTTCTGTGAAGCTCTCCAGTCGTCCACCTTTATCATGTCTGCGTACTTTGGTGGAGGCTCATGTCTGACATTCCCACCCTTATCTTTTAAATACTTGATCGTCAACTTTGTTCGGAATGATCGATAACATTTTTCGGCAATCTGGAGACATATTTTCCTCTGAGCCTTATCAATGTCAAAAATAGTCCACAGAAATGATAAAGGTATAAGTTTAAAAATATACATGTTAATTAAGAAACTAATGTTAATTAAATATTACTTATTTATCTGTATATCGCGCCATATGTGTGATTTGGCCTCGTTCAATGCTTTGTCCTTCCACGTCTTGCATGTAATTGGGACCGCTTGCCGGACTACGGCCCCAATGTAACTCTTTAGCTCCTTCCCATTATCAACAATGAGTTTGCCTTTTGTATTCCAGGCAACCTGATAAAATGAAACACTTGATTAATAAAATAACGAAAAACTTAATTAATAAAACGAAAAACTTAATTAATAATGATCTTATATACCTGTAATCTCACACCTCTGCTCCTCTTTAGGATAAGATTCTTCTTGAACGTCGGTCCACGACGCCTCACTTGTGTTTCGGGCGCCTCTAGGCTAGAATCCGAACTATCATCATGATCACTAGATGAAGACATGATCTGCAACACAAGTAAAAACGTCAGATCACAATATAAATTAGAAAAACATGTTTAAGTAAATTTAATTGACGAAGAAATTAAAAAAACAAAATCACGATGCTACATGTTTAAGTAAAAACGATGAATATTTTTTTAATTGATGAAGAAATTAAAAAAACAAAATCTGCTTACATGTTTAAGTAAATCTTTTCTTCTTTCTCGTTGGATTTAGACTTGTGTGTCCCTTATTGGTACGAAACAATGGATTGATCTAAAGACCCTCGTCATGATCATTTCTAATGTACAAACCCTCATCTATAATTGGATTAGACTGAAGTGATTGTGATATCCCGAAGAAATGATCATCCTCAATATTAGCATCTTCATGTGCTTGATCATCAATCCCATTAACAATCATTTTGTTAGTCGATAGAACGATGGACCACTTCGTATCAGCTAGATCGATGACATAGTACACTTGTTGAGCTTGCGATGCTAAAATAAAGGGCTCGTCATTATACCCCACCTTACTGAAGTCCACACGCATGAACCCCAACTCATCCATCTACCGAAGTCCACACGCATGAACCCCAATCATTTGAAGAAAAATCATGTGGATGAAACTTCACAAATTTGATCAGCCTTGCCTTATCAAAAGTAGAGAACAAATTAGTTGGACTTAAACAAGCCAAACAAAGAAGTAATTGAGTATTTGTCTCAGAGAAACGATCATTAAGTTCCTGAAGCTGCTTGTTCACAAGTATATAAAATAATTCAAAACGATAATGATGCTTTATTGTGACACCTTTGACATTGCCTATTCGTCGTGATCTCCCCATAGAACAAAATATATCTTTCATATTAGGAATGTCAATATCATGCAAATTGCAAAATAAAGTTACATCCTCAAATAAAGACTCTCATCCATTATCCCTCATAGTTTGTAACTGCTCCTTTGCGATGTTAACCAAGTTTATAGCATTAATGATGTCCTGATCTTTCCTTTGCATTTCCTGTGACAAGTCATTTGAAATAGCCAAGACATTTCTCATCAAATGCACGGTGAATGCAAACTCAAAATCCATTAACAAACGTAAAAGACCCTTGGCTTCAGCTTTTTGATCTGCACTTGATCCATCATCTTTTACAAAATCAATAACATCAACTACAACAGAATATATCAATATCAAATTGGTCAAAGTTGCATAATGTGAACCCGTCGAGTATCAGCAGCTCGTTTGAGAGTAGTTTCTTGATTCAAATCTTACCCACTTGGAATTTCTCTTTTTCCAAATGCCTCCCTAACATTTTCTACTTGTTTTTCACGAAGCATGTCATGTCGTTTGCAAGATCCACTAGCAACATTCATTAAAGTGGCCAATAAATTAAAAAGAGGCGGGGCTGAGACTTGAGAGGGTCAGTAACAGTTAGGGTTGTGAGGAGAGAGGGTCAGGGTCAGTGGCATGTTGTAATTTTCCCAACTATGAAGGGCAAGTTTTTTTCATATAGGGGTATTCTAAAAAAAAAAAAAGATCAGGGTGGTCAGGTGCACACCCTCCTCTCTATGTGCATCCACCCCTGCCTTAGTATGATCTTGCCTAAGGGTTCCGACCCATAATAAATAAGAAATGTGTTATATTGTATTAACCAGGACTCACATTTAAAAAGGTATTCAATAACCGTCATGTTAAATAGAGTATAATAAATTCAAGACATGCATAAAAATAAAAATATATTAAATTAGCATGAAATAAACATGATTCTGTACCAACCTAAGGATCTTACAATAATTTGATTATCTCAACATTTTAACATAAAGAGAGAACAAGAACAACAATTGTTGTTTATTCTTTGTTTATCGTCCCAAATATAAAAAAATGTCAACCTCTTGTTTGTGTTAGAAAAAACTAAACTTTGAAGGCTTGTTGCATGAAATGGCGTCTCTGCTGGGTCTAGGAAACATTAGAGGAAAAGGCTTTAAGCCACATTCTGATAAAACCAAGTTGTCAATGGAGACTTAGATGGAGCTTTAGGCTAGGGATCCACACTCCCAGATTCCAAGGTTAGAGGATGGGATGGATTGTGGAGATTTTATTCAATTTTTCAGATTCAGGTGAGAGAGTCTAGTTTCTGGCGAGAATAAGATTTTCGATAACTAATGGTGAAAATTTAACACTATTAATGTAAATCTAACAAAAAAGAGTACTAATGTGGAGTAACATTGATAACTTAAAGGACCGAATCGGAATGTTAATTAAATAGAGGATTAACTCGAAATCAAAAAATAAAATAATTGACCAAAAGTATAATTTAACCATATTATTAATAATTCATTTTTGTCATTTGTTATTTATAAATATTAGTGACATTATTTTAATCATAATAGATATCTTTTTTAGTAATGATCTAAAATAATGTCAATAATTTAATAGTCAAACTTGAGTTATAATGACAAAAGAGGACAAATTAAAATATCGTCCCAAGGCGATCTTAATGACCACTTCTAGAACTTTTAATGCCGACTAATGCTGTCACGAAAATTGCATTTACTATAGCTATAATTATTTAAATAAATTGATAGAGCAATATGATAGTAGTTATACTTTTTTGCAATAAATTTTAAAAGAAAAGTAATTTTCAAATATAATATAAATGTACGTAAATCCCTCTTAAATAAAGTAACAAATAAATTAAAAAATTATTTTTATCAAATATTTTTTATATCTTAAAATTTTATATATTGTGATAGAAATAAAAAAAAAATATGAAAAAAATATACTAGTAGGTTTTCTTTTAATTGCTAAGTTATTATAAATGATACACACTCGGTCACTCACTCACATGCACCCAGAATTAGACAAACATCTAAAACTTAAAGTTTGTAATAGAGAGAGAGAGGTGTCTAATAAATATCGATATAGATTTTAATATTATATTAGAATAAGCGAATCTAATTCTATTTCAAATGCTAACACATAGGAAAAGAATTTCCCAAAAATCATTATAATTAATTCTTTATTCACATACCGGATCGATGCAGGATTTAACCCTTAACGACTACCTACTCGATGTTTTAAGCTATCGATAGTGAAGGATTTGAAACTATCATTGTTGTCTAAATTCTGATGGATGAAAACAATATGCTAAGGGTTTATTCTTAAGCCTGAAGAGGTCTTCGACCCCAACTATGTCGGGGCTGTTACTTTTTGTTTGTTCAGGGTGACTGACATGAAAGCTTTGCTCCATTAGGCATTGGTTTTTTTCATTTTTGTACTGTTAGTCTATTCTTTATTGATAAGTTCTTGTATATAGGTTTGGACATCTCCTTATATTTTAATTAATATATTTTTTGACTTATAAAAGAAAAAAAAAAGATAGTGAAGGATTTGAATAATTCACAAGAGATTGTAAAATTCAAACTTGCATATACTGTTATTGTACCAAAAATTCCATCTGCCACATAAGCACATATTTTTTTTTTTTCAATATTTAAGATTGAGTTTAATTATTATGTACGGTCAGTGTAAAGTTTTTTATACTGACAATCATTCACAAGTTGTAATATGAATGACTTTTAAGATAGTTAGGATAAAAGTTAAATATTTTATTTTATGTGACAATTTCTGATTAATTAATAATATAAAAAAGTTTTATACTGATCGTACATATCAATTAAATTGTTTAAGATTTGAAAAAAAGTATAACTGTCTCTCTTTTTTAAAAAAAAAAAAAAATACAAAGACAAAAGATAGTGTTATTATTAATGTAAGGTTGGTATGGAGCTCCTTTTGAGCAAGCAAGATATGGTAAATCCGAAAGACAGCCGCCGTACAGTAAAAGAGTTGTGATGAGACTGGGAATTTGGTATCAACCCCCATATGGACCATTGCTTTTAAAGCTAAAACGGACACCACAACTTTGCACTAATCTTTAAGAAGAATCAAGAAAATCACAAAGCTTTTTCTCATCCACAAGTACTTGAGTGACGAATATCAATATCAAGAAAATTTACCTCATTTCAACTTCAATTACCCTAAAACTAAACCGTCCACTAAAAATGTACTTGTCCATGCAATTTTTCTTTTTCCTTTATTTAGTTTAATCAAAGATTAATTAATTTTGTTTTTGGGTAAGGCAAATTTATTAATAAGAGAAGGGTACTCCAACCGAATAAAATATAGAATTTATTCCCATAGATACCTCTATAAACTATAATGTTTCTTAATACATTTTAAATGACAAATACACCAATCTGCAAAAGTATAAGAAACTGCATCTGTTTTGACCGAAACCAAGTCCATAAGAGTATTTTTAACCATATACAACAAACAAAGAATATCATACTCCTCATTTTTAAATACAATTCCACTTCGATGTAACCAAATAGACCAAACTGCTGCATATGCCAAAGCATTTGCTAAGCATAGTTAAACTTCTTCCGTGCAAAAGCCATGTTGCTGACAAAAATGATCCGAAGTAGAAAGTGGCAACATCACTTGGAACCCAACCCAAGTCAAAAATAAAATTTATACCAGAAAGTAGAAGTAAGTCAACAAGTGAAAAATAAGTAAGTAACCGTTTTAATGTGGTAATGGCAAAAAACACAAACAATTTGCATAATAAAAAATTATGAAAAAAAGTATCATTCAACGAGGAGGAGCCTTGGAGAGTTAAAGGCTGCTATGACAAAATAAAAGAATAGGCAGATCTGACCGTGTAAGAGTCTGTGCCATGATCAAGATGTCAAAACCAAGAGTGTTTAACTTCTCTATTAAGAGAAATTGAATTTAGCAACTACAGAAGACCAACATCTACTTCCTCGCATAAAAAATAAAAAAAAAACTCCTGCATAAGACAGATTCGGAAAATATTAGATGGAGGGACCACATCTATAACAATATATGTATATATATACTAATATTTATATTAAGATATTTTTTTTATGAAAAATACTATATATATATATATATATATATATATAACAAATTTTACAAAATACGTGTAAGAGAGAGAGGGGCCAACACCCATGCTAACTGGCGGATCTAGGACCCTAAGCCAATAGAAACAATCTATTTTCAAAAAATTTAATAATAATTATTATCATACATACAAAGATAAAGACATAAAAGGCTCTTTCTACGGTTGTTGAGGCATCAAAAAAAAAATAATTGCTAACTTCAAAAGAAAATAAACTAATAGATATACAATAAGTTTTCTAGTTTCAACCAACTTCTTTGAAAGATTACTAATTTTTTCAAAGATGCAAATTCAACATTGCTACGCTTATCAAAACCCTAACTTATCAATATTTGCAATTAACCATTATCACGAGAAATTTTCATAAAATTGACTTTACAAATATATTATTCACTATCCTAATTGCATAATCAATCAACCATTTTGATAGAAATAGGTGAATATGTGGATGCAATTATTATTTTTACATATGGCATGGGTGCAATTATTTCAAATATGGGGACAAAATTATAAAATATAATATATTATTTTTTAATTAAAAATTTTGAGGGTGTGCAGCTGCACACTCTAACCATAAGCTGGATCCGTCAGTGCTCATGCTTGTCCCTTTCTAGATCCACCCATGCCTGCATCACTTTAGATAGAACCAGTTTCTTATAGGTATAGTTAGGAATCTATGTAGAAAGGTTCTTTTCTCTTCTGTCAGGACTCTTGTAAAATAGATACTATTATCTTATTTAGAAACAATATCAAAGTTACATAGGTTTTGTTCTTTTGGTTATCTTTGTATATGGGTTAGAGTACTCCTTGTACTCTCTTAATCAATATACTTTGTGCTTATAAAAAAAATGATTTCATGACCAAGCATTATCGTGTCACTCACCCACATCAGAAATATTTGCACTCTTACAATCAAAAAGAATAAATTACTTGGGGAAATATAGTTTCAATCTAATCAGTTACTTTGGAAGTTTGTAATTTACCAAAGTATGAGTTACAACTCAAAAAGTGAAACACAAAGCAGGCCTATCTAGTAAATAAATAATAGGACAAATCAAATACTTCAAATTGTGGATTTAGCTCACTTGCAGTAATTGTCAAAGGTGTCACTTTGTCCGTGTCAAAGTAACCTTAAAAAATTTCAGTCAAATAAAACACTAGGTTTCAAACGCACACATGTCCTTGTAAAATTTTATCTTATACGAATTTATTTCTTTTCATAGGATTCCCATGTTTGCACAATGCATTTGAATTTTGTCCAATTGGATCGTCAAAACCTGAGTTTATTTGTTTTATAAGCAAAAAAATTTATTAAAGAAAGTATGAGAGTACCCCAATTGTTGAAGTAGTTAGCAATTCTGTTATTTATCAGTTAGTTAGCCTTAACTTGAGTTAGTTAGAGTAACTGTACAGACATATATAAACTTCTTTATACTTGCTTTTTGAATTTAATTTTTCATTCAATGAGAATCAATTTTCTCCTACTTGTTCCTTTTCTCTCAAAGCTTCGAGAGTTTTGAACATCATGGCAGTTATTCACTGCACCAGTTCTTGTTTTCTACATGGTATCAGTTGAATCTCTTCACGATTTTCGCGTTTTCTACTCTATCTTTTGTTGATTGCATCTTCGTTTTCTTCTCTTCTGGCATCAATGGCGAATCCGCATCCCCTTCTTGATCCCTCAAGCCATTTTTACATGCATCCAAGTGAATCCCCTGGCGCTTCGCTCGTCTCTACTTGCCTCACTAGCGACAACTATCATTCGTGGTCCAGGGCCATCTCTATGGCGTTGAAATCGAAGAACAAGCTTCGATTCATTGACGGTACCCTTCCCAAACCGCAACCACATCATGCGGATTTTGCTGCTTGGGACCGCTTCAATACCTTGGTGGTTTCTTGGCTTCATCATTCCATCGATCCTCACATTCTCCAAAGCATCTTGTGGATGGACACTGCTTTGGAAATCTGGAATGATCTACGCCAACGATACTCTCAAAGCGATGTATTTCGCATTTTTGATTTACAACATGAAATTTACATGCTCAAACAAGGTGATCTTTCTGTTTCTACCTATTTCACTCAGTTGAAAGGGTTATGGCAAGAATTAGTGAATTTTCGCACTATTCTTTCTTGCTCTTGTCAAATTCCTTGCGATTGCACTCTTATTCCCACAATTAAAGCATATAGGGATCAAGATCAGGTTATTCGTTTTCTCAAGGGTCTCAATGACCAATTTTCTGCTGTGAGATCCCAAATCATGTTAATGCAGCCTTTACCTGACCTTAACACTGTTTTCTCATTGCTTATTCAACAAGAACGGCAGTTATGTGTTCCTCTTGATGAATCCCGCATTCTTGCTTCTGTTACTGATAATTCCCATAGAGGAAGGGGTGGCTCCAGAGGTAGAGGTGGAAGAGGCAAGGGTCGCAGTACAAAGATTTGTTCGTACTGTGAGCGCACTGGCCATACTGTTGGCACATGTTACAAGAAGCATGGCTACCCCCCCAATTACAATGACTATAATGGTGTTCATCATTTCACTGCCTCTGGCGATGCCTCTTCTGATGATGATCGCAGTGTTGTCTCTCATACGCACCAACCTGTCTCTTCTTCCAACAAGCAGAATGTGGACACCTCAGCATTATCCTTCACACCAGAGCAGCATCGCGCCTTGCTAGCATTGTTACAAGATTCACATCACACTAATAATCTCACTACTTCACCTCGCACATCAGGTATCATTTGCAGTTTATCCAATTTTTCAAAGTCTTCTTTTTGGATCCTTGACACTGGGGCTACAGATCATGTAACCCATTCCCTTAGTCAGTTTCAAAGCTTTCGTAAAATTAGACCTATCCAAGTGAAATTACCTGATAATTCTAATGTTACTGCTACCTTTTCAGGCACTGTCAAGTTTTCTGATGACTTTTATCTTAGTGATGTTCTTTACATTCCTAGCTTCAGTTTCAATCTCATTTCTGTTTCCAAACTGTCAGCCTCACTACAATGTACACTAACCTTTAATGGTTCTTCCTATACAATCCAGGACCTCCACACCTCGAGGATGATTGGTGCCACTGAAGTGAAGTTTGGCTTGTATGCAGTGAGTGCTCCAAGTATGTTGTTTGATTCTTCCCACTCAATAAACACTGTTAATACCACTGATTGTACTCTTTGGCATAGTCGCCTAGGACACCCTTCCCTTGCAAAGTTAACTGCTATGCAGAAACTATATCCTTTCATTCGTTGTAATAATCCTAAGGATCCTTGTGATGTTTGCCATATGGCTAAGCATAGAATATTACCCTTTTGTAACAGTTTACATCAATCCAAAATTCCTTTTGAAATTTTCCATGTTGATATATAGGGACCTATCTCCATTCCCTCTATTTTTGGTCATCGTTATTTTCTAACTGTTGTTGATGATTACACTCGCCACACTTGGCTATTTTTTATGAAACACAAATCTGAAGTCGCACATCTCATTCCTCAATTTGCCTCTCTTGTTGACACTCAGTTTAACAACAAAATTAAGTGTATCCGTTCTGATAATGGAAGCGAATTTAACCTCATTACTTTTTATAAGTCCAAAGGCATCATCCATCAAACATCATGTGTTGAGACGCCTCAACAAAATGGCATTGTTGAACGTAAACATCAACATATTCTCATTGTCACACGAGCACAGATTTTTCAATCTCACATACCAAAGATTTTTTGGAATTATGCAGTAGCTCATGCCATATACTTAATAAATAGGCAACCCTCTTCCCACTCTCCCCCCAAATCCCCTTATGAGCTACTGCACAATTCTGCTCCTGACATTTCAAACTTAAAAATTTTTGGTTGTTTATCTTTTGTTGCCACTCTATCCTCTAAAAGAAAAAAGTTGGATTCTCGGGCAAGAAAG
This sequence comes from Ammopiptanthus mongolicus, assembly GCA_039655645.1. Taxonomy (NCBI): domain Eukaryota; kingdom Viridiplantae; phylum Streptophyta; class Magnoliopsida; order Fabales; family Fabaceae; genus Ammopiptanthus; species Ammopiptanthus mongolicus. The sequence continues at coordinate 86,518,966 of CM077345.1, forward strand.
TGCATCTTTCTTGGCTTCAAAACAGGTACAAAAGGGTACATACTTTTTGATTTGAAAAACAAAGAGACCTTCCTATCTAGAGATGTGACCTTCTATGAAAATAAATTCCCTTATTTTTTAGACTCAAACACCATGCCATCCATCCTATTTCCCCTTCCCACCCCACCCAATTCTCAGGATCCTCTTTATGACCTTTTTCCTTCAATCCCTGAACCTGATATCCCATCTTTTTCATAGCATCCACCTCCCATAGCAACCATACCTCCACTTCCTGACCCCGCTGTCCCTCCCCCTCTGTCTCCTCTCCTAGACACTCCTCTCGGGTTAGAAAACCTCCAACTTACTTGCAGGACTATCACTGCTCCTTGCTGAACACTGCAGCTGCTCCATCATCCTCAATGTCTAAGATCAGGTATCCCATCTCCCAATATCTCCCTTATTCAAATTTATCACCATCGCACACACGTTTTTCCCTTGCTATTTCTGCTACCCTAGAACCTAACAACTTTGCAGAGGCTGTCACAAATGAAAATTGGCACAATGCTATCAAGGCTGAGTTGTTTGCACTGGAGAAGAATAATACTTGGGTCCTCACTCCTCTGCCCACTCTTAAAAAGGCTATCGGCTAAATGGGTCTTCAAATTGAAGCACAAAGCAGATGGCACTATAGAGAGGTACAAGGCCAGATTAGTGGCAAAGGGTTTTACCCAAACATGTGGCATTGACTATCTCGAGACATTCAGCCCGGTGGTCAAAATGACCACAGTCCGAGTTTTGCTCTCCTTGGCCTCCTCTTTCAATTGGCACTTGCACCAACTTGACGTCAACACGGCCTTCCTCCATGGAGATCTCCATGAGGAAGTCTACATGCGCCCTCCTCCGGGGTTAGACATCAACAATCCCTCTCTTGTATGCAAGTTGCAAAAGTCTCTTTATAGCTTGAAGCAAGCAAGTCGTCATTGGAATGCCAAACTCACTGACGTGTTGGTGACTTCGGGATACTCTCAATCCAAGACTGATTATTCCCTCTTTGTGAAATCCACCCCATCTAGCTTCACTGCCATTATGATTTATGTGGATGATTTGATGTTAACTGGGAATGACTTGACTGAAATATCTAGCATGAAGAAGCTCTTGGATGATTGTTTCAGCATCAAGGACCTTGGCCCTTTAAAGTGCTTCCTTGGTTTTGAGATTGCTCGATCTCACAAGGGCATCAGTTTATACCAGCGAAAATATGTCCTTGATTTACTGACTGATACTGGCATGCTTGCAGCAAAACCAGTGTCTACCCCTATGGACTCCAAAGCTGCATTGCATAGCACAAGTGGCGATCCCTTACCCGACTCTACTTCCTATAGAAGACTGATTGGCAAGCTCTTGTATCTCACTCACACTCGACCTGATATTTCCTTTGCTGTGAGCCACTTGAGCCAGTTCCTACAGTCCCCAACCACAGCCCATCACCAAGCTGCTATGCGCATTTTAAGATACATAAAACGTGCTCCGGGTCAAGGCTTGTTCTTTCCTGCTACATCCAAGCCTCAGCTGAAAGGCTACAGTGATTCCGATTGGGGCACTTGCCTAGATACCCGATGCTCCAGCACTGGGTTTTGCTTCTTTCTCGGCTCATCTCTCATTTCCTGGAAGAGCAAAAAGCAAACCACGGTTTCCCGATCCTCTGCTGAAGCAGAGTATCGTGCTCTTGCCCAGGCAACATGAGGCACAATGGATTCTTTACCTGCTGCATGATCTCCACATCAGCCACTCCAGTCCTGCCATGCTCTATTGTGATAACCAATCGGCTCTCCATATTGCAGCTAACCCCGTGTTTCACGAACGCACGAAACACATTGACATTGATTGTCATATTGTTCGTGAAAAGGTGCAGTCCGGGGTCCTTCATCTGCTTCCCATCCCTACTCAGTCCCAGGTCGCAGACATTCTCACCAAACCACTTGCACCAGGCCCGTTTCAGTTGCTGCACTCCAAGCTTGGCCTGCTCGATATTCACATCCCAGCTTGCGAGGGGGTGTTAAAGTAGTTAGCAATTCTGTTATTTATCAGTTAGTTAGCCTTAACTGATATTAGTTAGCCTTAACTTGAGTTAGTTAGAGTAACTGTACAGACATATATAAACTTCTCTATACTTGCTTTCTGAATTTAATTTTTCATTCAATGAGAATCAATTTTCTCTTACTTGTTCCTTTTCTCTCAAAGCTTCGAGAGTTTTGAACATCATGACAGTTATTCATTGCACCAGTTCTTGTTTTCTACACCAATACAAATACAAATATCCAAAAAAAATATAAAGCAAGTAGCATATAAAAAAACATCACAACGAAGATAATCATCCCAAGTCAGAGTATCATAGGATTCAAACAACAATTAAACTGGGAAGCTCGAGAAGCTCTATAAAACAGCTTAGATTTTGTGATCCTGCATTGGACTTCTGTGATTTCATCTTTCTTTTCAAAGTCCGCAATGTCTACCTTCTAGCTTTCCGCTTTCGTCACAATATTACTTTGTATATACATTGATTAATTTATATATACTCACTCAGTCGAAGACATTATATAATATATATATATATATATATATATATATATATATATATATATATATATATAATCTGGCGACTCTATTTGACTTTTATGCATAAGTCATTTGGATAAGCTATTGAAATAACGTTTATAAGTGTTTACAAAAAATATAAATTAAGATGTCACATCCCACGTGGGGACAAAAAGAATAGTCTTTATAAATTGGCAAGATTTTCACAATAATTAATAAAAATAACTCAAAACTTCAGGTACCAATTTTTCGTTCAAAATCTTAAAGGAAATAAGAACCATGTGTTTCCATCAAAAAAAAAAAGAAAAAGATCCATGTGATTAATTTAATTACCTTGCCATAACTATCTTTGTGAAGTTAGTTGATCCATTTCACCTGGATTATGTGGCTTGTGGAGATAGAGAGGAAGTCTTTGAATTATGGTCTGGTCAAAGGTAACATAGATTTGATGATTATCATGAAAATTGGAACTTTACTTTATATACGTACATTGAATTTTTTTGATCAAACGGAATATACATACATTGAATATGTCGAAGGTGTGCATATCTCACACATGGAAACCATAAGAAGCAAAATGCTTAATTAATTTCTTTCTAGGGGTTGATCAGTTTTGGGTAAAACTTTCTTGTTTGATTCCTTTGAAAGTTGAAACAAATATCCAAGAATCATAGGAAGTAAAGAAGAACAGTTACAGTTTCAGTCAAAAAAAAAAAAACAGTTCTGGTTAAAATTCATTTTAAAGACAAGCATTTGGAATTGAATAGCTGACTCAAGATTGGACAAATTTTTTTTTTTTTTTGATACATAGATTGGACAATTTAAATTGGACTATGGGTAGAGAAAGAGATATGTTACACTTCTACAAGTCAACTAGCTAGGGCTAGGGCGTCATAAATTTGTGAACGTCTAATTTTTTAACTCTTCATGAGGAAGTTAGCTTTTCCACTTTAATACTGCTTGAAAATTATTTCTCATTTTACTAAATATATATAATAACTTACAGTCCAGTCAAAAAAATAATAACTTACAGTGATTTACATCAAGGTATGATTTATATATATATATTTTATCAAATAAGAGAAACTTTATTAATCAAGGAGTAAAAAAAAATAATCCCACCTACATACGTGAGCTAAACAAAAAACAAACTATAAACAGTACCCCCTTCGGATTTGGAATTAAACCAGGTCCATTAATTCAGTCTTGGTTTTATTTTTATGAATAATATATACATGTACAAGTTGTTATTACAGACATTATTTAAACAGAAAATGCACCAATCTGAAAAAGAAACATTACTTTGGATATATATTTATTCTCAATAATTTCTAAAATAGAAAAAAATGTCAAATGTAATTAAATTAAGCCGAAGAACACATTTTTAGCGTCTCCCACTTTCCCCATTTAATCAAAGGTTGCAGCATTGCATGTGATTCGTGAGCAAATCATCATAAAGATATCGACTCTTAATCTTTTTCGCATGATTTATGGTGGACTACCACACAAAAAAATTGGTACTCTGCACCTAATTAATCATATGTCTCTAGACTTCTACCATGAATTATTTTCAACATTAATCTATCTGTCTATATAAATAAATCTTCGTCACCATGTGGACTACAATTTGGGTAAAGATATGATGACATGTTTGTTTGATCTATAGGTTAAATAATTAAGTAATCCATCTCTTCAGATAAAATATTTGAATAGATTTTTGTTTTGGTACAACAATATATAAATTTTTCTTAATGTATGGGTTGGAGTACTCCTAGTGCTCCCTTTAATACCATTTTGCTTATAAAAATAAACAATATATAGAATTAAAACAGAGCATGGCTGGTACATATTTAATTTGTACGGAGATAGCTTTTTTTATGGAATTCAATCTGACATAATTATTAAACCTGATTAAATTATAAAAAAAATATTTTTATAGAAAAAACGATTTTTTGAGAAGTCAAAGTTTCAAACTTATTTAAAAAGTTTTTCAATTATTTTGAAATTAATCATATTTTTTTCATTTCACTTTTACAAAATTAATTATCAAACAAATATTATTAAACTATACAATATTTTGTACTTTTTTATATTTACTATATAAAAGTGATTTTTGTTTACACAATTCAAACAAAACTGATTTTTATAAAAATCGTTTTTCAATGAAAATATCCAAATATAAAATTGATTTTATTATAATAAAGTAAAATAATAATCAATTATATATATAATCCATTGTTCAAATGATATTCCCTCCAGACCTATACATAAGCAAAAAAACTAACTTCACACATATTAAGAAAGTTAGTTACATTAGTTTAATTGTCTTGATTTGTATAAAAAATAAGTTATAGTTACTAAATTACCATTTCTTGAGAGTGTATCTCTTGGAACTTGTTTCTTAAGAGTGTACTATAGTGCTCTTGGAAAAATAAAAATAAAAAATTAACCAAAGGGTATTTTTGAAACACTGACATTAAATAAAGTTGATTTGGTTAACTTTTGCTTATATTTGAGTTTAAAAAAATTAAATACTTTTTTCTTATATTAAGGTACAGGGGAGTATATTTTTACAACTAATCCAAACATACACTGATACTATGGTAGCATTGAATATATTGTACAACTAACGATGGTAAATGTTGATTGCATTACATGAAAACAGCAGAAATATTTTGCAAACATGTTGAGTTTTCGTGGCTATTTGTGTTCTGTGACACCCGGGGCTTACAAAGGCGCGAAGTGATCGCCAGTGCATGATGCACGGACATGAAGCGGCTCTGGCAAGCTTCTAGGGGGAATGATACATGAATGAACAGATTCACATCGGAATGAGAGGGATCCTGAGAATATACAGGTATGAGCATGTACAGTTAAGGAAGGCTTAAAATGAATTGATTTGTACTACCTATACCAATAAGATGCATCTTTTTTTCGGGAGCCCAGAACATAAGAATTTCATAGTTAAACATGCTTGGCATGAAGCACTTGTGGGATGGGTAACCTTTTGGGAAATTTCCAGAAAGCATGTGATTGAGGACAAAGTATACTGAAAAAACCTGTGTTGATTTATAGGGAAAGTCGACAATCCTAAAAGAAGTCGGGACCGTTCTTCTGAAAATGTGTGAAACAATCATATGAGCAATATGCCAGCGAAATAAAATGGTCTTAGGGGACATATAACTATTGTGCTTCATGCGCCTCAAAGAGATAAGATTCTCTTTTTCTCTTTGCCTAAATGTTGGTTAGATGATTATCCTCAAGCTGCGAGGGCCGTCACCAGCACTATGGGGTATTGACCATGTTAATTAGTATGTTACCTAGCAAGGGAAGGCAGACGCAATCACGATTAGTGCCTTATTGTTATCATTATAACTCAGATCCAATTTAGAGAGTGTGAATTAGTTTGTATTAAATTTGAGTTATCATATTATCCAAAAAATTTAGACAATTTAGATTCAAATATTTTCAGCTCATATACACTTTAGTTCTCTTTGTTTCAAGTAATGTGAGACTCATTCTTTGACACTTATGTTTAAAATATTACATCATGAATTACAATAACATACAATACAGGCTAATTCAAAGCATATATTTGAACTCCCTAGATTTGTCAGCAGTCACATGCACAGTCCAATTTGTGTAATATATCTTTCCATAGTTTGTTTAAGCTCATATGGTTATTATTTTCGGTGCACATACATAGAACAATGGCCTGTTAATTTCTTTCTGACTAGCGCACAGATGAAAAACTCTTATTTCTTGGGTTTGTTTAAGCTAAAGTTGCCATTATACCTAAATCCTGAAGAGTCATAACGTTCAAAGCTTGAAAATGTAGATAAAGTCGGTTGACAAGGTGAAATTGGCCAGAATCACAAAAGGTAGAATCATAGGGTCAAAGTGGAACAACAAGAGATACAAATATAGAAGAGTTATAATCACATGCATTCTAAATACTTATAAAGTATTAATTTCTTACCTACCACAAAGTGCTAAATTACTCAGAAATAAACTGCTGCACGCGTTAAAATAATAAGTGAGGATTACTAAGATTAATTGTTAGTAACCCGAGATTAATTGAGAAAGTAGATAGATAATTGTTACATTTCATCCCAAAATCAATTGACATTAAGTGGAGTTGTCCAATAGATATATAAATCGCATCCCAAGAATTTGATAGACGATGTGAGACTTGTAACACTACCTCCATATATGCTTGACGTACGGAACAAGAAATAAATGATGAAAACGACGGAGATGAGTTTTGACTCTGATATCATGTTAGAAGAAATTAGGCTGGGGACTAGTGAATAAGAAGAATAATATTGATATAAAACAATGTGATAGTAATGTGGTTCGATATATCTTTCCCATGTTTCTTAATATAATAGGTAATTCTCCACTCCAGGCAACAAGATGTTTCTGGGTTAGATTACAATGTTTTATACTTCAATAAGGTTTAATGAATATTTTGATCCTTACAAATAGGACAGGATTTGGTTTTAGTCCCTCTAAATCTTTTTTACGGGTTTTGATCCCTAAAAGTTTTAAAATTTTGAAATTCGTCCCTATCGTTAGGATATCTTCGTTAAGTGATGATGTGACAGACGGAGTGTCACGTCATCAGTGTCACGTATACAAATATATTAATATTTAATTTCATTAAAACATTTAAATAAGTTTTTGTCTATGAAAAGTTCACCAATTTCAAAAATATTAATATTTAATTTCATAAAAGTTTTTTTAGAGTTGAGCTTATATTTCATATCCTCACACATAGTGAATTGAATACTTGATTTCAAAATTCTCTTTCAACAAATCTGAGTTGAGCCTGAACCCTGAAGAGTCTTGTCTGTAAAAGAATATTTGGATAACCTGAAGAGGTTGAGACTAGTTGTTGCATGAAGAGGTTGAGAACACTTGTAACTTGCTAAGAGTTTTAGTGGATAAAGCCTTCACTTAGAAGGGACTGGACGTAACTCTTGGATTAAGAGTGAAACAGGATAAAACAGTTGTGTGCTTCTTCCATCCCTTATCTCTGCACTTATTTTGTTTATCACTAACATTGGGAATTGCAATTGTTCAAACTTAACTTTATTAAAAGTTTTAAGTATTTTCAACGTGCGTCAAACATTTCACATAGAAACGCTCGTTGTGTCCATACCTATTGTTTAGCTCTTACAATTTGTTTTAGTAAGCTTGTTTTGCGAAAAAGTTTTATAAAAAGTCAAGAAACACAATTCATCCTCATTCTTGTGTTTCACCTGTTTACTTCAATCTGTATCAGAGCTCAGCCTCTGAGTTGAATATTTAACAGTGTTGGAGGAAAAGATCCTACAAATAAAACAGAAATGTTAGGTCAAGGTATGCCTAACGGAAGACTACTAGTGTTGGAGGGTACATCTTTAACGAGACCACCATTCTTCAATGACTCTCACTATTTGTACTGGAAAGAGAGGTTTAGAGAGTTCATAATGAGTACAAACTCAGCCCTATGGTCTCTGATCCGGAATGGTCCCTATGTTGTTCGAAATGCTGATGACTCAGAAAAACCTGAAGAGTGGACATATGCTGAAAGGACAAAGTGGGAACAAAATCACAAAATAAGGTACTCATGTACTAAATTACTCATTCCCTCCCCTATTCTAAATTTAGTCTTGATAGCGATTTACTTTTAATTTGATTTCGATATTAAGTCAGAAATTATTTGTCACGTCAAATCACAAACTAATAGAATCAACTACCATTTTACAAACACTTGTAACTAACTATAAATAATATATAAAAAAATGTAGTAACCAAAATATAAATGAATAAAAGGTATAGGACTATTATACTTGGAAAGAATTGATAGTATGGAACCAAATCCTTAATTTTACCAAAAGAAAATGTGTGGCCATGCATACCAAATTTGAGCCCTTTTGCCCTCTCAATTTACTTATTTACTTTATAAACATCACTATAAACGAATTCTTTTACCTTGGACTCTTCCTCCATAGTATAAGAAAGCAAAAGACAAGTGTCTCATAACTGCCACATAAATTGTTTATTCTTTTTATCATTTTTCTCATTCAAGTTTCATTTTTTTTTTGCCTTTTACTAGGTGTCCCAAAAATATTACACCCTTTTGTCAAAAAATAAAAATAAAAAATTATTACACCCTTTTTATCATTAGAAAAATTCCAAATTGTCATATGGGATTCCATCTTATGTATCCAAACTCATTATGGCCATGAACTTCTCTCTATAAATATGCTCTTCTTATCTCATCCCTTGACTCATTCACTCACTTCCCTCCATTTTCTGGCAAGACCCAACATTGACAATTTGTCTCTTCTCAGTGTATTTGGAGAGAAAGAAAACAAGCTTAACTTAGCTTAGCCTGCTTGTGTTGTTGAACATGGAAGGAGGCGTACCAGAAGCTGATGTTTCTGCTTTCAGAGAATGTTTGTCTCTGTCATGGAAGAATCCTTATGTTCTTCGCCTTGCTTTCTCTGCTGGAATTGGAGGCCTTCTCTTTGGCTATGACACTGGTAAAACTTTCACAATTTCTTTGACTTACAATATCACTTTTCTCTGTTTTCCTCTGTTTATATTTCTCATACAAACACCAAGTTCTCTCTGTTTTCCTCTGTTTCTCTGTTTATAAATCTTATATAAACATTCATTAAAGTTTGAAGTGGTAGTGTTGGTGTTGATGATTGAAATATTTGTACAGGAGTCATATCTGGGGCTATTTTATATATCAGAGATGATTTCAAAGCTGTTGATAGAAAGACTTGGCTGCAGGTAATGTTCATGAAGAGTCTAGAAAATAGGGATAAAGATCTTCTGTCTAAATTTTCTATTATCACAATTCATTAATATTTATGCTCATTCCCAACATTTGATTGGTGGGGATACTAAGACACCATATTTATGCTCATTCCCAACATTAATTTCTCTTGCTATTTGTCACATTCATCAATTTTTAATGGACATTATTGCCCCCTTAATACTTTCATTAAGAACATTCATAAATCAGAACCATCTCCTTGCACAAAATGCTACCATGCACTTGGTGATAATTTTCTCAATTATAGTTTCTTTAGAACACACGACCTGAATTTAAATATAGACTTGAAACCCATGTGGTCGGGTCAAGTAAAAAGCGGTGTGACTTTATATGCAATCATGTGTATCATTATTTGGAAAGGGTTTCTCTCAAGATGGCATAATTGGGAGATTAGGGTTAAACTATAGTTTTAGTTCTTATAGGTGACATTTGTTTTTAATTTCCTCCCTATAAGTAAAAAAAATTCAATATATGTAAAAAATCCAATCTGCCCCCATCATTTATTATTGTTATAATATCATTTGTTGGGTTTTTTTTTTTGGATAGAAATCAATTGTTGGGTTTAGAGTATAGGAACCAAATTAAAAATAATTATCATGTATAAGAATCAAAGTAAAAATGATCATCACACAAAGATAAAAAAAGTATGTGTTTATCCTTACATGTGACGATCATTTTTAATTTAGTCACTATAACTCCAACAAATGATGTTATAATAATAATAAACGGTAATGATCAAATTGAAAATAATTGCATATATAAGACTGAATTGAAATTTTTTTTACTTAAAAGAACCAAGTTGAATCAAAAGTATACTTTAACTATGTTCTGTTACTTTGCATGCAAGTATTTTTTAAACATGTAGTTTTATATTTATTTAACTAATAAATATTGGTTGCAACTTTTACCCCAAATTAACTAAATCAAAATATAGTAGATGCCATCAATACACAATTTTTTTTGAGTGGAAAGCATCAATATTCATATTTCATGAAAACAATAGTTTTTTTTACTATCTTTACAACAAAATGAAAACTGTTGATACATTAGTTTTATTTTTTTTAAAAAAAACTTGATTTTTTATTTTCATTGTTTACTGCTAGTATGACTCTCACTTTCTAGCATATATTGTGGTCCCGTACTTTTATAACTTGAAATTTGTCACTTAAAAAAACAAAATCACAACTCATTAATATTTATGTTTATTCTCAAAATTTGATTAGTGGGAAAACTAAGACATTATTTTTTGAGGCAGCAAATTTTATTTGCCAATAAGGGTGTACCTGTGGTTCCAATAGTTCTGAATATAGATCACCGTTAGAGAGTAATGGACACATTTTTTTTCTCAAATCCTATTTTAATTTCGGATATAAGATATTGTTATGCTATATATACATATATAGAGAGAGGATATAATTATACTATTTGACATAATTTAGCTTAGATTCTTAATATCAACCATTTTTTTATGTGATTTATAAATATCATAATAAATTTTTGTTAAGACCGGTGACATAGCCTTACCTTAGGATGAAATAACTTTTCATTCCCCAGAAATTTTACTTATTCAATAATTTAGAATTGATTTTAATTTTTCCCCTTTATTCTGAGTATTGGCAAGAAAAAATTATATTCTAGAAGTTATCACTATGTATGATGAATCTAAAGTTGATCATCAGCTATTCAGCTCAATAAAGAAAACTTATATATTATATGCTAAAGAACTTATCATGCAACAAAGTGTTTTAATTGAAATATGAACACGTCTGAATCATTTTTTTTTAATGTGAAAATCGTTTTATCAAAATTAAAAGTCGGAAAGCTATTATTTGAAAAAAAATTATTATAATTTCTCATACTTTCTTTAAAATTTTCAAACAAAACCACTATGCATTGAAATTACGAAGTGACAAAGATAAAATCAAGAATGTTATACTGGTATGTTAATTGCAAAAAAAAAATTCTGCTGTCCTAAAAAAATGGTATCCCCTACCAATCAAAGGTTGGGGATGTGGATAAGTGTTAATGAGTTATGATTTTATTTTATTAAGTAATAAATTGTCAATGATGGGAGACAGAGAATATGACAGGAAAGTGAAACAGAAGATTTTCATCCGCTAATTGTGCAGTAACAATTAATGAAACTTGATATTCATAAAACAGGAAGCCATAGTGAGTATGGCACTTGCTGGAGCAATCATAGGGGCTTCAGTGGGAGGGTGGATTAACGATCGATTTGGAAGGAGGAAAGGAATTATTATTGCAGATACCCTTTTCTTTATTGGGTCTATTGTCATGGCTACTGCAATCAATCCAGCTATTCTCATTGTTGGTAGAGTTTTTGTTGGCCTTGGTGTTGGAATGGCTTCAATGGCATCCCCTTTATACATCTCAGAAGCATCTCCAACTAGAGTTCGAGGAGCCTTAGTTAGTCTCAATGGATTTCTTATCACTGGAGGGCAATTCCTCTCTTACCTCATCAACTTGGCCTTCACAAATGTAAGAAACTATGCTTTAACTGTTCAACATATTTTTATCCTTTTTTTCCTATTTTAATGAGGGTTGTGTCATAAACTATGTTAGTGACCATTGAATGTGCTTAGCCTATTTTGAAAAACATGTATGCAAATAGTTCATTCATATTCTGCTGGATGATTAAGCTTCTCTCAACTTTTAATTACATTGTCTCATTTTTAGTACAACTAGTGTTAGAAATAGGGGAACCAAAATATCGAAGAGATCCACTTTCAATAGACTTAGCCCAAAATCTTAAGACATCATGTTCATAGTTCATTCGCTTACATAGTTCACACCTGGTTCTCTTATTAATCCTATGTACCACGTATCGAATTATGCGTACCGCGACTGAGTATCAGGTTCACATTAAACAAAGTCTTGTAATAATAAAGTAAAAAGTAACGAACCACGTACCCAGATGAACTGCGTATCCATACCATGTACCTGGTAACTATGTCTAGTCCATTAACAATGTAGAACTTCTTTAAGCCACATATCCACTTGGAACTGGTACATGAATTCCCAACAACTAGAATTTATAACTTAGCTATTTGATATCATTTGTTCAGGCACCAGGAACATGGAGGTGGATGTTAGGAGTTGCAGCAGCACCAGCTTTGATACAAATCATAATGATGTTTATGCTCCCAGAATCACCTCGTTGGCTGTACAGAAAGGTTCCATCATCATCACCTTTTTAAAACAATGCATGTAATCTAATTCTTCTTTTCAAAATCTGTATCCTTACTTCCCTTTCTTTATTGGCTTCTATGTTGAATAACAGGGAAAAGAAGAAGAAGCTAAAGAAATTTTAAGGAGGATTTACCCTCCCCAGGATGTTGAAGGTGAAATCAACGCTTTGAAAGAATCTGTTGAAATGGAAATCAAGGAAACTTCAGGTTCTGATAATGTTAGCATAGTCAAACTGCTGAAAACTAAAACTGTTAGAAGAGCTTTATATGCAGGAATGGGACTTCAAATTTTCCAGCAGTTTGTAGGTATCAATACTGTCATGTACTACAGCCCCACCATTGTTCAATTAGCTGGTTTTGCATCCAATAGGGTAGCACTACTTCTGTCACTTGTCACAGCTGGGATAAATGCATTTGGTTCTATTATGAGCATATACTTCATTGACAAGACTGGGAGGAAGAAGCTTCTGTTGTACAGTTTGTCTGGTGTTGTAATCGCCCTTGTTGTTTTAACTGTTGCATTCCATGAGACTGCAACTCACTCTCCAATGGTTAGCTCAATTGAAACCTCTCACTTCAATAACACATGCCCTGATTACAGCACAGCTTTGAACCCTGGTGAATGGAATTGTATGAAGTGCCTCAAGACTTCTCCTGAGTGTGGCTTTTGTGCTTCTGCAGCTAATAAGGTAAGTTTGTCCTCATTCCCTTCAGATTGAGTACATCCAAAGGTTTCATTATTCCCATATTTCATATACCTTACTACTAGTGTCATTTAGTAGTATGGTAATAATCATTATTGCATCAATTAAGAAAAATGGTTATCATCAAGGAAAGCACAAATATTTCATGGTACCCATGTTGGACATTTCATGGATTTGGATTCACTGCTGTTAAAAAAATACTGCATTCACTGCATGGACTCAGATGTACTGTTGGATTAATATTGTTTCATTCTTTTAATGTACACTCAAATACATCTAACTGTGCATCTCAATGAATGCGGTGTTTTTTTTTTTACTATTGTGAGCCCAAATCCGACATTTCATAGACAGTTCGGATACTCTTAGCTACGTTCTAAAATATTTTAATTTTACTTTCTGAATTTGAATACCAATACAGATGTGAATACCGTAATAATTAGATCAATAATAGCATTTTATTATATCTAAAATGACTCATACTCATTTCTAAAATATGGAATCTGTTTTAATTTAAGATTTGTGCTTGTATGTTAATTTTATTTTATATACACTGTACTATAGGCATATCATGTAATATAATGTATCCTTGTCCCATGTAGTATCTACTTCAACACTTTTAACACTTACTATCAATAATTTTGCAGCTCTTACCTGGGGCATGTTTGATCTCCAATGACACAACAGAAGATCAATGCCAAAAAGAGCACAGGTTATGGTACACCAGGGGATGTCCCAGCAAATATGGCTGGCTTGCACTAATTGGCCTAGCACTTTACATCTTGCTCTTCTCACCAGGGATGGGAACTGTTCCATGGGTTGTCAACTCTGAGATATATCCTTTAAGGTATAGAGGAATATGTGGAGGAATGGCATCTACATCAAATTGGGTCTCAAATCTCATTGTTGCACAGTCCTTTCTATCCTTGACAGAAGCTATTGGGACTTCATACACATTCATGATATTCATATTCATAACTATTGCAGCCATTATCTTTGTCATTATTTTTGTGCCAGAAACCAAAGGACTTCCAATTGAGGAAGTGGAGAAGATGCTGGAAAGAAGATCTTTGAACTTTAAGTTTTGGAAGAGAAGTTCTGACTCTGGTGAAGTACTTCCACAAAAGAACTAATTAGTTTGAGTGAATCTGAGTTGTATCATGACATTGATGTATGAGTAGGGAACTATAGGGGATTGGACGATAGTATTAAAAGAGTAAGAGGGTCACCTGTTAGATTGCATTATAGATTTGTTACTTCATCATTTGTAAAAATTGAAAAAATTGGGTTCATGTGTATACTATTTGGAATAACAAGTTACAATTTGGAACCCACAAACTAATATTGCAGTACCATTTAGCATAGCAGTGACTTAAGGCCATGTCCTTTTCCTTAGCAACAAAATTTGAGCAAATCCAAGGTGAGACTGAGAGCAAAATAAGACAAGATTTTTGGGAATAAAGCAATGCAACCCAAGCATGTCATTTGCAATTTGCATATTAAATTGGGTTCAATTTGGGCCACAATTTTATGGATGATGCGTCATAGCTACATGTTAAATTCCCACAACGTCTAAGCATATCTGGTGGGCTTGAGTTCCAACTTCGAACACATTTTTCAGCTATGGACTTCAGTTGTGTTTGGGCTTAAAAATTTTAGAGTAATGATTAGCAAAGTTTTATTCTGTCTTGGGACCTGTTTGGATTAGTTTATAAACAGCTTATTTGGACTTATCTATTGATATAAGCGCTTGTCAAAGTGTTTGAGAGAGCTTATGGAAACAGCTTATGAGTGTTTGAGAGAGCTTATGGAAACAGCTTATGATAATTCCATAAGCTGTTTTTAGATTATTTTGATAAGCTCTTCAGGATAACTTATGAAAACAGCTTATAACTTATATGAAAACAGTTTGACTATATTTTCTCTTTGATTATAGAAATAGCTTATACATAAGCGCTTATATGATAAGCGTTTATCTTATAAACGCTTAATTAAACCGTTTACCTAAAGAAGTCCTTACTCCGATGCATCATCTAAATATTAAATCTATCTAAATTCTATTTACACCAATAAAATATAGAAAGCACAAGTATGATGAAGCATTCCAATCATTTAGTATTCCATATCCTAAAATAAAAATGCTACATAATACGAATAAGAATCAAAATCAGATGAAGTGCTAATCAATTTATAGAGATTCTACGTGTGCCTGTCTTATAACAAGTTTCATGCCTTTCATTAAGAAATTATAAAATGTAAGCTTAGATTTAAATCTTACCAAGATAAATAAGGTATGTGTTTAACAAAGAGAGAATAATATCCCCATTAGGGTATTGGAAAATCATATGCACTACAAAAAGAAAAGTCATGCATCTATTTCATATCTAATAGTACTGTATTCTTCGCTTAAATTAATTAAATCTGTTAAAGTAATTGTCAGTGTCTTCAAATCTGGAGCTGTCATTTTGTCAGTATAAATCAGGAATGTTTGGCATTATTTAAAATAATAATATATTAGTAATCAGAATAAAGGACAGCTTTTGCACTATGTGCAGGCTTCTACAAACAAAATAAAAAATTGATACTGCATTCAAGTTTCCCGAGAACAGTCAAGTTTCTTCATGATCTTTGTAATAATGCAGCCATATGTGTGACAAGTGGTATTAGGGCTAACAGTTCGTTTGGGACAAGTATTGAAGATGATGGATCCATGTGTAAGGTCTCTTGTGTCGAAAGTTTTCCTAATAATAGGAAGGTTAGGTGACATGTTTCATTGCAGAAAATGAATGAGGTGGTACAAGTACGAAGAAGAGCATGTATGACCCCAATTTGGAGGAGACGTCATTCTTGATTACACTGTCAAATATTTGAAAGATCTTTTTCACTTGAAAATGAGTGAACGAACACTTGAGAGATTATTGAGAATTTCAAATGTGGGTGATATGTGGGCAAAGAAGTCACACATCTGAAAATAATGTGCAAGTTGAAGGCTATAGAAATGGTAAAGACATATAAGCTTAATGCCTTAAGCTTTTTGATGTCAAGTGAAACTTATATGGTTATTTGCATTAAAGTCTTTTTATATAAACAACTTAATTAAGTATTTATTTATCATACGAGAGCTTATGGCCTTTAATTCTTTTTAATTTATTTCAATAAGTTTTCATAAGATATTTTCATAATCATAAGCCCTTCAAACGCCTGCTTAATTGTGTATATGATAAGATAAACCTAAATAAACTCTTCCAAATGCTTCTAAATATAAATCTGGACTCTACATTTATGTGTAGATCTCGAGTGGTTGGTACTGGTTTTGCGGATGCTGGTGAGAGATGCCAAATGTGCAATATGGCTGGTGCTTCAATTCCTTGTTTGCCTCTTTATTCAAATTTTACTATAGAATCCAAGACAATGGCCCGTGGAGGTGTTGGATTTAGCACCTGAGTTAGCATTCATGATGTGATAGAGTCATACAAAGGTGATTTGCTAGAAGATGCCTGTTATGTTGTTTAACAATTTCGGGGTGTAGAATATTCGTTAAAGGGCCTCATTCTTTTTCGTTGATGAACTGCTTCTTCCTGATACTATTTTCCGATTCTAATTTCATGAAGTTACACTCTATAAAAGACAATCTTGTGATGTGATATTAATTCAAGAAACTAAATTGTATTTTAATTCATATTATAATTCGAGAAGTAAGAATCTATCTGTAAACCATGCCCTCTATAACAAACCTGCCCACTCCACGATACATCCGTTGCCACAACAATTGAAAACTAATTTAATTATTCATACATTTAAATATATTATTGTGATTACATTTGCGCTCAATTGATATGCATCGTCGGTTTAAAATTTATTATACTATCAATCAATCAGAAATCATGATATGAATGACTTTTAATATGGTTGGGATAAGAGTCAAACTTTTTTAATGATATGTCAATTTATGATTGATTGACAGTGTAAAAAATCTTTACAACGGACAGTAAGTACCAATTAAATCTTTTATATAATTATATATTTCTACTCTGCATAAATGTATAAATTTTTGTTTTTTTTGAAGAAAAATATATAAATTTTTATTCTTTATCATATTTCGTATGTTTTACAAGTTAAGGTTCAAGTTAAAAATATATTAAAAATAATTAAAAACTTGAAAAATATGGATAGGAATGTTAAGGATGAAAAAGAGAAAAATATATTTAAACAACAAATAGAGTAAGCAATTAATATAATAAATCAATTTTCTCTTAAAAAAGAGTATGCCCAAATTTATTATATAGGGATTTTCGGGCCACACATTTGTAACACGCATGCACATATTAACAAGGAATTAATGTTTTATTTTATAACTTCTGATGTATAATTTACAATAACAATAATCAAGTCTTATTTTGTTTTTTTTTTTTTTTTTTACTGAAGTCTTATTTTGTTAAGTAAGGCTGATTAAATAATTTAATTAATGTTATTAAGCTTGACTCAAATGCATAAAAATTTAGATTCAATGAAGTTTTACTTCGAATGTGCATAATTTTATTTTTTAGGTTTTTAGACTATCTCTGTGCGCAACTGTGGAGACTAATCTTATGAGACACTGGACGGTATTGAAGGGTTGACATCTCGCAATCAGGTTTTCTCCGTACACAAGAGTCAGAGATCAAACTTCTGATAATTTGCTTAAGGGATCCGAATCCGTTACCACTTGTACCAACCGTGTGTTGGTAATGACTAAAAAATTTCAACATGAATTGGTTTATTGAAATGAATGCCATATATAGTATATACTTGATAATTGGGGGTGAAAAACAGTGCCGCAGATGCTTTTCTTTGGGCTTTATCTGCCACAACTTATACTATACTTACCTTGATATGTAAATTGGTTTTCACCCAATCAAAAGAAAAAAAAGAAAGGTTTTCATTCCTGTAAATTCGTTGTCAAATTGGCTCGTCTAAAATTCTAATTCATCTAGTGTCCAACCTCTAACATATTGACCTAATTCTCCATGACAATTATGAACTAGCATATTACTCGCAACTCTGAATCTCACTCACCCACACGCAACCATTACCCGTTTATCTCTGAAAAACAATAATAAATAACCGCAGTCATAATGAAATTAATATTCCTATAGAATATTGGTGTTCTTGGTGAAGAGTTCTTATATTCTTCACCAAGTATTTATTTTTACTTTAGTATTTTTTTTATTGTGTGTGGAAAAGATTTTGTCGAGTGGGGCAAAACTCACTTCGGTGATTTCTATGTCTCGAAAGGGATTAGTTTTCGACTATCGACTAAGGATACTTTTGTACACACAAAAAAAAAAGGGTAAACAATAAAAATCGATCACCATATACCTGTCCTAACATATCATTTTTTTTTATAAAACCAATCAAACAGAAATAAAGAAAGAATATATTTAACATTTGTAGACTAGAGCACTAATTAAGGAATCAAGAAAAGAAATTTTTTGTCAGGAGTTGATGTATTTAATATATATTTGAAGAAATCATATATTTAATTTTTCAATGAAAACTTATTTTTTATGGTCATGCTAATCAATGTCCATAGGACACTGGTTAAGGAATAAAATTTTTTTTTTTGCTAACGAGTACCCTAAAGGCATTGGTTAAAGAATCAAGAAATTATAAGTTTTTATCGAAAATCTAAATACACAATTTTCTATAAAAACTTAGTTTTTTTTTTTTTACTCCTTGACCAGTTAGACTTAGAACACTAATTAGCATTCTCTTAAAAAATAAGTTTTTTTTAAAAATTTAAGTTTATTACTTCTTCAAATATTGAATATATCAATTTCGAATGAAAAATTCTTTTCTTGATTCCTTAACCATTGATTAGCATTCTCCTTTTTTTATTATTTCTTAATCAATATCCTTAGGACACCGATTCCTTAACATATTTTACTCCCTCCGATCCTTAATATAAGTGACAAAATGGTCTTTTTTTTGTCCAATATATATAAAAAAAAAGTGACCAATTTTTAAGCAAAAATTCGTTTCTACCATTATTTATTGTAAAATTTATATATAAAAGAGATTCAACAATTCTCCATGCAAGTGCTTTGGTTTTGCTTTACTCATTGGTCAAATAACATAGTGTTTGAATTTAGGAATAAATAAGTTAGTTGAATTAGAAGTAATTAAATATGGACATTTGTGGAATAAAATTTAAAATGAATTGATTTCAATAATTTTTCTTTATCTTGATGAATTAGAATTTTATCATTTCAATAATTTTTCTTGGTCTTGATGCTAATTCCTCCATCATGTGGAGTGCATTAATGACTAGGTTGGCTTAGTAATTTGATAATTTGATACTAATTAGCTGGATCTTACTTTGCCGGAATTCTTGTAATTTGTTGCTTGATGGAAACGGAAAGTAACTGAAAGTGGAAACGATGATAAATATGTAAGACAAAGACCCTGCACATGATGGGGAACATGCATGCTCCAATGCTTGCTGGTTGATCATGCTCATAGCAAAACCAACCGCACTAGTGCCCAGGGCTTGCGATACTTTTTTTTTTTTTTTTTTGACAGCAGCGCTTGCGATACTTGTATTTTGCTTAATGACAATTAAAGAAAATGTATTAAAATATGTCTTTTTTGGTTTATTATCTAAAATAAAAGTAATATAAGAATGATGGAAAAAATAATCATATCATTTGAAAATCAAGTTTTGAACATCATATTTGATACTGTATACATTTATTTTTATCTTTCACTTAACTTTTATCCTCTTTATATACACTTATTCTAAAATATAATAAAAAAGTCATGTAATATTCTTATTTTGATGTTTAAGAAACAATAAAAAAAAAAAAACAGTGTACAAATATTGTCCGTCTTTGGTGAATGACTAGACAGTGTTTTGTTTGAATGTGAACATTTTTCTCATGCTTTTCAATTTTACAAACCAAGAACAAAACCAACAACCTTTTAAGTTTTCATAGGCCCAATGATTACTTTTATTGGGTTTTGCCCGAAGTAGGTTTTGTTACGGCAGAACTTTATATTGAGCAATCTCTTTCGTTTTTACCTTTCATCTTGTGTACATCTTCCAATTATTATAATTGGGCGAATATGTGCAATGGTCATGTCATAACTATTTTTATGATATATAAGAATAAGAATTGTTCTATGTATTAATTTTTAAAAGACAAAAATATTAATATTAAATATTTTTCAGAGTGATAAAAATAAACATTTTCATATTCAAAATGAATTAACGTTTTATTTTTTTCCTTTTATTATTTAAAATTTAATTGTTTCTAAAATTTAAGTTTACCATTCAAGGTGAAAGTTTTATTTTATGTTAAATACTGGCATCATACAATTTGATTTTTCGTAAAATCAAATAATGAAAATTGTTACTCTAGTAATTATCTTATTTTAATGCTGAATTTAATTTTCTTTTTTTTTTTTTGGTGCTATGAATCTAATTTTCTAAGAAATAAGTTTAATAGCGAAACCTAAAATCACCAAGGTGAGGAGTACATAATGCTAGTTGCACTAGTACTGTAATTTCAATATCACACTTTTTTTTTTTAAGAGTATCCTGCATGCAATTATGGAGACTGATCACATGAGATATTGAACAACATTGAAGGGTTGACCTCTCCCAATCAGATTTTGTCCGTACATAAGAGACATGGATTAGACCCTTGACCACTTGCTTAAGGGCCCCAACTCGTTACCACTCGGACCAACCACATGTTGATCAATCATCACTATTTAAGAGTATGTATAATGATAACATAAATATTAAGAAAAGTCTCGACATTAACTTCAAATTAAAAATTGATGTTGAGTGTAATTAATTCAGCTCTCACAAGAAATTAGTGTAATTTCTTCTTTTGATTATTTTGATTATTTATCCTCATCTAATATAAAATGGACGGATAAGTTGTATCTTTTAAATCTTAATACTAATTTTTAAAATTAATTATAGTTCTATCAGTATCGATAAAAGATGATTGAATGATAAATTTAAAAAAAAAAAGCATCACATTGGTTAGATTTAGAGTAAACCATCATTTTGGTCCCTGAAAGTGTGAGGCGATGTCAGTTCAGTCCCCGAAAGTAGTCAAATTATGAAAAAGTCCCTTTGCAAACAAATTGGAGTGTGTGAGGCTGTGGCAACAATGTAGAAAACTTAGACCAACTAGTACATGCATGGTGCCTTCCACCACCTAATAAGCTGAAAGAAAATATTGATGGTTCATCAAAAGGTAAACATGGTACAACTTGAATAGGTGGAATCCTTAGAGATGAATATGGTACTATCAAGTGTAACTTTGCAACTTCAGTAGGAATTAGGGATTGAAATGACGCTGAGTTTATGGCAATTATTTTTGCAATTGAAATGTCATTACAACAGGATTAGGTGAAGGAAAAAGAAATTATTATAGAATCCGATTCTAAATCTTGGGTAAATAAAGAAGATGAGTGCCCATGAAACATGAGATTCTACTGCAATGAACTAAGAAACATTTTACTGATACTGAAAGATGTTTTGTTTGTGCATATAAATAGAGAAGCAGACGATATAGCTGATGCACTTGCAAAAGAGGGATCCCAAATAAATAGCAGATGGTTTATGTGGCTTAATTTCTTTAAATTTACTAGGAAGATATCAGGTACAAGGGTATCTATGTACAGCGGTGCTTGCTTAGCAAATAGTATGGTTGTGGTCAAGATGTTTTTTTCTGGTTTGACATAGAGAACTAAACTGGTTTTTTTTACTTATATAGTGTAATTTGGTTGAGAAATTATAGGACTAATGTAATTTTTAAATTGATTACATAATTGGGGTAAGTCGTACCTAAGATTTGCGACTTTCCTATAGAAGTCGTACATCTCAATGACGACTTCATTTTTTAAAAAAGAAAATTACGAATCATGATAAATCGTAAGTGATGATCACGACTTACCTAAAAAAATTAGAAAAGTGAAGTCGTGGATTCAATCCACGACTTATAATATTAACTAATTATAATGTTATATATATATGGAATATAAATTCATAATGTTGATAATAGAGAGTTCCTGTGTGTGTCTTTAAAGTTTCAAATTTGATCAAAATCGGTAGAGTTTTTATAATAGTAGTATCGTGCATAGTGTTAGGATTTAGGAGAAGTCGTATACCTCACTTATGATTTTCATAATGGATATAAGTGGTACATGACAAAAATGATTTTTATATTTTAATATAAAAAAATTAGAAAAAGTAAAGTCGTGGATTGAATGCAGGAGTTACCTTCATTCATAAAAGAAAAAAAAAATTTAAACAATGAAGTCGTATATGTTGTTTACGACTTCAGTGAAAATTGATTTTTTTTTTTTAATTTAATGAATATAAAACTGATTCGTCATTGAGATGTACGACTTCTATAGGAAAGTCGCAAATCCTATATACGACTTACCCCAATTATGTAATTAATTTGAAAATTATACTAATTCCGTAATTTTATAATTAAATTACACTATTTACATCAAATTCCCGAACTAATCTTTATGTGCATTTAAAAAAGTCTTACAGTGGTCTATCTCTAAGGGAATGAGGTCTCAGGTGCTGTTTTGAGTCCTAAAGTGTTTTGTTTTGTGTTGAACTATGTCATTTACTAGGGGTCACTTGCTGCAACAAACGGTCTGATGTGGCCTCTCTCTCAGGAGTGATTGCTGTTTTTTCTGAAGCTTCTAACGTTTTTATACAGGACTGCTAATAGGTGTATGGTGTACAAGTGCTGCAACAGAGGGAAGCTGCTCTATGTATTCCAGGCGTGAATAGGAGACTTTCCTATTGAAATCATAATTTTTTGTTTTAATCAAATGTAATAATTAAGATGGAGGCATTAAGAGTTGTGATCCTGGAGAGATTATCTATATACAAGAGTTTTTTAGAGCCTTTAGACAAATAAAGGGCACAGTGTGAGTTACGGAAGCAAGAGTGATCTTTCGCTGAAGCCTGAACTCAAACTAAAAAGGAGGAGGAACAACTAGGAGAAAATGGATGTTGTTGGTAATGAGAAAAAGACTAGCTTGTTGTGCCAGGAAAACCAAAATTGACAGGCAAGATGACAGTACTGCACAAGAGCTGATGGAGTGATGAGGCTGAGAATTTTTGTTTCTTTAATTGGTACCTGATACAGCAATGGGAACAAAACCAGAACATGATTAATGGAGCATACTGAAAATAACTCATGCTTTTGGCCTAGAATGGGTGTACTCGCTTGGTTGTGTGAGGGAATGTTTTCTGAAACTATTTGACTTATGTGTAAGGGATGTTTTGTTTTCATGGGAAACATTGTCTGTGATACAAAGCCTTTTTTATTTTTAACACCAAGGGTCTGTAAGAGGGGTGTTGGGAATG
The DNA here is from genome assembly GCA_039655645.1 of Ammopiptanthus mongolicus. Lineage (NCBI taxonomy): Eukaryota > Viridiplantae > Streptophyta > Magnoliopsida > Fabales > Fabaceae > Ammopiptanthus > Ammopiptanthus mongolicus. The sequence continues at coordinate 86,542,678 of CM077345.1, forward strand.
GTTGTGTATGTTTGGGTGTTTTTATGGAGACTTTATGTATTTTGTTGTTTGATTTTTCTGTCACCAAGCAAATGATAGGGTGTTTTCTGCTCAATCATTCTTAGAAGTTGAGGGAAGAAACTACTGTGATGCTAGAACAAGATCTACATGAATGAAATGAAACTTAATTATTGGGGAAAAATGTCACACATTCTTTAAAAGTTTATACTTTTTTACAATTAGGTATAAATAATAAAAGTTCTTCACCAAATTTAATAACCTTTTGAGTAACATGATAATATATTTATATTGATATTATTTGTTTTGATATATATATATATATATATATATATATATATATATATATATATATATATATATATGTATGTGTGTGTGTTTGTTGTAAAATATATCTTAGTTTTAGTTTTTTATTTCTTTAATCTTATGAAATATCAATTATAATATTCAAATTTATACATTATGTAATATATTGGGTTGATCCAATTCCAACCCACTTATTCGTGGGTTATAACCATGTTGGATTTGGGTCAAAGCAAATGAATTTTTCAAAATATCAGGCTGAATTCAGGTCAAACTAAACCCGTGTTGTCCCGTCATTTGATTGTCCCTAATCCAAACAAATAACTTTAAATATTTTTTAGGCAACACAAATCAAATTGATTGTCTTAAAATCACTTTTAAACACTCATATCCAAACATAAAACATATTCTAGTATAATTGATTATGAGTTTAATTGTTTTGCGTTATCATTGTAAAGTTTTTTACGCTGTCAACCAATCAGAAGTCATGATATGGATGATTTTTAAGTTAGTTATGATAAGAGTAAAACAATTATAATGATATGGCAAGTTATGATTGGATGACTATGTAAAAATTCTTTACACTGAAAGGGCATATTAATTAAATTCATTGATTATACATATAATCAATTATAAAAATAATTTTTTTTACAATTAAATCAAGTGGTCTTGCTAACTAGTGCCTTTAGGACATTGGTTAAGGAATTCATAAAAAGTATTTTTTTCTTAAAAAATTAAGTATCTTTTTTTTTTAGTTAGGAAATACAAATTAAGTTAAATTTTTTTTGAAAAATTAATTATCCAACTTCTCAAAATATTAGTACACTCATCCCAATAAATTTTTTCTTCTTTTGATACCTTAAACAATACCCTTAAGCTTTATCACAATATTTTTGTTTTTTTAAGTAATATTTCTATATATAACTGGTCAACATTTCCTTGAATTTTTTACGAATTTGGGTTAGAAAGAATAATAATCTTTCTTATGCCAAAATAAAAAAAAAAAAAACTTTCTCGTATGAAGCTAACAACAAATTATTTAAAGACATTGCAACAGCTGTCACTGGAAAATTTTCCATCACCGGAATAAAGAAAAAGGGCCGACAGTGATTGGTTATTTGCCTCATGTTCATAGCAAAATGGAGTAAAACTAAATTAGGAAATATAGAATTTGATTTTACTTGTTATGTGCCTTTTTTTTATAAATATCATAGTTTTATTTTTTATTTACACATATACCATTATTTTGATTTTAAATACCTATATACCACACTTTTTGTGTAAGTGGGAAGTAAAGGACCCACTTCTGAGGGGGCAATATTTCAATTTTTTAGTTATATATAGTTGGGAAGTCGCCCCCTAACAGCGACTTCCCTTCATTTTTTTATTACTTTATTTAATTAATTTAATTCTTAAATAATTTACTTAATTAATTTAAGAGTAAAGATTCAAATTGGTCATTGACAAAAAATCACGGTGATATTTTGGTCTCTGAGAAATGAAAAATACCAATTTGATTCTCAAGAATGTAAAATGCGAGTCAAATTAATTCTTTTTAGGGTAATTTTTAGGGACATTTTAGTCCCTGTCAGCCGCATTTTATATTCTTGAGGACCAAATTGATATTTTTTTTATTTCTCAGGAATCAAAACGTCACGGCAATTTTTTGTCGAGGACAAATTTGGATCTTTACTCTTAATTTAAATAGTTAATTAATTAATTTATTTAATTATAATAATTAATTAAATACTCCGAGTTTATGACTCTGAGTTTGGTTATTTATGGTTATTAAATAAGAAAAAATTTTATCACAGTTTTCAAGACTTAATAAGATATATTAAATAGTCTGTTTTTATGAAAGTAAAACCAGCAAGTTTTATTTAATGTTTTAATTGGTGTTTTGGGTAACAAACGTGATACCGGTTTAAGAGTGTCACACAAAGGGTCGTCCACAGTCAACCCGCATTCATACAGAGATGGATATCAGGGAAAGTGATCACCATAAGATATGTGGTCTGTGTCGGAATGAAGGTCATAATAGTAATCGTCCTGAACCTTCTACGCAACCGTAGAATATTTGTAACTTTAACTAATGTTCAATATTTTCTATAAGATCTTTATTCATTTTTATTATTATTATGGTGTTAACTAAATAAATAAATTTATTATTTACTATAATAATTAATTATAACAATTTCCATTAATTAATTATTATAATTTAATAAATAAATAAATTAACTATTAAAAAAATTGCAGTGACGTTTTGATCTCTGAGAAATAAAAAAAATATCAATTTGGTCCTCAAGAATATAAAATGCGGGTCAAAATAGTTCCTGACAAGGACTAAAATGTCCCTAAAAATTATCTTAAAAAGAATCAATTTGACTAACATTTTACATTCTTGAGAACCAAATTAATATTTTTCATTTCTCAGGGACCAAAATATCACCCTGATTTTTTGTCAATGACCAATTTGAATCTTTACTCTTAAATTAATTAAGTAAATTATTTAAGAATTAAATTAATTAAATAAAGTAATGAAAAAATGAAGGGAAGTCGCTGTTAGGGGGCAACTTCCCAACTATATATAACTGAAAAATTGAAATATTGTCCCCTAAGAAGTCGGGTCCTCCGACTTCCCACCTACACAAAAAAATGTGGTATATAGATATTTAAAATCAAAACAATGGTATATGTGTAAATAAAAAATAAAACTATGATATTTATAAAAAAAAAAAAAAGCCCTTGTTATGTATCCTTTTCTCCCCTAAAATAACATGAAAAATAACACTATGAGATGCTAAAAGAACTTTTCTTTTGATATTTTTTTTTCTTAGGTTAGTAATTTATACTTATCTTGAAATGAATAGATGTTTCCCTCACCCTAATTTTTTTTATATGTATATATATATATATATATATATAATATATAGCATCGAAGGATTAAAAAAAAATCAGTATTAAATTGATCGGCATTCACATTCAACTCATGAATATCTTATTTGAATATAATCAGATTATAATTTATCAACATAAATTTAGAAGTGTAGCTACCATTGTTTTCAAGTGAGATTTAAGATTTTATGTGGTAAAAATAAGCTTATATAAGATGGAGAAAATGAGACAAGAAAAATAATTAATATTAACTACATATGACCAGTCATGGGTCAACGATGGATTAATTAAAAATCAATCGATTGGTCACCAAATTACTCCGACAAGCACAAGTTCACATGTTAATTAGTTGACCTTTGAGATAAGTGCAAGAAAATGAAGTTTCTATTGGTTCTTGCTTCTGACAAAATAGTTGTAAACTTTTCAAAGAAGAATCTAAAACATAATTTGGTAGGTACTTTAAGCCAGTTTAATTGATTAAGATGAGTGACATTAATTGCGAGTACATGGGTTCAAATTCCGACAATGTGTTACATTCCTTTCTCATTCATATCTTCCCTTCTCCCTACCCATATAAGATCTCTTATAAGCCTCCCCATATACCAAAAATAAAAAAATAAAACATAATTTGACAGTAGGGTTGGACATCGAGCTGGTTCGAGCCGAAAAAACCCAACCCGATGAAGACCGAAGATCCGATATCCTCACCCATTCCATACCGTTTGTGCCACCGGATTGGGCGAATGGCGGTTTGGAAGGGTCGGCGAGTGGGTAAGGGCGGTTGAAATTCCAGAATGAGGGAAAATGAAAAGAATATCTCATAAAGCATCAAACTTTAAAAAAAAAAAAATCATTTTTTACAACAAATATGATGCAGAAGAAAGAATCTCAAACAATAGAATGAAACTAAACTAAAAAAAATCAACATTTACAACAAATCTCATGCAGAAATTTTCAAACTTTCTACCACGTTCGCATATGTGATGTAGATCTTAACATGCAACAACAGAGAGACAGAGAGGGGAGAGGATCTGTTGGAGGTGATTCGCAGTGAGAGGCGGCGAGTGGCGGAGCAAGCTATTTCGTGCGAAGGCTAGTGTGACGAGCAAGTTCGAGACGACTATGAACTGCGAAGAACGGTGGTTATGGTCTGTTGCGCTTGCATAGAAGGGTGGTGAAGTGGTGTTGTGAAGGTTGATGATGGTATTGTGGTTAAAGAGCATTTTGCAAAATGGAGGCTCTATGAGGAATAAGAGAAGAGGGGAAGTTGGAGGCTCTCTGAGGATTTTGCAGATAAAGGCTCCCTTGAGAGAGGCATGATGAGGAGAGGTTGAGAGAGGTGAGAGTGGCTAGCAGCTAGGGTTTGTAGAGAGAGAGAGAGAGAGTTGAGTGAGAAATTAGAAGAAATGTGTGGTAGGGTTAAGTTTTTGGTATAAAAAAAATTGAATGTCTATTTTTGCTGTCGGGTTCAGATTTCGATGGGTTTTATTTTACTTATCTGAACTCGTCCACGAATAACCGTCTCTAACTGATGTGAAGAACTCGTTGATCGGTCAAAATCGGCTCGCGTGTTGCAAACCTCTAGCCGGCCGTTCAAGGTCTGTTTGAAATGGCTTTTTTGTCCAGCCCTATTTGACAAGGTTTCCTTAAGACTAAATTTTAATAATAATAATAATAATAATAATGTTTTGTAAAGAAAAATTGTCCTTGTAGTAAAGACACTTTTTTTACGTCATTTAAATACTAAATATAGTAATTTTTTTATATTGAGAAGGGGCAAGCCTGAGGAAAGACAACTAACGGGCTCGAGATCATGCAAAAGAAACACCTATATTATCATGAAGTAAAAGCTCTAAACATCCCTTAAGCAAGACATGCAAAAAATTTTAAGACCTTGGTTAACAAAGTGAGCAAACTCTGCCAAATAGTCTGCAACTCAAGAAATGCACAATCAACTTTTCTTTACTTTTTTAGATTGAAATATCATTATTTTTTTAAATGTATCTCTCCTAGCAATGGAATTAGCAGTTGTTTTTGGCATCCGTGATACTTATTTACTTTTATATGCAGGTATGTTAGGTGGAATCTCCATTTCAAAAGACGAAACACATATGTTTCTCGCTATGACGGCTTCTAGGGTGAGAGATCCTATCATGTCTTCCACTGTGAGAGATCATAAAGAAGGATATCTACGCAAGTTTTAAATTATTTTTAAAACCTTAATCTTTCCAAATTTAAAAATTTCACATCTCTTTCTCTCTCACCCTCCCCTCAATCGAAATTAGACCTCACCACTACAATCTCTTCGGAACACCCTCTTCCTCCATCCGCCCACAACTTCATCAGAGTTCCACCGCACAGTCGCCACCTCCTTCGCGCACAGTCATCACAACCAGCGGCTACTGTGCACCGTCGTCTAGATATGATCTCCTCGCACGCAACCACCAATCCCACGCACAATCAGTGCCACTGCCGCTACCACTGTCGCACGACGAGCTTGCCGTTGCGCCTCGCCGTTGATCCGCCTTTACCAGTGACGTGAGCCTCGACCGTGAGTTTTCTAGAGCCTCTTGCGCTGGTCTTTGCCGGGGAGAGGCCATTAACGGTAGCGACGGTTGCTACATGTTTGGGGAACCTCGCTCCGCCGCACATAAGCACCTCCTCCACACGCAGCCACCGTCCATCACTGTCGCAGTAGTACCACCAGAAGCAGAGAATCATTCCATCACGAATCAGAATGCACCATCTGTAACACCCTGCTTTTTCACTTCTATGTATATACGTGTTAATACTTGCTTATAGATGTTTGCATATGTTGTTTTTGCTTGTTTTGGTGCATAAGCTTATAGTTGTAATAGTTCAGCCTTTAGAATAATCAATTCATCCTAGTCTAAAGGATGCGTTGGAAAGCTTAGAGGATTACCTACAAGTCTTATTCAGGTGTCGATGCCCAAAATCGATTGGGAAATCGATTTCCAGGTGAAGAAATCGATTTCCAGAAAGTGGAAATCGATTGTTTGAAGGGCAAAATCGATTTCTTTGATAAGAAAATCGATTTGGCCAATCGATTTCCATGGATGTTGAAATCGATTTCCATGCATGTCAGAGCTTGTGTACGCGTTTGGGTTACTGGGCTATGCTGTGTACGGCCCATTCGTCCTAAAACGTCCCTAACAGTTATATATACCTAGCATATGACCTAAACCTAGCATCCACACCCTATTGTACACACTTTTTGCCTCTTCTCATCCCTAAGAGCTCTAATTGATCTCTTGCTCTAGAAAACTCAAAGGACGAATCCTGTTTTGGTGTTCTTCGTCAAGAACACGCCGTTGTTTGGTTAGTCTATCCCTGTTGCTAGAGTTAATCTCCTAAGTTAGAAACCAAGGTGAGTTTCTAATCCTAGATTTGTTTTCCCTTTCAATCCTTAACTTAAAGATCGACTCTGCTTTCCAGTGTTGCGATTATGATCAAGTGCTGAACCCGTAAGAAGGAATTGTAGCAGAATTTGGCTCTGTTCTCTTTCCTTTAGGCTATGAATCGTCATACCAGGTATGGGGGGAGAAAATTGGTCATGAATATGTGGGTTTTGGGATAGGTTAAGATGAAGGGGTTAACCCATGACCCCTATGTATGCCTTCGTGTGCCCATGAATGTTGTTATGTTGTCTTCTGGCTATATGAGTATTGATTGATGAATAATCTGATGTTATAACATGTTTATAATTATGAGTATATGATTTATATGATTGTTGATGAATTGATGATGATGAACATGTTGCATATGCCATGATATGGTGTTCTGTTAATCCTATGCTATTAGAACATAGTTATAGGGAGAAAATAAATAGGCAATGTGAGATTGATGACCAAGGATTAGTTTGAGAACCCTTAGGTTATGATTCATGAGTGTTGGACTAATCAAATTGGTGATAAATAGCTTAGGCTCGAATGATATGTTAATTAGAGAACGTAGACCGGTCCAACAGCGGAGGAAACCCACTGTTGTATGATCTGACACCCAGAAATCGATTTTCAGCACATGGAAATCGATTTGACTCGACCAAGAATCGATTTCCAAGGTGTGGAAATCGATTTGGCCTTGTAGAAATCGATTTCTAGAATCGATTTTCCATTGTTCAAAATCGATTGGGGAAATCGATTTGAACATGTTGAAATCGATTTCCAGAGATTGGAAATCGATTTGAAGACCTGAGAAATCGATTCCAGAGAATGGAAATCGTTTCTCACGTGCCCAGGAGCAGTTTTGACCCCTTATGCTTGATGGATAGTGTTATGTACACTTGTTATAATCTTAATAAGATGTGAATTGTGGTTTAGATATTAAGATTAAGTTATAATCTTAATAAATATATGACTTGAGGTGTAACTATTAAGGTTAAGTTATAATAAAATATGGATTGAGGGTTTATATAAGAAGATTAAATATAATGCTTAATAAAGGTATTGTTAAGTTAAGACTTAAAAGAACAATTAGTAAGACGATGATGTTATTGGTAACGACGTACTGTTACCGATATTGTTGGTTAAATCATTCTTGATGCTTATTGGTCAAGTTTGATGTTGATAAATCATCTTTGATACTTGTTGGTCAAAGTTGATAGCCATGTAATGGCATGATGGTGGATGGTTGGACATGTGTTTGCATGTTGTTGAGCATAGCATGCATCATACGTTGACGTTGATATGTTGGGTGGAAAGCAAACGATGAATCGCGATAGTGGAGGCCATGATGGGTGTTATCCCGGCCTTGCGGGTACATTGGGTAGGGAAATTCTAGGTGACATGGGTTAACTACCTATTGTCGGAGTGACCTAAAGGATAAGCTTGAGTACCCTAACTAGCCACTATACGTTATCAGGATTAGTGAGAGTGTTCGGGGATGGCTCATGGTCTGGCATATCATCCACGTTGATAACCGGACATGTACTCCTAATTGTCTTTCCAGAGTTATAGTTGTTGGCCACATGCATACGGAGTAGTGATGTTGCATTCGCATTGACATGCATCTTTGATATATTATACATGTGTTGATTGATGTATGTTGTATGTCATCTTAATTTCTATTCCATTCCGTTTACGTATATTTATGATCGTATTTCTCACCCCCATCTTTTGTTGTTCTTGTGCATATGATGTTGCATGTGCAGAGGAGGGTGAGCATGCTGACGAGCAGTGATCCCGTGGAGATCTCTCTTAGTAGTAGTAGTTAGGATTTATGTTCACTTGTTTAGTTTTATTCCGATGTATTATCGGTATATGTATACCAACTCTAATTATGTGACATCGGGTTTCGGGTTTTGTTTATGATAATGTTTTTCCGCAGTTGTTTTATGTTTAAAACGTTTTCGGATCATGTGGTACTTGCTACCTTTTAAGTTAAAGTTTTTAGTCTTTATTTAACTGGCATGCTTTATTTAATTTTATCGTATGCGGGATAGCGGGTGTCACACCATCATATGCAATTCCTCCTTCGTGCGTAGCCACTATGTCAATCCAGCGACCACCGCACGTTCGATGCCTAGACGTTGGTGTTGTCAGACCTGCTTCAGAGAGGAGGAGGGAGTGAGAGCAGCATGAAGGAGGCGAAGGGAGAGATAATGAGAGGAGTGATGAATTTTTTAAAGCTGAAAAATTTAAGGATTATAAAATAATAAAAGTTTTGCAAAAAAAGGACTGCTCATGGTAAAAAATATGATCACGTCTCTCATCCTAGATTTTTCCTTCCCCTTATATATAACAAGTAAACGCAGAACTTTCTTCAAGCATCTTAAATACCCCAACTTTTATTTTTCTTTTGGCAATATCGTAACTTATAACCTTCATTTAGTCTAACCAACTAATATAATTTTAGGCAATTATTGAGGGCTTAATCTTTAGTCTACCCACAGTACAGTGTAAAGTCAAAAGATACATCAATAGAGTCGGATAATGGGCCGTGGATGACAAGTGTCGCCCAGAAAGTGACCAAATAACATTTAATTAGGAAACGTTAGTTGCTTGTTTTATTAGAAAATTGAAAATCAAATCTTATTTACAGTCAACCACATCAAACCTTAAGCATATTTGTAACACGTGTACTTTATTATTATTATTATTATTATGAAGCCGACTTTTTGTCTTTTTTTTCTGACATTCATTTCCGACACACTCACACACGTTATGGTAAAAACTTGTGTGTTTTCTTTTTAGGGTGTTACTAATGCGTGACCCCTGTATACTGTTAAAATAAATTTTTGTTAGAAATTTAAGTATATAATTTTTTAAAATATTAAATATATCATTTAATAATAAAAAAAATTTTTCTTTTGATTTCTTAATCAATACTTGTTGGCATTCTCTTTCTTTTTAATATGTGGGTATTGCTAACAAGTTTCTATAGATATTGGTTAAAAAATCATAAAAAGTAAATTTTTCTTGAAAAATTAAATATATAACTTATCAAAATATTAAATATACTTCTTCCCAATAAATTTCTTCTTCTTTTAATTCCTTAAATAATACAGACACCGATTAGCATTCTCCTTAATATATCATGACTCTATATATAAAAAATTATTTTTTAAGATATAATCAAGAAAAATGCTAACAACATATCCTCTAGCACTCTATTTTTCACACACTCTATTTTTCACACACTCTATTTTTCACACACTCTTTCCTATTGATTGAAATTCATGTGGGTCCTAAAAAGTTCAAATGGGATGTACATGAATTAGTGAGACCCATTTCTAAAATAGTGGGATCTATTTAAATTTTAATCAATAGAAAAAAGAATATAAAATAATGTGTTTATTACACTCCTCATTAATAAATATTTAAGTAGAATTTTCTTTTAACAACACTTTTTTCATGCCTAAACGTTTTAATCAAATTCAAGAACGTTTATATTGAAAAATAAAAAAAATAATTCAACAAGGTCCAACACGACAGCACCATTGATAAATATTTGAGTTTCTTAAATATGTTGTTAAATGTTCAATCATATCATGTATATGAAAAAAACTTTATTTAGATAGATAAAATTCACTTCGATTATATCTCAAAATGAATTAATTTATAACTATCAATTGGAAATACTCTTATAAAAAAAAAATATAAGTGAAAAAATAAATTAGTATAGGTTAAGGCGTGACAAGCCTGCAACGTGGATAATAGAAAAAGGAAAGAAAAGAAACCACTATTTAAATTAGTGAGTGCCTGCAATAACATTATCTTTAAAATCTTATTCCGTATTTAACTTTCCTTTTGTTTCCCACGTTTCCCATTGTTAACAAAATAAAAAATGTAAGAAAAGACATTTCTCAACTCTTAAAATAGGATAAGATTTCTCTTACGGTTGAATCTAAAGTAAAAAAATAAGAGTATATTCACAATTAATTAATTAAAGTGAGTTAATTAAATCATAATGTACTTTAATTAATCAAAGTCGGATACACACTTATTTACTCATTGACATCTAAGTTCACTAGCTCACTTTAGAGGAGCTTTTCTCCTTAAAATAATAATGAATTTGAGTACGATATAAGGCTTCTCTAAAGTGAGTATATGTATAAAGTAAGAAAGTAAATGTGTATCCATCCTTGATTAGTTAAAGTGGATTGAGATCTCAATGCACTTTAATTAATCAAGGGTGAATACACTCTTTGTTTTTTATTTTACATTTTTTGTCACTTTAGAGGAGCTTCCTCTCATCAATTTAAAGAAGTGTTTATTATCATTCTTATTTTATTAATTTATATTAAATAAATTTTAATATGTTTGTTTCAATAGTTTAAATTATATTATTTAACAAAAAAAGAGTTTAATTGTTATGTATTGTTAAATTAAATTTTGTATACTGTCAACCAATCATAAATCATGAGTGACTTTTAATATAGTTAGGATAATAGTTGAACATTTTTACTAATATGATAATTTATGATTGGTTGATAGTATAGATAATTCATATCATTTAAATTCAAAAAATAATGAAACAAGAGTAGTTATAAATATAAATGAATGACAAACATCTCACTGAGTTTAATGTATAGCAAAAGAATGCCCTCGTTTCACATTGATCGTGAATTTAGGAAATGAGTGTGATCTATCATAATTGATAAGGACTATTGATAAGGACTGCAACAAGTAAAAGAGGGAAAAAGCCTTGTTTCTTTGCTTCTTCAAAGGGTAAAGCGAAAAGTAGAAAAGGATATAAGAAGCATGAGATTTGGGAAAAAGGTAATGGAAGGAAGTAAAGAACGAAATAACGAAGGTTGTGAGCAAAAAGTAACGATAAAAAGAAAATATTGCGCCTGTTGACAAAGACAAATTTGAGGCTAAAGAATCATAAATGATCTCAGAAAAGAAGCAAATAAGAGAAAGAAAATTGGAAAAGAGGTTATGGTGGGTTGTTGTTGCAGAAAATTTTAGAAAAACTCAATGGAATCAAACTAGAACGAACAAAAACAGCTCATAATAATTTGTATTGAAACTACGTCTTTCACATGTGTGTATATCTCTTTGAGGTATCGGATACAAAAATCAGATTCGGACGATAACACAAATGTGAGATTCTGCTTCTTATTGATAAAAGGTCTTGACCAAAAGGGATATTTCTTTTATTTGTTCATGGAAAATAATAACGACAGTTTCTCTTACTATAAGGTTTTATTGTATCCCCCCCCCCCTTAACTTTAGTTCTTATGTAATTTTAGTCCTTTAATTTTTATATGCCCCATATATATATTGTATTAAATTAAATGATCAGATTGGGACCTCTCTGTTCTCTGTATCCCATCGCACTGCATGCAAATCATCATTGTCTTCATCGATATTATGGGGGTGTATTGAATTGAGATTTTAAAAGATTATTTTGGTATAAAAAAGTTTTGTGGATTTTAATAGACAATGTATGAATGTAATATTGACTTATAAGATTTTTATAATCAAGATTTTATTGATTGGATTTTAATGGATTTATATTATAAGAATTTATAAGATTTGGAAGGATTATATGGATTTATATGTTTTGAAAAGAACACATAGTGGAGAATAAAATCATAATTTATAAATCAGATTTTATTTCTGTAGTGGAAATAAACATATAAACTCTAATTACAACATTACATAACAAAATCAATTTTATAGTAGATAAGATAACATATTCACATGTTTTTGTTTACATGTTATTATATTTATATAGTGAAAAAGAAAACGGTGAACTTAGAAAAATCAAATAACTTTATTTTCATAATGTCATAAATATTGTATTCTATACTTTTATTGTTTATTGTTACTGATATATGTTAGCCATCAAGAATATATAAATTTGATGTGTCATTACTTGCAAATCAATTTTAGTCTATACTTAGGTAGTGTTTGCCCCAACTTTTTTTGAGGCTTAAAAGCTACTTTAAAGTTAAAGTTAAAAATAAGTGTTATAATAGCATGTTTGAGACAGTTTATTTTCTTGGAAAAAGCTTTCTTTTCCTAAAAGAAGTTTTTTGAAATTATTCTAATATGTTTGACAAATTACTTTGAAGTTAAAAAAGTTTTTTTTATAGAAAAAAGTGGTTTTTAAGAAAGTTAAAAATTTTAAGCTTATTTGATTTTTTTTTATTATTTTGAAAACAATCATATTTTTCCATTTTATCCTATATAACTAACTACCAAACAAATACTATTATTCTATACAAACAACTTCATATCTTTTTTTTTTTTAACTTATTATATAAAAGTATTTTTTACACCATCCAAACAAAATAGATTATCTTAAAATTATTTTTTAACAAGTATACCCAAACAAAAACTGATTCTCGTTAGAATCGATTATTACAATAAATATATAATCGGTTATTGAAGTAAATATCTTAAAATCCTTTTGTTTGGTAATTTATGTTGGGTTGAACGACAACAATGGGGAAAAGAGAGGGGGAGGGAGGGAGGGAGAGGGGGAGAAAGGAGAGAGATAGAAGGAGGGAGGAGAAAGAAATGTCAAAGCATAAGGTGAAGAGAAATAAGGATTGAGAATCCTGAGAAATCTAAGGCGTTAGGGTAAGACTTTTTGTTATTAAAAAATAACTCAAATGTCACACAAAGTCTTACAAAATCCACCTTAGAAAACAATCCATCGAAATCAGGAAGTTTTTTAATACCATAAGACTTTTTGTTACTTGTAAAAAGTCTTGATTGAATACCACTAAATTTGGATTCCCTCTTTAAAAAATCATAATAGTCTTGATCACAAGACTTATTTAGATTATTTAAAAGTCTTGATAGAATACCACAAGACTTTTTTATCATAAAAAAGTCTTTTAAGATCCTTTAAAATCTCAATCGAATACACCCCCTAAATTAATCTCCAATAAACCTTAAATTGCTGGTTTAAAAATAAATGGGTCACTGTTTCAGTATTAGATCTGAACGTACGAGGGTCTGCAGTTTTGCAAGATGTCTGTCACATTTGTATTATCTAGTTGATAACTTCCGTCCAAATGAAAGCACTGAAATATTTGTTAATCAACGCTGGCTGCTAATACCCATTTTCTTTGGTTCCCTCTTAGGAACCGTAACTTTATTATAGATTAAGTTAGGAATAAGAAAAACCATACTTGAGGTGTTTTAATTTTCTTATTTTCTCATTTTTTTATTTTTTTAATAATATAAGGATCAACGAAGCATGCCAGATGACAAAACGTCAGTCAAGTAGAACGCTTATGTCAGAAAACTAACAGTCATTGGATAGAGGGATTCAAGTTGCAACTTTTCAAAAATTGGATGATCAAATGTCCTCAAACAAATTAGAAGGACTAATAGCGCATATGAGCTACACTTGATGAATGAAAGTGCAATTAAGTCTATTTATAATTAATCACGGCTTAATAACAAATCAAGAAATTGAGCTTATGAAGATACCATTTGCACTTTTTTTCCTTTACAAATCTATTTTTTCTCTCTTTTAAACATAGTTATGGGATGGCTGGTCTGTTGGAGTGAATTGTTAAAAACTTGGGTTCTTCTCTTTGTGCCAAGTCTCACATTACTTGGGTATGGCTCTTTAAGGGACTTTATATGGTTGCCTAAAACTCTGGGTCGAGCCCCAAGGGGCAACCCATTTTTGTGGAGGACAGAGAATGCATATCAGTGTTCACGGGCACGCCACTATCGTCTGGTCTTGGTATTCATTTCATGTTTTCCGCCACATTTTTGTAACTAGCCTTTTTAGGATTAGGATTCCTTGCAATAGTCCATCTCTATCTCTCTCTAATTGCATTTTTTTGCTATTGTTTTGGACAAAGTAAATCAAGGGCTGGGAATGTGAGAGAAGCAAATCCAATGGTGATACATTACACAACTGCGACAAATACGTGAATTTATTATTGCAGACAATCCGGATCCACCGTTTTATGGCCATTGGTGACCTTTTATTTTATGCACGTTTTTTATTAATTGCTTTTAATTTGTTAATTGTTTTAATTACATTGATTATTATTTTTGCTTCTATAAGATCGAAGTTTTATACAAGAGTTGATTATTAAAAAAAAATGAAGTATACTTGTCTCCGAATTTCTTATTTTCTTGGAGTTTCGAGCAGTGTTGTATTTAGTGTGGGGTGTTGGTTGGTTAGGTTTTCTTCTGTTCAAGAAGGTCCTTGACAGAGGTTTGTTGGGTTGTTTCATCCTGGGGATATAGGGGTTGTATACTATTGCACAATAGAGAAATCCATAATTGATTAATCAAAGCTGAAAAAAAAAATAACCCAAAGTAAAGCACAAAGCATGTAAGAATCACATAAAAAGCTTCTCTGTATTGGATCTAATTCAGTAACATTTATTCAAAGCAAAACCCAAAAAGAAATTCAAATAGGTATGATATCACTTATCAGAGCAAAACCCAAATCACAAAAAAATGATATTAGAGAAAAACCTAAATCCTAGATGAAATCACAACCAAAATGACTTCATATATCAGTAAATACTTGTAGAGGTCGAGGAATCACAAAAGAAAGCACAAATGAAATCACATAAGCGACGAACCTGTTCTGCGATGGTCAAGGACAAAGCTTACGGATCACGCGGTGGAGGACAGTGGTACGAGCTTCACACGGTGGAGGGCGGTGCTACAAGCTTCACGCGGAACAGGTGGAACGAGGACGAAGCTTATGAACTTGCAAAGGAGAAGCTTCACGATGGCAGGAACTTCACGAGTCAAAGCTTACGAACGTGCAAAGTACGAGCTTCACGCGACGGAGCTTCACACGGAGGAGTTTTATGAGCCACTGCCGACAGAGCTAAGATATTTGGGAGAAGCAGAGACGAGAATTAGGAAGAGGAATTATGTTTAGTCTTCATTGACTCTTCACTCAGAAGTCAGAATACAAGAATTAGGAATAGGAATTGCCAATTGGGCTGTTGATGGAGAAAAAACAAATCAGAAATGAATGGCCTTAAGATACCTATTTTTGTTTGTAAATATTGCAATGGTCCGCGGGCTGGTCCGCAGGCCCAATCCATCTAACCTGCAAGTTAAACGGACCGAGCTAAAAATGTCCGCATTTAAATGATCCCATATCTTGTTTGATCCTAACCCGCACAGATCATAAGTTAAATGGATCGTCCGTGGACCCAAGTCCATATACCCAACTCTACATATGAGTATGATTTTCACCAACAATTCAGATTTCAAAACCAAAGTACTAATAGGGAGGGAAAAAAGTCAAACTTTATGCATGATAACACTTGGTTTCATATCATAATTAAGTTAGATCCTGTACTGATCAGTTAAACGTTCCTTCAAATGATTCACACATGATTGCGTAAAATATGTTCAGATGCATACCATGATACTATGCCAGCTTAATGATTGATGGTCTTCTTATAGTAGGTAGACAAATTTGTTTTGAAGGAAGGTAGATAATTATATCATTGAATATGGCAGTATGACATAAAAATGTCATTTGATATACATAAAAATGTCATTTGATTTCATTAATAAATTGTAAAGAAAAGGCACATCTGTATTTTTGGGCATTAAACCCATCCATAACCCTCATATGCTAATTTCGTGCACATTTTTGGGCATTCGGCACTTTTGTGGTAGTCCACCTTAATTTTTCTTTTATTGAATGTTATTCTATTTCCTTGTAGTAGTTGTATTTCCATTTAGGAGGTGTATAAGGTTCTTTAGGATAATTTTTTTTTCTTAGGAGAATTTGTAGCATTATTTTGCTGAAGAAAATTTTCATGTAAATGCAATATATTAGAGTGAAAAATTAAGATTTGAAACAAATTTTGATTGATTTTGTAATTCTAACCAGCGTGTGGTATCTACAGTATTGTTATTATTCCAAAGGTTTAAAAATGAGAAAATCCCTCTTGTGCTGTTTTATTGGAATAGTACTTTAAGGGTGGGTTTAATTTGCAAAAAAAATAAGGGGCTGTACAACATAAAAATAATTGTTTCATGTTTGATTTGAAAAGTGATCACAGGACAGGACAAAAAATGGGATGAGAGACTGGACAAAAACCCAAAATCTTGTCCCTTATTAAACTATGGGACAACTTTTTGTCTCAAGGACATACTACCCAAAAAGACAAAATTATTTTTACTTATTTACTACATATGTTCTCCTATCTTTCTCTCACTCTCTCCCATCTCTCTCTTTTATATTTATATATTTAATAGTTTATATATATATATATATATATATATATATATATATATATATATATATATATATATATATATTACTACAAAGGTTACCGCAATAAATTAACATTATTTTGTTTGTTCTGTCCATTATCCACCAAACATCATATAAGATAAAAAGTTGTCCAGTAATTTACAGGTTTGTCTTGTACTGTTCTCCTTGTCCTGTCTAGTCTCTTACTCTTTTGCAAATCAAACGCACCCTAAAAGTGTGTGAGGGTGTGGAGGTTCTTGTGTCAAATCTTTGTGTGGCTTCCATATCTTTCCTCTTCAGTTTTTTTGATGAATAAAAAGGGGTTAAACCCTAAACTAGAACAAATTACAATCCTCTAGGGAACCAAATCCCAGAAGCGTCTGCCCTTAAGAGATTACAAAGAAAACTAGATGGAAATTCAAAAACTTAAATTGAAAATCTAAGGGAAATACCAAACTTAGTTAAATCATCAGAAACTTGATTGGTTTCTCTAAGAACATGCTTTCAAATAATGCTTCCTTCTCCCTTATGAATTTCATGAATCGCTTCCACCAGAGCATGACAAGCATTTGTGCTGCAGCACCCATGTGTAAGAAGTTCCACATGAAATTGTGTTTTCTTTTTACCAATCTTTCCTCTTCGGTGGTGTTAATATCTTAGTCGTAATTTTTTCAACAAATTGTGTTTCATCATATATTACGAAATTTTAGATTCTGTTATGAAAAAAAACTTTTCATTGTACTTCATTTCAAATTGGTAAATATTATTATGTCTTCTCATAAAAGCAATATTCTGGTACAACCCAAAACACAATCTTCTATTCTCTTTTGATAAGGGCTTGGGTTGCTTCTCTGGTACTGTGACTAGAAAACTCCTTCCGGTTTGGTTGAGCTGCTTCTCTTCTTGGATCAAATGGGGGTACCTGCGAAGACACTCTGATGCCAAAGTCAACAAAGGGGAACACATGGTATGTTAATGAGATGGCATGTGAACTTACCTTCCTTTATGATCTCATGGCTTTTTATAGGGATTCCTTGAGTATGGTGGGAATGGGTCTCTGCCATATCGAGAGAGGGTCTCTCATGTCGGGTGGTCCCGGTTACCCAGGGAATGGCCCTCCATACCTTCTAAGGCAGTTCGTACTGGGGTCAGCGCGTTTTCAGGCGGCGGGGGCAGACTGACACGTGATTGTGGAGCGGCTCTGACAGGAGGCGTCGAGGTGGCCATGCTCCTAGGGGCATAGCCCTGCATCACCTAGTCTTGAGTGGTCAGTGCCTTGGTATTGGTTTCGTCCGGCTGTGAAGCTCGATTTGGTAATGGGTTTTGCGCATTGGGCCTTATTGAGCCGCATGTCTGGATTTGGGCTATAACAGGAACAAGTACTTTCATTTTTACTTCTCGATTTAATCATGTGTGATATGATGTTTATAAAGGTTTGGCTTTCACATCCTTTATAAGAGGTTGTCGCTATTTTGATATATTTATTGATTATTTTTCTTGGATATATATATTTGATGAAAGTTGCTCTGAAATTCATCAAGTCTACGTCACTTTTGCAACTGTGGTTAACACAATTCTCAAAATTGATCAAATAAGTATATTATTGCGATAATACTTTTAAATATTGTGATTCAAAACTTCTCAATTTTCTTATTGTTCAGGGTACCCTATTTGAGTTTTCTTGTCCTTATACATCTCAGCAAAATGGTTATGTTGAAAGAAAACATCGTCAAATCTTTGACTCTGTGTGACCCATGTTAATTTCCTCCTTTTGACTTGAATGCACTTGGGGCGACGATGCTCTTGCTGTTGTCAATGTCATCATCTGTTTTTCCTCTCTTAACGTTTTTTGTTGTGTGTGGTTTGTTCTTCATCCCATGAGTGCACTAAACTTGAGCCCCACGTATGCCTTTGTTGCTTTCTTGGTTATGATATTGAACATAAGGGCCACCATTGTTGGGATCCTTATCTCTCAGCATATTCTTATCTTTCATCATATCGCCTTTTAAGAAGATACCATATTCTCATCACTTTCTCGGTTCAAGTCTATCCCTTCTACTTTGACTCGTCTTTTCGCTAATCCCCTCTGTTAGTATATGCCTTAAAAGTTAATCATATTTTCAATATGTAGTTTGTACTTTGTGTCGTGCTATTCGAATGATAAAATAACACATTTTATTTATTATATTTGTTATTATTGTTTAATTAGATGAATACAATAAACTCCTTAGGATGGTACGTAGGTTATGTTGATGCTATAAGATGCCAAGTACATTACTTGATCCTGAGGTCATTGAAAAAAATTAGAGCAATATCCTAAAATGTTCCTAGTCGAGTATTATTGTGAATAAGGTCAATAATAATGCATAAAGACTAGTATGTGGAGATACTAATGATCATTGTATCTCATCGGTCATGGATATAAGATATCATGTCCTTATATAAGTACATATTAGACTAACGACGTGTTAGAAATGTTATGTGCATAGATCATTATATGAGTGTCATAAGCGGTTCTGATAATGATAGTGATGTATGTGGTGCTTTAATTTGAAATCACTATACTTTCCTACACGAGGAGTTGTATATTTTAATGTCGTCAAACGTCATCTGTAGTAGGTCGATCATAAAGTCGGTAGTTGGAGGAATGTGAAAGTGATGTAGTTGTGGTTTGTTCCTTCTATATACATGAGCAATTTGATTCAACAGAAGATGAGTAAATTAATGGTATTAATGATTATGACAACGATGATAATTGATTGATATTCTTAATTTTGTGAAACTTACTTTATTATTAACTATGTTTAGTATTTAATTCTTGAAATTATATATTTTTCTCTGTGCACAATTAATTATTATAGCACCAGTATTTAGCTGATTAATTATTTTAATGAATACTAACCCAATCTCTAATCGAATTATTATTTTCAACTCGTAATAAAGTAATTAATAATAATAATTGCAAGTTAATACATTTTTAACAATTAAATATATTAACAATATCCTTTTTCAATTGATTTAATTTTTCACTTTAACGAAGGAATTAACGAAGGATATATTCCATCGCTGAAGCATTTATCGCTAATTTCATTGAAATGTTTTTAAAATTTAATAACGGAATTACCGATGGATTCTTCAGCGATGGAATATGTCCGTCAATAAATTCAAATCAAAACATTAATGACGAATTTAGCGATAAAGTGCTTAATGTCGAACCATCTTTGTCGCTAATTCCGTTGCTAAATTCAAAGGAATAGTTTTGCCACGGATTTTGCAGCGAGATTTTCAACAATGACATACTTCATCGCTGAATCCGTTGCTAAATAGCAAATAGCTGAAGATCATAAATCAAAACACAATTTGTCGCTAAATCCGTCATAGTTTGTGATGGATGTGATTCTGTCATTAATTTCAACATTTTTAGTAGTGAATATATCCCCCTTTAATTGAATGAGAATGCAAAATACATGGTCATACTCAAATGAACCACCGTCGATCAGGGTGGCTGTATGTTGTACTTTCTTTACTATAAACAAGAAACAAGCATCAACATGCTTGATGCACTATTCTTCTACTCACCCTACTAGGTTGACCGAACTATCTGATCCCATCTCTCGAGGATGGGACTCCCAAGGATCATTCCCCCGTTTCATCGTAAGGTGATCCGTAGATGTGATGATCGAGTAGCTATTGACCTCATTTATTCAGTAAGTCTACTCACACATAATGAATTTTAGATCTATTTATAGGCCTACGACTAACAGAAATAATTGTACACTACTTACATTTCATACATGACACATAAGTAAAAATTTAACACAGGACCCATATTTTACATCACATTTTACACAATTAATGTTAAAAAAACCATAACCAAGTCTCAATCTAATAAATTCAACCAGCCAATCATCAAATATTTAAAACATGGGTTAAAAATCTTTTTGGTCCCGGTAAAATATCAAGAATTCGTTTTTAGTCCCTCATTTTGAAAAAGTCATTTTTTGGTCTCTCAATTTTCAAAATAGCTTATTTTTGGTCCCTAACGTTATCTTAATATTCAAAATAGGGACCAAATGTGAGCTATTTTAAAACTTGATGGACGAAAAAAATACATTTTGAAAATGAGGGACTAAAAACGACTATTTTACAGGGACCAAAAACATATTTAAATAGATGAGAACTATTTGATAGGTGAGTAAAATTTATTTATAATATTATCTTTTACAAGTTTATCTTTAAATTTTTCAGTCAAGAAAAATACTAGATATTTCTAAATTTACTATCAAAATAATTTGACATTATTAATAATTTTTAAGAAGTTTTCAAATATAATATGTGTGGTTTTTGAAATAAAAATAACTATTGTGTCATCTGAGTATTTGCAAATTTATTTTTTATTAATAAAAATTTAATAAGTTTTTTTTTAGAAAAGGCCAATATATTATAATACAAGGAGTACGAGTGGTACTCAAAGAACGATGAAAATTTTCTGCTTCAATTTTTTGTCATATTCTTTACTCCCTATCAATAACGATTTGACATTTAAGAAAATAAAATCACAACTCATTAATATTTGTGCTCATTTCTAACATTTGATTGGTGGGGAAGACATCAAAATACCATTTTTTGGGATAACATATTTTTATTCAGAAAGACAGTACATGTACAATCCAAGCTGCGACCAACAAATGCAGCCACAAACGCACCATCAGAGGCTTAGAAACAAATACAACCCCCAACCACCCTCAACAGGAGAAAAGAAAAAGCACCCAAAAACAGAGCCCTGGTCATAATACAGTGAATATAAAAGATGCACCACCCCTGTATCATATATCAGCATTAATCTTGGAAGCCTGTTAAAACATCTGAACACAGCACCAAAACGAACGTCCAACAAAACCACCGTACCCCTCAAATACTAACCTCTAATGCAATCAAGAGGGAACATAAACCACTGTGACATAAAATAACCAAATCCTCTATCATTTGTTCTCAACCAAAAATTCCAAGCTAGCATTTTTATCTTCTCCACCATGTGTTTTGAGAGACCATTTTGCGGTTGAAATACCAATCTATCACGATCTCTCCATATCACCCAAATGCATGAAAACCATATTACCATAAATCTATCTTCAATTTCTCGCCTCCCCTGTATCAATCCTGCAAACTGTAAAAACTGTTTGCCTCCCACATTGTGTAGTGCAGACACAATTCCTAGCCACCTCAATATCTCCCCCCATAACTTCACAGAATTCGGGCATTCAAAGATATGATTATTTAATTAAAAATCCAAATTATATAATAATTATATTATATGATTTTTTGCTATTTACGTAGAATAATTATGAGTTGTATATCCTTTTGATTAAATTACATAAAAAAACTATTAAAGAAGGATATTATAAAGGTTAAATATGTTTCTGATTCTTGTAAATATCAGAAATTCATTTTTAATCCCTTATTTTTCAAACATCCTTTTTTGGTTCCTCAATTTTCAAAATAACTCATCTATGATCCTTATTTTCAAAATTGAGCTAATATTAAAAATCAAAAGTGATTTATTTTAAAATTGAGAAATCAAAAAATAATTTTTTAAAAATAAAAAACTAAAAAAAAATATTCATCATTTTATATAAATTAAAAACATATTTAACTCTTAAAAGATTGTCATACTCACTCCACAGTCAATATTGACGTTACGTGCCAATGAATCACTTTTGGTCGGTGAAAGTCGCCGGCTCGGACTTTACTCTATATATTTTTTGTGGCTTCTGAATTTTACTAGAGTACCCTATTATGAACGCTATGTGATATTATCACAATACTTCATCAGTCTTCAGGAAAATTGAAGATTAGTCAACACATTTATATATATATATATATATATATATATATATATATATATGAAACGCAGAATTCAAATTAATTTTATAAATTTACATGTGATGATTATAATTGTAACAATATACTCTAAAGTTCCTTTTTTTTTTTTTGCTTTAAGGCATCTTTCAGCCGATATTTTGAGATTAATCCCTTTTAAGAAGAAGAGGTAAGTGAAGTGAGTTAATTTTGTCTCTTCCAACAAAGTTTTTTCTATATACACGACATGAATTGAATTCCTGACAACATACTTAAGAAACTCATCTATTTATAAATGTGTTGCGCTTTGTTAATCCTAAATTGTTAAATACTTTATTAAATATTTACAAATTTAATTTCTAAAGGTTTTCTTAGAAATAAAACATGTGCCAAATCTATATATATATATATATATATATATATATATATATATATATATATATATATATCTAATGAATATATTATATGTATACTTCAATAAATTAATTTGGCATAAATTAGGTTGATATTGACGCATCAATGGGGTACAACAGATAGATTATCTAAGAATAAAATAGTTTTTTTAGTAGAAGAATAAGGTAGAGTTTAATTTGAACGTCTGATGGTGCCGAAATTTTTAATTTGTAAAAATTGTGTTGCTGGCTTCTTATTTGATAAAAAAAAAAAACAAAAATGGAGCTATCCTCTTTTCAATATTACTACCCGCAAAAGGTATCGTCATTATTTGAAGGTGCACCCACCTTGCATGATCCTTCTGAGAAGGCAAAGATAGGGCCAACACAAAGTCAGAGAAATTCCCTCTATTTTGTTTCCTTTTCTTTTTTATGAAAGATATTCTCTCTCTAGTAAAGGCATTATGAGGCTGAGAAACTTGGCATGAACCTTCATACGGACCTAAAATTCTTAAAGGTCCTAAGCCACAACTTTCCACCGAAGTTTAAGGAAAATATTATAACTTTTGCTCATTCCACTACCACTAATTAGTTAACATCATTGTCATCAAAATTTACCTACACTCGTGCACTTTCAACCGTTCAACTGCAAAGTTTCATCAAGACAGTTTCTTTTCCTTCTTATTTTTTAATTATATCAAATATACCCGTGGGTTTTGATCGATTTTTTTTTCTCCTTAATTATATGAGTGAGAAAATGAAAAAGTACTAGTCAAATCACAATTCTTTGGTTACAATCAAATACATTCATTGTAAGGAAAACATATTTATTTTTGTTTTCTAGCTTTGAGCATATGATAGGACGGGTA
Source organism: Ammopiptanthus mongolicus (assembly GCA_039655645.1). Classification (NCBI taxonomy): domain Eukaryota; kingdom Viridiplantae; phylum Streptophyta; class Magnoliopsida; order Fabales; family Fabaceae; genus Ammopiptanthus; species Ammopiptanthus mongolicus. The sequence goes on from CM077345.1 coordinate 86,566,676, forward strand.
CTCTTCAACCCTTTCTAGAAGGTGGGGAGAGTGTTCCATTTTGATGCTTAAGCTGAAAATTTTAATGATAATTATTATTTATCAAAAAAAAAATGAAGTACATTCATTGTTAGCATAAATAAATTAATACACCCAATTTTTTGTCTTTTTGCTATTGACAAATTGTATCACAAGTAAGCACATGGAAAGAACCAAAATTGTATGACTTTGAAGATTATCTTAAAATTTAAGTGAGTTGTAACACTTACGTAATTATAAATACAGTTCTTTTAAAAAGTACTTGTGAAGATTTTGAATAAAGAGTATCCTTCACAGGTTCCACTTCCATCCCTATCCACAATAGTTTGTTTTATGATTTCATGCTTCTAATGTATGCAAGCCTGAGGTTTATTTGGCTTTGTTTGTCGCTGAGGTTTCTGGATAGCCAATTCGGGGACCGTTTTCTTTTTATGCTGCTTTTTTCATTTTAGTGTTGGTTTTACGCTTTTGGGGAAAGGCTTTTGTAAAGGTAATACTATTTTTTTTAGACTTAGAAACATTATTTTATTTACATATTTGCGCTTCCTGTTTTTCGCCTTTGTATATGGGTTAGAATCGATCTCAATCAATATATCTTTTACTTATAAAATAGCCGTGTTGATCTGGAATGAAGCTGAGTACTAACATGTGGCTTGCATTTACCGGAAAAAGGATCTAAATTATCCTTCATTTCAGCTTTAGGTTTATGGTCAAATTTCAGCCTCCCAATTTGTTCCATGCCTGTTGTATTAACTATTTAGTCCCCTGAAATGAATACATTTGTTAGTAATATGACCAAAATTGTTATGGAACTTGCAATATTTTCGCTTTATAATTTCTTCATGTTGCAATAATTTATGACCTTCATGTAATTTTAATTGCTTTTCTTCCTAATATAATAGTTGAGACCCCCTCATCAATCTTGACTACTTCTGACCTTCATTTAAATCCAGTGATATGCTGTAATTCCATTTAATAACTGTATTGCGTTGACTTTGTAATTGGGTTGGAGTATCCCTTATACTCCCTATTCTTTAAATATATATGTCTCATTTGCTGATCAAAAAAAAAAAATCTTGACTACTTCTGACTCAAGGATATATGTGAAACACCACTTACTCCGCATTTGTCAAAATCTTGCCATATAATCATTCTTGGACTTCTTGGAAGCCCTTTTGATACTAAAAAGATCTATCAGGCTGACCATTAACTCGCCTCTAAAAAATTGATAATGGAATTAAACTTCTCTTTAATTGGACCTAGGTATGGATATAATTTGGTCTCAAAAGTAAAGACATTCTTTTGTCGATGAAATAGGAAAATATCTCATTTTTAGGTGTTCATTCGCTGCTAACTCATTGATCTCAAGTATATAGAGCAATATGCTCAATAATTGGCCCACCATTTCCTCCTGAAAATTTCGACAATTTTGGGACCTTGACACCTCTAGTCAATTCTGCCTGTTGAATCCATTCAGGAAATACAATCACAAAATGTGGTTGGTTTGCATATCCTACATTAAAACCAAACCTATTAAGGGCTTGTTCACCAATTTGAAATAATTGCATGGCCAAATGATTCCTAGCCCCAATGTTGTTTTGATGAAATAATTGCATGGCCAAATGATTCCTGGCCCATTTTATTGTCGTCACCCCTACACAACATTTCAACATTGCCACACTGGAGGTTTGGTTGTTGTTCTACATCAACCTGAGGTGGAGGAGTTGCTTCAATTCCTTAGCTAGCCAATGCCTTGTGGAAAATTTGCATCGTTCAAATTTTGGCCTATCCTACCAAAGGCTTGATTGAGCCTAGCAATTTGTTGGGTCAATGTTGTGCATGCATTGTTAGTTGTTTCCAATAAAGGTGTGATCACTATACCTATTTACATTGGATTCAAGTAAACCTTCAACGTTCAATGATTGCTTTTCCTCTCTCCTCTTTACTATTTTCGGTTTGCTTTAAATTGCGTGATTTATTCTACTTCCGTTTCACAATCAACCAATCCCCATGCAAATCTTCCTTGATATTCTGTGTAACGGTCTCCTTGTTTTTTGGCTCTGATTCGGCCAATATCTTCTCCCTGTATTAATGGCACTTGTACCAGGGTACCTTCATCACCGAGAGTGTTGTTGCCACGACCTGAGGCGGATGAAAATACTCACTACTGGCTTTTCTTTCTTACAATCTCTAGCAAAATGACCATAACAACCACAGTTCGTACATACGCAATGAAGTCCTTCATATTTCACTTTGTACCAGAAACTTTTAAACCAAAACTTACCAATAATAGGTTTCTTGAGATTAATTTCCACACACACTCTAGCAAATTTTCCTCTACGAAAATCCATGGTATTTCCATCCACCTTGATAGGCTTACCAACAGCAGCCGCTAGCACCAGTAAAATACCCTCATCATAATAAAACAAATTCAAACTAGGAAATCTGATCCAGACCATTGTTTTATCAATTTGTGCCACTGGAGACACAAACTCAGAGGTCCAAGTCTGAAGCATGAGATAGTGATAAAAAATCTTCCACGGACCTTCATCCATCACTTTATCCTCATCCACCTCAGTCTCAAATTTCCCCATAAAGAAATCATTCCCAATATCCATGATCTCACATCCCGCCACCAACTTACATATCCTCGTCAGCCTATCTCGCATTGTATTGTAACCAATACTCTTACCCAATAGTTTAACCATCAATGCATCTTGCCATGGAGCACAAAGACCTTCAAAAATCGAGTCTGCAATATGCACCTTTGGTTTAAGAGGGTTGCCATCCTCATACTCCATGGTTGCAAGTCTTTTCTTGTAGAGATCTACCTTTCTTTTTTAATTCGGGTAGCACGTTATCCCCTAGCACCATGTCTCTGAAGGAGACCTTTTGCTGCTTATTAACTTGTTTACTACCACCACCTTCATCAGGTGGTTTTTTGCTGGAGTCGCTCACTTTCAAAGGAGGAGTAGAGAAAACAAAATTCGCCATTCAATCAATACTTTTACAATATCCTTAGTGTGTGTTTGGATGGGGTATTGTTAGAGGGTAAAGTAATTTTATAGGGTAATTGAATTACTTTATTTCAAAATATGTTGTTTGGATATTTTTTTTAAAAGTATTTGAAATTCTTGAAATTTTAATGAGGTATTTGATTTAGTGTAAATGAGGGAATTTCAAATTCCCACCTAGATAGATGGAATTTATAAATTCCTCTCACTCCCTCCACATTCGGCCACCACCTCCGATGACCGACCACCGCCGCCAGCAAAGCTCCGGCAACCGCCGCCCCTTGCTCCGGCCACCATCGTGACCAAGCTCCGGCCATCGTCGGAGGTCCGGCCACCACCACCGCCAGCCCTTCGACCACCGCCAACCATCACCACTTGCCGCCATTTTTTTATGAATAGTAACATAATTAATCATTCCTAAAATTAGCTAGTTATTAAAATATTTTAAATTTTAATTATTTTTGTTTTGGTCCATAAGCTTCAAATAGGTATTGAACCCTAGACCCCCAAGGAGGAAGAGTGAAGCTCAACGACTAGACCATTGATGTCTGTTTGTAATAATTTGTTATTTAAAATTACTAATGTTTATTTATTTATCACATTTTATAGTAAAATTCAAAAAAATAAAAATAAATATTCAAAAATCAAATTTCAAAATTAAAGAAAATTAATTTTTTTTATCCAAACAAAGAATTTGAAATATAAGGAATTTGAATTACTTCATCCAAACAAAGTAATTTGAAAATGAAAGTAATTCAATTGATGCAATTCAATTACCGTGTATTTTAAATACCTTGGAATTTTGAAATACCTCATCCAAACACACCCTTAGTTTTGTTTATAAGCAAAAGATTTTATTTTTATTTGCCAAATAGCAACAATGCAAAAACTAAAGCCTTAGCCTAACAACATCAGAATCAACTAACAAAATTAAAAACAACTCCCTAGGACAAGAGTTCCATAAAAATAGGCCCTAATCCGAAAATGCTCCCATTTTGGGAAGCTAATCAGCACATGTGTTTCCTTCTCGATAGGTATGTTGAAAGCTCACATGTACAATCAGTAAGACCTATATATATATATATATATATATATATATATATATATATATATATATATATATATATATATATATATATATATATTTGATCAATCAACTTAGTGTTTGGATTGACATTGAAAAAGTACTTTAAATTTGCATTGGAGCTGAACTCAGTTGTTGAATCCAAACATACTCTTATTTTGTAAGAAGAAAAGCTTGTAAAAAAAAATGTTAAAAAATTATGTATACCGAACTGATTTTTATATAGAAATTAAATAAAATCAACATGTGATTGTGAAACAAGCAACTCGACAAAAATTTGAAAAAATAACATTCTCTACGGACAATCTGAAGACTATTCTCAAAATGAAAACATTATTTTCGTAAGATATTCAACATAAAACAAAATTTAATTGAATTATCTAGCAAATCAATATATTAAACACATATGATTTCCAAATTTATCTCTCATTTCTTTGATATTGACAACTGTCATCAACATTAAGAAACTGATGATGAAAAGAGAACACTAAAGAGAATTATCAATGAAAAAAAAAACGTTGAACTTCAACTTAATTATCAATGACATCAACTTAGCTAGAAATTGTTTTTCAAAGTAGCTACATAATTTATAAATTTCAGTCTGACGAACAAAACGCTATAGATCGGACACTCGTCATGTCACACGTTATATCTTAATTATATCTTACGTAATTTATGCCTATCATTGAACCAACGTGCCTCCATATGCAGTTGAATTTTATGCATTGAGATTATTCAACGTCACGGAATGGCTAATAGAACTTAAATTACTAATAAACAAGTCAAGCCTATTAAAATAGTACAAAAAAACCCTATTAAAAACACAACTATGACGATAGCCATTTGAAGTTCGAATCAGACTTCACTAGTCACAACTAAGTTCATACAAAGTTTATCTTTTTACTCTTCATGTCCAATCTTTCTCAATTACTAAACAAATTGAGTCCAAACTCACTACATTTTTTTTCAAAATGATTAGGTACACCTCTCAGGTTGCAATGGTGACGATATGTAATTGGTTTGTTGAAACCACAACCGAATAACAATCTAAAATGCTAAGGTCCTTCTAACATACTGATTAATTAATTAAAAAATTGAAGAAAAAAAAAATTAATGCCTGAAAACATGTGGAGATTTTATCTTTACAAAATTTTGGAGGACTATAGACTCTTTGTAAGATCGGTTCTGAGATTTTGGATATCCTGTGTAAACCGAAAAATTGTTACCATCATAATTATTTGAATATTATCCTCCTTATATTTTTTGCTATAAAATTATTAATAAATCATTCATAATCAAGATTCTTTAAAAAATTATTTGTGAGAAAAATCAAAACAAAATTATTTAATCTATCTTGTGACATAATAAATCGCAAATAAGATTTTAATAATTTTAATTTGGATTATATTTATATATTCTAATTAAATTTTTACATATGATTTGGTGTCACTCGTCGTAATGGATCCTGTGGGGTGGCCTATCCCAATCTTGCTCGGGCCCACTGACTCTGTGGATAACAAAGAAAACTTGACTCTTTATTATATTATTATTAATTAAAAGCAAGAAAGTGGAGGTTTTCAAACATGTGGAGGTCACTGGTCAATTTCTCGTTTTGCTGGTGAGCCAAAGGAACGCTACTCATAATTTTCTTCTCCTAAGATTTATTTATAGTTTGGTGGTCTACTTGAGTGTATACAGTTGGTTTGCGGCGAATTTTCTTTTCGGGTTGGTGTTTGTTTGTTTGGATAGTACTTAAGTTTTATTATTTCAATAATTAAAATTAAAATTAAAAATTTACCCAAAAAAAAATTAAAATTAAAATATAATACATAAATGATATATCTTTCATAAATATAATAATATTTATCTCATCTGAATATATAGTATACAAAAGTAATTAACCACAGTCCACACTCACATTAAGATATAATGTTCCTTTACATCTCATATATATGCTGCTGAATGTTAAAACATATTTCTCATAATCCCTTTTATTTTTCGACAATTGTAAAATATTTCTCATAATACCTTTTTGTTGGATAACTCTTTCTTCTTAATTATTAATGAAACTATATAAATTTATAGTTTGAACAATAGTCTCTCTTTTAGAAAGAAAAGTTAGTTTAATTTTGTCTACTACTTTAACAATTTTATCTTAAAAGCTTATTAAATAAGTCCCACAAATTATCTCACATTTTTATTTACATTTCTTTTTCTTTTTCAATTTTTGAAGGAATGTCTATATTATTTTTCTCACTTTTTTTTAATGATGGTTTTTATATAAGGACCAGTTGCTTATTGAAGCAACTATCCTCACATGTGATATCAAATCAGTTTGCTCTAATGTTACAACACAACAAGAACATGTGCTTAATTTTATACTAGTTAAGCCACTCTGTGACATTTGGGGCTTACGAGGGCGAAGAGTTGCTGCCGGTGCAAAGGAAGCATGGACAAGGAGCGGCTCTTGGAAGGCTTTTAGGCGGAGGGACACACGAATGAACTAATTCATTCACACCGGAATGAGATGGATCCTGAGATTGTGCAGGTATGAGACTGTACAGTTGAAGGAAGACTTATAAGAATAGATTGATACTATTTATATCAACAAGATGTATCTTCTTTTCAGGAGTCCAGAATATAAGAACTCCATAGATAACATGCTTGACTTGGAAAACTTGTGAGATGGGTAACCTTCTGGAAAGTTTCCCAGAAAGCGTGTGAGTGAGGACAAAACACGCTGAAAAGACACGGGTTGGTTTGTGTGGACAGTCGACAATCCTGAAAACAGTTTGGACAGTTACACACTCCCATTAGAGTTGCTGTGAGAAAAGTATTTCATAAATTTCATAAATATTTTATCATAGTCTTTTACTAATTTTCTCTCCCTCTCCCTCACCTCATTGCCTCGTACTTTTTTCTCTAAAATTTGTGTTAGTGCATCTCTAATTATAACTAGAGATTCTACTTATCATATTTTATATATACTATGAATTAAAGTAGTATTCGTGGTTAGTGTAAAAAGTTTTACACTGACATCCACTAACATTTGACATGTGTGCTTTTATTTGAATAACTAAGAGAGGGAAACAACAATAATGTTGATTTGTCAAAGTGTTATAGGTATTGAATGTCAGTGTAAAACTCCTTTACAGTGACAATGTATAGTAATTAAACTCTTATACTATTTGTCTATTTGTACATCACTAATATTATCATCGTACGATTTGTGAATTATAAATAGGTATAAATCCCTTGTACATAAGGCATTTAGAGAATATAGAAAAAAATTCAATCTCTTTTTATCTCTCTATTATTTCTAACATGGTATTCGGAGTTTAGGTTTTCCGTCCTTTTTTAAGATCATGCATTGCCTCGTCGTTGTATGTAGCTTTGTTATTTTTCGTCATAGGACATTTTCCGATAAAACTATCTCTAATTCTTACCTTTCGCATAATCTATCATTAGCACAACTAACACCATCATGTCCCACACGCAAGTGCACGTATCGTTAACAAGTAACAAAGTGAATGAGGAAAAGTATTATTCCCCCAAGGATTGAATATTAATTACCAAAGTTAGGCTAAAATATAATTATCTTGACAATCAAATTAAACGAGTAATTTTTTTAAACAAGAAATTGGTATGCAAAAGCATCACAATGCTAACTGACATCTCAACTAGGTTAGCACCTCAGCTAACAACAATCATCTACAGCACACCAAAATTTTATTAATAAAAGTTGAAAAGAATACCAAAAAACATGGGGAGGTATAAACCAAAACCCATGAGATGAAATTATTTAAATCTACAATTAGGAAGACCTATCCTATTGTGATAGAAATCTTCACTAATAAATCTAGGAATTAATTTCCACCATAAGAAACCTTGAATAGAAGTTCCATGAGAAGCTAACTTATCTGCACAACTATTACCCTCACGCAAAATATGAGAACAAGCAAAATTGATCTTACTAGTCAACAACAAACAATTCCTCCAGCGGGTTCTTAGCTTCCAAGGGACCACATTGACTGACTTAAAAGCATGAATAACAAGTTATGAATCACACTCAAGCCAAAATTTATGCCACCCCTTATCATAAGCTATCTCAATTGCCAACATTGCTCCTATCAATTCTGCATGTAAAGCAAAAGAATTACCTAGATAATAAGCAAAACACCCCAAAGTTGCAGCTCTATAATCTCTAAAAATGCCTCCACAAACTGCTATTCCTAGAGCACCTTTAGCCGCCCCATCAGAGTTGTATTTTATCCAATGACATTTAGGAGGATTCCACAACACTTGCTTAATGACTAGAGCACAACAAACTTTATCAACAACTGAAAAAGCATCCAATATAGTAAAGTCATTTGCATCAGAAGACACAAAACCAGAACTTAGCTTTCCAGAAATAGCAACACTAGATTTAATCATATTAATAGCAGCTTTGACAGATATCACTTTATCCTCAAATCTTCTTTGATTTCTACTGTACCAAATAGCACCAAACACACTGATAACCGAAGCAATGACCACATCTTTTACTTGAGAAGACCAACTTTTGTCACACACGGAAAGAATGCTATAAACTGAGGCAATATCAATATCAAAACCAAGCACTAAACTTAACCAATGCCAAAGATCTTTTGCAAATTTACAGCAACAAAACAAATGATTCGTGGTCTCAGCCTCACTACCACAAAGACTACTCATTGAGACAATATAGCAACCCCTCCTCCATAAGTTCTCATCTGTTGGCATTCGATCATGAAGAATTCCAAACTACAAAAGACTTTGTAGAGAAATGATTCTGCTCCACAATAATTTTTCGCAAGTAACATTCTGAGTATAAGAATTTTGAAAATTATAAGCATCTTTAAAAGTCAAAATACCTGAATCCAATTTAGACCACATCAGCTGATCATCACTGTTAAATGCATGAATAACAATCTGCTACTACTCATTAGATAAACCAGGAAATTTTTGAAACAGAAAACTTGGAATATGCCAGCTTCCATTTAAAATAAAATCATGCACCTTTGCATTAAGTTTTCCATATAAGTGTTCCAGAATATTTCAAACTAACCAATGGCTGAGAAAGCCAAAGATCATTTCAGAAATTAATTTCACTACCATTTCCCAGCAACCAAGATGAATTGTGCATAACAATTGTTAAGCTATGCCTCAAACCACTCCAAATAGAAGAGCTAATATGATAAGATAAAGGAACTCTGTTTTTGAAAGCTCTGGCTCTCAACAAGCTGGCCCATTGACTTTTAGAAACAAGCAAATCCAACTCAACTTAAGCATTGCAGCACTCTTAACAGCTCTCAATGATCTTATTCCCAAACCACCTTCAGAAATAGGAGTGCATACTCTCCTCCAAGCAATAGTGACTACTTTCTTAGTATTTATGTCACCTGACCAGATAAAGTTTCTAATGCACTTGTCCATTATTTTAATTAATCTAACAGGCCAAGCATATACAAAAGAAATTGTATAAAAGCATTCCATGTATAACAGACTTGACCAATTCAACTTTACCAGTAATTGAAAGTAATGAAGCTTTCCATGCAACTAACTTAGCTTTGATTCTATCAGCAATTGGCAATATTTCATCAATATTTGACACTCTTCTAGTTGAAACAGAACTAGAATAAAAAGTGGATATACTTGGATTGATAACTTTTGTCCAGAGATCTGCTCATACCTTTTAAATAAGGACATAAGTTTTTGCAAATTTTTCAGAGTACCTTTGCAAAAAATCATTACATCGTCAGCATACATCACATGAGAAGGAACCATATTTGCTGTAGGACCATTCATCAAAAGAAGCTGACCATCTCGAGCAAGTTTGGCAATTCTTTTACTCAATACTTCCTCTGCAAGACAAAAAAAAAAAAAGCAATGGTGATAAGGGATCACCTTGCCTAACCCCTCTCTTACAAAAAAAAAAAAAAAAACATGAAGCCTTGCCATTAATAGATATAGATAGCTTTGAAGAAAGCAGAATATATAATATCAACCCAATTGCAGAATTTATAATCAAAACCAAAAGTCTTCAACACTTTTAACAAAAAAATCCCAATCAATGGTGTCGAATGCTTTTCTAATGTCAATCTTCAAAGCTAAGTTACCTCCAAATGCCTTCTTGTTCAGTAAATTAATTGCCTCAGATGTGAAACAAATACAGTCTTGAATTTATCTACCTTGTATAAATCCTCTTTGATTCACAGAAACAATTTTAGGAGCAACTTTAGCTAACCTATCCGCCAAAACCTTTGTAATAATCTTCAACTTGAAATTTGGCAAAGCAATCGATCTAAATTGCTCAATTTTATCTACTCCAATAACTTTAGGAAACAATACCACTAAATTAGAATTGAAGTTGGGTAGCAGCCAAACTTCATTGAAAAACTGTAATACTGCATTCATAACATCAACAACTACAACATTCCAATACTTTTGAAAAAAGAAAGCTCCAAATCCATCAAGACCTGGAGCTCCATCAGAATTCATGGAGAAAACTGCATTTTGAACTTCCTCTATAGAAGGCAGATTTGACAGCATAGTATTATCTTCAATAATAACTAACGGAGAAATAAATTCCTCAGTTAGACCATTGTCTTGACAACCATTATCAAATCTAAATAAATCTTCATAATCAGATACAATATGATTCTCAATCTCAGCAGAATCATGTAAAATGATATCATCCTTCCTCAACATAGAAATCTGCTTAGTGACATTCTTGACTCTTGCAATCTTATGAAAATATTTAGTGTTCCTATCCCCAAGAACACGCCAATTCAACCTAGCTTTCTGTTTCAAAAACCCTTCCTGTAACATAAGAGCATTTTCCAACTCAAGCTGAGCCAATTTTTCCCGTTTAAATAAAGGATCAAAATATCCACGGATTACAATATTTTCCTGAATCTAATCGACAGCCTTCATAGACTCCTTAACTTTGATATTTACATCCCCAAAAACATTCTTATTCCAATCCTTTAGTCTTATTTTAACACCTTTCAATTTTTGAGATAAAGCAAACATTGGACAGCCATAAACCTTCTCCTGCCAAACCTCTGAAATGATTTTTTCACAATCTGAATGATTAACAAAGGAAAATGATCGGACCTACTCCTAGTAAGAGAACAACAAGACATACTAGAAATTAATCCAAACATCATTACAAAAGTTCTATCAAGTCTTTTTTCAACATTAGCATTATCTCTTCTGCCATTTGTCCAAGTATATTGAGATCCTCTAGTTAACAAGTGAGTCAAGTTATTAGAGCCAAACCAGTTTCTAAACTCTTTTAGCCAATCCTCAAAGGTATACCACCACCTCTTTGCTCATGAGCCCCTAACACCACATTGAAATCACCAATAAAACACCATGGCCCCTGATAATCTTGCTGCAATAAATTCAAGTCCTGCCAAAGCTTTCTTCTAAGCAGATAAGTTGTACAAGCATATATAGCAGAAAATATAAAATCTGCTCCTCCACCAGAACAGAAAATGAAACATGTTGATCAGACCTAGCAATGACTAAAGGAGATAAGTTATCAGCACATAAACACCAAAGATTGGGATTTAGAGAACTTCTATCATTAACTGCAAAAATCGTCAACCCCAATTTTCCCCAGAAGTTAGAAGAAATATGAGAAATAGTTATCGAAGGCTCAGAAACAAACAAAAAGTATGGCTTATACAAAGAACAAAACTTCTTTAGAACCAACCAAGTTTCTAGGTTACCAATGCCTCTTACATTCCAATAAATAACCTTCATTAAGCAATGTTCTTTAGACCTTCCCTAGAATGGGTTTCAGGCAAAGGATAAACAGCTACCATTGTACCTTTCTGTCTCAATTTTTTCTTTTGAGACTTTGTTAAGGCCTTTTCAAAACCCTGTTCATCAAAAGAAATCACCCCTTTTGATCAAGCACATCATCTTCCACATCATTTTAATTAGCCCAAAATTTTGAAAGGACACCAACATCCTTCCTAACGACAATAGGAACATTCTATAAACTGCAAGGAGTCTACATACTATCACCATGATCAGAGACTGGAGAATCTAGATTAATAGGAGAATCCGAAGAAAACCTATCCTCAGCCATATGACTTTTACTAGCAAAACCATTCTTATTGACAGTCAAATTTTCATTAAACATGAAATCATCTCCCTGATTATTTGAAACACAATTTCCTCTATTAATAGAGCTAACTGCAATCAAAACTTCAGGCATATACTCACATGAGTTAGAAACATAAGAAGGACTAGATTTCTGATTAGATAAAGCCAACTCTCTATTATTATCCGGCAAATTAGATTCATCAAAAGTCACTTCAACATCATCATGATCCTCATTAACCACATTTGAAATAGGATTGTCCATTCTGCAAATAACTGGATCGGAATTTTTCCTTGGATCATGATCACCACCAAGAGTAATAACCACATCTGGCCCTTTAACAAGGTCCATCACAAAACTAGAACCCTGACCTTCTACATGAATATCAGTATACACAGGAATGGCCTTACTTCCACTTGTACCCGCACCATTAATAGCAAAAGTAACCTTTAGCTTCTCCATCCTTGTTCACCACAGTAGACTTCACCTCTCTAATTTTAGGAACATACTTCACAGTATTCTTATTAACCAACAACTTTGGCATATCCGGGACATTATGAACAACTTTCCTGCAATTATCAAGAGAGTGACCATTTGTTTTACGATGATCACAAAATAAAGGCAATCTTTCGTATTCAATACCAACGAAAAAAGCAAACCCTTCTCTCTCCACAAGAATCTAATCATAAAGAGGATTTGCTAGATCAACATCAACCAAAACTCTAGCAAAGTGACCAAGAGTTTTATTAATCGTAGCATTATCCAAAGAAATTGGAATTTCAATACCGCTGGCTATTGCAAAAAGGATCTTGGATCTCCAATATTCTTGAGGAAGCCCATAAATTCGAATCCAGCACTTTTCCTGGATTGAAATCTTTAGACCATGAAAACAAACGCAATGTTCCTGGATTAGAGACCAAATACCAACAAACCACAAGCAACGCAGGTCCTCCGGAGAAGAAAAAGAAAATTCATAAAAACCTTTCCAAGAGACACCATCTTCCACTGCCCTATAGGTTTCCATAACTTAGATAACTTAACACTCAAGTCATCATACTTATGTGGAGAATCACCTTTTGAAAGCTTTAATCTTCTATGAAGATTATTTTTACAACCTTCAAGAAATGCCTTGTATTCATCCTCAAGAATCTTGATCTAAACTACGTCTACATCACCTTTCAAACAAGGTTTCGGTAATTGGCTAAGAGGAATATCACAAGCATTATTCAATGCTTGTGCAAAACTTTTTCTTTGGATCGAATTAGAAGAAGAAGGAGAAGAAGAAGAAAAATTAGGGGGATTAGAAGAAGAATCAGGGAAAAGAATTTCCCGTGGACAAACAGAATTGGTCATGGTGCAACAACAACATGCAGAAACCGTACTAGTTCATGCAAACCCTAGCAGAGCTAGAAAGTGAAGCAAAATCATATTAATGGTAGGTGGATTTGAATGAGTAATTAATTAAGAAAGGAAATTGAAAAACAATTAAAGGTTGATTCTAACATAATATGAATTGAAATTTTTAATCCATTTTAATATATCATGTTATGAATGAATAATTATATTTGTTTAATTATTTATTTCAATGTAATATCGTGAGATATTACAAATCCGCGAACATCCCTGCATAAAGTTAATTGATTAATTGATTAATTAAGCAATATTGGCACCTGCTTCCACACCCGTCCATTTCTCCTCTTTTACCAAAAGTAGGGGCATTGCATGTGATTAAAATCATCATAAAAAGAATGACTCCCGGGCTCTTTGCATGTGAAGTACGATAGTGGGCATTGCAACAACTAAACACCAAAAAGAATGTGGTAGTCCCCTCCCCATTATTTAGTGCTATGATGTAGTCTACCAACTTGCTACTATTCTCTTTATTTATTTATTTATTATTCATTGAAACCTTATTCCCCCCCCCCCAAACCTTATTTGCTATTATTTTTATATAATAATATTTCTTGTACATTAATCATAGGATAGTATATAATGTTCTTTCAAATTTATTGATGTATTTTTAAAATATATATTAAAAAAAGTAAATAATAGATAAAAATAAATATTTATAGTGTCAAGACAACATTCAAATATATATTTATAAGAATCGATGTAAAAAGTTAAAAACATGTTTAGGATGAATTAAAATCCACGTTGGATGCCACCTAAACATGTAGGGACACGTCATAGCCACGTAGGGTCAAAACTAACACTGTTAAGTAAGAATTGACAGAATGGACTAACGTGAAACACGAAACGGAACATAATGTATGTGGGCAATTTAAAAAAAACTTGTAGGATTGATGTGAAAAGTAAAAAAACGTATAGGACGAATCAACTTATTTTGCCTATTCTGATAATATCCTTGGTCTTTTTACATCACATTTAGTTTAGCAATTCCTTTAGGGATTTCATTTCTAACTTTCAACCCATCACCCCTCACTTGAGCAAGGTCCGCACTACTTCAGGAACAGAGGGCGTCCAACTCGCCACCTTCACGCGCAACCAGTCACGATCACCCAATTTTGAAGAATGTCTGCTCTTGAGTTTGAGGTTCTCTTTCTTGTTCGTTTTTATGTTGTTATGCTATTTGTATATCTTCACTTTCAATATTCTTGACTTCTCAACCCGCCGCTTCAAGAAGGTTTGTTCTACATTGTTGATATGGATCCCTTAGACTTCAATTTCAAGCTTTGAGTTGAACCTCTTCTGAAATTGTTGTGGTAATAATCAATCAAACACAAAGATAGCAGTCACACTCATTTGCTAATGCACTGTCAGTGTAAATATTTTTTTACACTGTCAACCAATCATAATTTGTCATATCAGTAAAAATGTTTGACTGCTAACCTAACTACCTACCTTAAAAGTCACTCATACCATGATTAATTAGTGATTGGTTAACAGTGTAAAAAATTTTCATTGACGGTGCATAACAATTAAACTCTATTTTTATTTAATTATGTTGTTTTATTTTTAAAAGAATTATTTAAAAAATAATAATAATAATAATAATAATAATAATAATAATAATAATAATAATAAACTTTTGAAAAAATGCAATTTATTCCATATGCACCTTAGTCCCCAATGTTTAAAAACAAGTATTTTAATCCCTAACATTTACAAAATGTGCAAATTGACCATTCTATCAAATTCTATATCAAACCCTAACAAAACTTGGCATGTCAGTAGCACATGCCGGGAAAACAGAAGAAAATGCCCTTTCAGGAAAAATTATACTCCGTTGACCTATAGGTCATGTGCAACTTAATCAATGAGGTTTAAAAATGTGTATTCTATTTCCTAACATTTGTGAAAGGTGCAAATCAACCACTCCCTAAATTTTTCCTTTAAAATAGTTTTGACCTTCGTTATTTAATACTTGTCTCACACAAGTCTTAAAAATCTTTCAGACGAACCCAAACGTCTGTAAGTTGTTTTTTGTCGTCTACTCTTTTATCTTTACGAAAAGAAAATTTGTTTTTACAAAAAAAAAAAAAAAAACTTTAGGTAAACATCATTCAACCCCTTCTAGTGATCGAATTCGGTCACTAAACCATTTAGAGACCAAATTTGCATATTTAGCGACCAAATTCTGTGATCGCAGAATGCTTAGTCGCTAAATCGTTTGGTGGTCGCTGTGACACCGGGGCTGACGAGGGCGGGGAGTGATCGCCGGTGCATAAGGTACGGACAAGGAGCGGCTCCTGACAGGCTTCTAGGCGGAGGGACACATGAATGAACCGATTCACACCGGAATGAGAGGGATCCTGAGGCTGTGCAGGTATGGGACTGTACAGTTGAAGGAAGGCTTATAAGAATTGATTTGTACTACTATACCAATAAAATGCATCTTCTTTTCAGTAGCCCATCACTTAAGAACTCCAAAGTTAAGCGTGCTTGATTTGGAGTAATTTTGGGATGGGTGACCTCCTGGGAAGTTTTCCTAGGAAGCGTGTGAGTGAGGACAAAGCACGCTGAAGAGACCCATGTTGGTTTGGAGGGACAAACCGATTCACACCGGAATGAGAGAGATCCTGAGGCTGTGCAGGTATGGGACTGTACAGATGTTGGTTTGGAGGGACAAATCGATTCACACCGGAATGAGAGAGATCCTGAGGCTGTGCAGGTATGGGACTGTACAGTTAAAGGAAGGCTTATAAGAATTGATTTGTACTACCTGTACCAATAAGATGCATCTTCTTTTCAGTAGCCCATCACTTAAGAACTCCAAAGTTAAGCGTGCTTGATTTGGAGTAATTCAGGGATGGGTGACCTCCTGGGAAGTTTTCCTAGGAAGCGTGTGAGTGAGGACAAAGCATGCTGAAGAGACTCGTGTTGGTTTGGGGGGACAGTAGGCCATCCTGAAAGCAGTCCGGGCCATTATAGTCGCTAAACCATTTAGCGACCGAATTTCCATATTTAGCGACCGATGAAATTCGGTCCTTAAATTCGGTTGCTAAAATACTTTTTTTTTTTTGGTAGTATTTCAGTTGGTATCAGAAGTCATCCTCTAAAGTTTATACCACACAAGAGAATGTTACTAAAGTTCTTAGGAGTCTTCCAAAGCCATGAAGACCCCTTGTCACTACTATTCTCAAGCGAAAGATATGCCAATATTATCTATGGATGATTTGATAGTGACTTTGCATGTTCATGAGCAAGAGCTGAATCAAGACAACCCAAGCAAAAATGGAAAGTTTATTGCTCTTAAAGCTCTTCTATTGATTTAGATGATGGTGATGATAATAATAATAATAATAATAATAAAGTGTTGTGTGCGGGTTGTGAAAGAGTAAAAGAAGAGGAGCAAAATTGTTAAATACCAATCAAAATCTAAGGTAGAATCAACAAATGGCAGAATTAACGGAGAAGATTACATGTAACAAAGTTTTCAAGCCAAACATGAAAAGTGTGTAATTCAACTATGGAGTATCACCAGACAAATGCAAAGGCAATCATTAATAACCATTCGACCTCAAAAAATGAAAAAAAAATGCTTATGTTTTTAATAACACAACCTCCCTAACATACATACCTCCAACACTTTGAAAATTAAAACACAAAACAAAATCCAGAGAGCAGAAAACTTACCTTTGATGGAGCAGAATCATCAGGGAGTTAGAAGACGAAGTAAGGAGAATTGAGAACAAAGAGTGAGTACAACTAGGAGTGAGGAGGACGGAAAAGGGGAAAGGGGGGTATTACTTACCTTTATTTACGGAAAGGGAAGGGACAAAGAGCAAAGGGAGAGGGACAACGGGTTAGTTGTTTCTTCTTCAGGACGTTTTAGCAAAAATGAGATGAAAGCAACAAACCAGATGAAAACGTTTTAGTAGTGAAATCAAACATCAAAACAAGAAATTCAAACAAAATCATTTTAGGAAATTGTTTTAGGGTTTCAAAATATTTTCAGAAAATTGAGAGTGAGAAAATAGAGTGGTAGAGAGCACATACCAGAGTTGCGAGATGCTACGGGACTGGGAAGGCTTCGGGAGCTTTAGTGATATCGTTTTTGCGGGTTCTCATTTTTAGGCGATCGTGAGTGGTGGTGAGGGCGTTTTTCAGAGAGAAGAGGCGAGGAGTTGAGAGAGATTTTGTGTTACGGACTTAATCACAAAATTGGGAGGAGGGGGAAGAAGTCTCGTGCATTGAATTAGTGTTAGGGTTTAGTGACCAAGTTTAGTTCGGTCGCTAAATGAAAAAAATAGAGTCGTTGGACCAAAACTCGATCGCAAAAATGGCCGCTAAAATGGTCAACAAATTTGACTCTTTAAGTTACCACTTAGAGACCGATTTTGTGATCGAATGCATTGTGATCGACTCAATCATTCACTAATTCGATCACTGATTAATAGCCAGTGACCAATTTTAATAACTAGGTAAACAATCGCAATTAGTGATGAATTCCATTCAGTCTCTATTTACAATTTTTCTTGTAGTGCAATACATGTTTTTAAAGATTAATTACCGATTAAGTCACACATTGCTAATTCAAGGAAGTAAATTGCATATTTTCCTTCAGGGAGGAGGGTAAGGACATTTTCATCCTTGTTTTTTTTTTTTTGGGGGGGGGGGGGGCATGTACCACTAACGTGACAATTTCCCCTAGGTTTTGATGGAAAATTTGACGGAATAGTCAATGTGCCTATATTAAAAACGTTGAAAATCAAAATATATATTTTAAATATATGAGACAAAATTGCATATGACCCATAGTTTTAGAGGCAAAATTACACTTTTCTCTAACAAATGCATTGTGCATTAATGTAATAATTAATCTCTCGATTAACGCTTTTTTTTTACTCTTTGGTATTAGATAAACACATTAGTATTCACCGTGATTAATGAATACTTCTCATAAATCACTTATAAAAAAAAAAATTTACAAGAAGGGACCTAACCCCAAAAAGCAAAAAATAGTAAATACTAATAGTCCTATGGAGTATGGAAGCTCCAAAATCATGAGAGCTAACTCAATAGGAGGATTCAAAATCTCTTCAAAATCATAATCTTTGGCTGTACTTCAATTTGCTAGCCAATCAACACATCTATTACCTTCCCCCAAGAAAATTCTTTAATGAGTTTTACTTGCACCACGTATCCCTCCTGTATAGGCCCAAAACAAATCTGTACCACGTTTGGAATTCCTATAATACAGGAGAAATTTTACGTATGTCTGGCACAAAAAAAGAATGATCAAATGCATGCTTATCTCTAATGTTCCTCTTCAACATCAACATGGGGCGTTGACTGTTGCTACCTAACGAAGGGACCAACCTTATCATTTTGGTTGATGAAGCCTTGCATTTAAAATCTATGAACTACAAATGCCTTAAAATATTAGCCATTTCATTTCAAAGCACTTTGTCGGCATTTCAATACTCCATCTACTAATGAGGATATATAATTAATAAGATCTTGTCAGCGTTTAGTTTAAGCTTCAGGAGTCATTATGTTGGGTGGTTCTATAATATTGTCTTGGTTCTTTCCGAGAATCAGAGTCTCGGATGGAAAAGTTCATATTTCTTCATGACTCGAGAGTTAAAAAGCTAAAAGCTTGGAAATATTAATTGAGTAGCTTTTTAAACCTTTATAGGTAAAGTTAGTTGAAAAGAAAAGTGTGTTACGGGTCTTCCATGTAAATGTAAAGTTCTATGTGGTATTAAGTATATGTTTGGATTGTCAATTTATAATTTAAAAAGTAAGTTTGCAGTGACATAACCATTATTTTTTTGTTATTTAATATGAATGGTAAATGTTGTTGTGGTGGCCTAACGTGATTTTCCGATGGAAAAATAAACATAACCTAAGTCATGAGATTCTTTCACTTAATTGATTAATTTTTTGGGTTAGACTCTCTTCCTAAGTTTATAAATTCATAATAATTGATGTTCTTACTTGTATCATTCTTGAGGGGGCATGTTGCAGAATAAAGAAGTTTCACATTGATTGAAAATATGGGCAAATAGTCATTTATAATACTTGGACCTAACTCCACTCTAAAAGCTAGCTCATAGAGGGAGGTTTGTCCAAGTATTATAAATGACTCTTTTCTCATATTTCCAACTAATGTGGGACTTTTTTATTCTCCAACATATTTCCTCAAGTCCAACTGGTTTGACCCAGTTGTGACTTGTTAATTATTATTTTTTCTTCAGTTTGAGCTTGTACTTCAAGTTTTTATTTTTGAGCCTCATAGGCCTAGGCTTGTGCTTTCGCTATTGTCTAGGTCCGGGCTTGTGCTTTTTTTTTTCATGGAATCTTAGAGGTCACAAGTCTTGATAACATTTTTTTACTTGAGCCTTTTTTATTTTTTTATTATGTTTTTTTTTTGTGAAGTCAGTAGGCTTATGTTCCCTAATATCATATTAGAATAATTGGACTTAAATTCACTCTCAAATCTAGCTTATAGAGAGAGGTTTATCCAAGTATTATAAATAACTTTTTTCTCATATTTTCAACTAAAATAAGACTTCTTTATTCCCCAAGAATATATATTCCACTAAAAGTACAATTATATATAGCTATAGAGTGGTGTAGCTAGAAAGAAACAAGAAAAGATTTTTAAAAAAAGATGGAATAGTCACGGTCACATATTTGTTTCACTTTGAATAATTACTTTGGCGTGGAAGTAAAAAAGCAGTATGAACTCCTGAACCAGTGGTTGCCTGTCATAGTTTGAGAAGCATATCTATATAATATATAATATAATATAAATATATATATCAATGAGCAAGGGGACACGTGATCGATGGCCAAGTGTCCCCTTAAAATGCTCTTTGTGTTAGTGCCATTTATTATTATTGCTCCCAGGCTTTCAAAATGATGTTCAGTTGTGTGCCATACAAAAGCACCATTCATAATATTTCTGTTAATGGCATTCTGATTTTTCTTTTGTCATTTTTTCCTTTCCTATGAAATCTTTCGATAAAACTTGTTAAAGTCAGCTTAATTTTAAAGTAAATACTATTCATCTTTGGTTTGATCTAAAATTATTGAATTCAGAGATATATAAGAATTGTGGAAAAATGAACTTGATATTATTTGTGAATAAAGAGAGAGAGATTTATAACTCAAAGACATTGATTCTAATTATAGAACGGATTGAGAAATGTAGATTAGTGGGGGTAAAATCATATACTATAAATATTTTTATAAAATATATATAAACGCATAAACGATAAAATAATGATATCATTATCGTTAAGCCAAAAATTAGAGATTACAAAAACAATATTATGGTATACCCAAAAAATTGAAGACGAAGTCAACTTATACAAATTATAACTACTCTTTATGTGTCTTCATACTTTGAAATTGGTGTATGAAGGGACAGAAAGATAAGGGAGCAAATATGTTTCTCTCATAATGCTTAAGGGAGAAAATTGTTGCACCACTGTACTAGTACTTTCTAACTCTATCTCTTTTACTAATTCTAATTAAATGTATATTTTAAGTTGTATTTAAAATATGATCATAAAAAAAAGCTGTATTTAAAAAATGAAAAATGTTATGTAGAGTAGGGTTGTAGAGCAATGAGGGCAACATTTTTGAATGTTATGTAGAGTAAGATTATGGGTAAGTGGGCAATATATTTTTTTAGTGGAGGCAAAAACAAATATTTAAGATTTAATAAATAAAAAATTACTTGGTGGGGCAGCTGCTCCAATGGTTCTAAGTGATTATAACAACTAACGAATGACTAATTAACTTAAAGATTTAATTGGTATACACTATCAGGATAAAGAGTTTTTATACTTTCAATCAATCATAAATTGGCAAATTAGTAGAATTGTTTGACTATTATCTTAACTATTTGAAAAGTCATTCATATCATGTTTTTTAATTGATTGATAATGTAAAAATCTTTACACTAATAATACATATAGCAATTAAACTCTTAACTTAATCAACATGTAATATGTAATACCGCTGGGAGTTAAATGTCCAAGACTCTCAATTTGGATAATAAAGTAAAGAATTGAGCTGCATGCAATGGTTTGGTTAGCAATTCGACTAACTGTTGTGACTTGACATGAATGAGTTTTAAAAAACTAGAATGCACCGACTCGCGGTTGAAATAACAATGTGAATATGTTTGGTCGCTCAAGAAAAATTAGATTTGAAGCCAAATGCATGATTGATTGGTTGTCAAATAATAGCATGATAGAGGGCACTGAGACTTCAAAATGATGAAATAGATGTCTAAGCCAAATCAATTCACTTGTCATACTTGCCAAAGGTCGATATTCAGCCTCTACCGAAGATTCAGAACAATAAGTTGCTTCTTCGGTCGGCATCTGCAAAAGCAGTGAGCTTAATTAAGGGAAGAAGCTGTTGAGAAAAACAAGTCTGGTCCTAAGTTTTTTAGAAGTAAACTGTACTCTGTTTTTTTTTAGCAGCCATCCTCTTCATTTTTGTCCATTTTTCATAAAAAATAGAGATGTTTATTATTAAAATTTTAAGATAATAAATGCATAAAAGGATTACATACATGTATGTAATACATATTTATCTGAAAAAAAAACTTTGGAAATAAACAGAAATGAAGAGATAAAAAATGGAGAAGATCTTTTTTCCTTTTTTTTTCTCCTTTAACTTTTATTTTTGTCCTATTATTACGTTGTTTTTATTTTTATTTTTATTTTTTTTAAAAATCCTGTGAACACCCAATTTTGTCCGGGTTAATTAATCTTTTGACTAGGTAATCAGAAAAAGAAAGGAAAAATTGAGTAGGCTTTGGCCCGTAATCCCATTTTTGTTTAACCCACTTAAAAGCCCTTTTCTTGTTCAAAAAAAAAAAAAAAGAGCGATCTGTTTTCGTAAAACTGAAAATTAAGAAGTTGAAAAGAGTTATCCCCGTTTCAGGCATGCAAACAAGAGGAAAAGCCAAATTTACTTAATGTGTTTCAGAAACCAAAAGGGACAATGGCAGCCTTCTCATACACTGACAACATTTTCGTTTCAAAATTAAGCATCAGAAAGGGAAATGTGGGAATATGCAATGCTATGGTATCTCTCAAGCAGAGTCAAACCTGAACCAACGCAAAGGAAAAATTGCAGCAAGAAGAGAAAAAAACAACAGGTACAGAAGCAATGAAATTGGAAGTATGAAAAGGACTCTCCAATGTAGCCGAAGCAGAGAGGCTTTGGGTTCTGGTCTGTTAGTGTCTTGCAATCAGGAAGGAAGTAATTCCTTTATAAAAGGGGTGTTCTTTGTAAGAAGAGGGGGGGAAAAATTAAAAAAAAAAAAAGACCACGAGAGACACAATTGCTCTCCATTTTCCCTCATTCCTAAGATCATCCTTCCCACCTTTGCTCTTCCTTTCATTTTTTGTTTCTTATGCTCTCTTTTCTTCTCTGTTTTGAACCAGAATCAACACTAAAAAAAATAAAAATCCATCTATAACAAAACACAGGACCATAGCTGACGAGCCAAGCCCGCAGCTTGCACCACCGTGACCCACCGTGACTGCTGAACCTCCTTGCACCGCCGTCGTCAACCGTCCTGGTGGACGCACCTCTGCCGTGTCACTGTTGGGTATCCATGTTCTGATACCCCTTACTTGTGTTCCTGCGTTGAGTGCTTGAGCTGTTGTGTGTGTGTTTTCCTTTTAGCCTTTTTATCATTCTTTTTTGTCCCTTCCTTTTTTGCTTTGTATGATGACTATGTGCTGCACTTTTGTCTTTCTACGGTGGGATCAGGGATGCTAGAAGCTTCTTTTTTCTTTCTTCATTTAATGGTTAATCTTTTTGAATGTTTGGCTCCATCGTAGAATCAGGTGTAGGCTTGTGACAGCTTATTTTTTTTTTTTTTCTTTCTTGTTAGTTGGGCTTTCTTGTTATTGGACTTAGGCCAAGCTAATGGGTTTATCATAAAAACAAACAAAAATGATTTTTACTTTCATGTTCAAAACAAAAAAAATATTCTAACAAGTAAAAAGATCTTTTCCCAAAAATTAAAATAAACCAACCAATCAAACTTTTTCTATTTAAGAACTACGTGGCTTTGAGTTTTCCATCGCACCGGGAATACGTAGGAGCAGAATAATCATTCTGTCAAGGCAAAATTTTATTTTTTTTCCTTTTGTGTTTATTTCTTTTTTTTTTTTTTTGGTTTTAAAAATGGGGTAAAATAATATTTTCAAAGGTTATTAAAATTTTTGCACGATTAACTTGGGGTACCGTTCTTAGAACGGGCGACGTAGGGTGCTAATACCTTCCCTACTCGTAACCGACTCCCGAACTCAAATCTCTGTCTTGTTTTTTTTTAGGACCAGTTTTCCTTAAATAATTGGGTTTTCCAACGTTTTCCCAAATAAAAATTTTGGTGGCGACTCCTCTGTTTTTTTTAACCCCCTTTCCTTTCGCGGCGCCCGGACGGGACAGTCGCGACAAATCCACTAAATTCTTTCTAGCTATTAATTCGTTCAAAATGTTAACAAAATCTACTATATGTGATGTATGAATACTAGCGCAAAACTAACATCGTTAACCAAGGACTTTTATTTAAATTAATGGTTTGGTGATGACTATAATGAATTTTAAAATGGTTTGAGATGAAAACGAAAAAATGTAGCTACAGGACAAAAAATGAAACTTATATTAAAATTAATGGACAAATTATTAATATTTGAATTGACCTGCAATCATCTTATAAGACTCAGATTGATGATCGACTCGAACAGATACAAGATTTGTAAGTCAATGGTTTACTAAAATATGATTTAATTTTTTTTAAAATATAATATAGGTACGAAGTATCCATCATGGTTAACAGTGACTAATATTCGTTGGGAAACCTGTACGGACACACAAAGTGGGTCCTCCCCCTTCACAATCAGGTTTTCTCCATACACTAAAATCATGATTCGAATATCTGACCACTTATTTAAAGTGTCCGAATTCTTTATCACTCATATGAACTACATGTTGGTAGATTTAATTTTAAACGAATAGAATTTACAACACAACAAGATTTGGTATTGATATTTCTAATATTATAATAAAGAGAATAAAGTCTGAGTTTAGTTTATATGCATTATCAATGTAAAGTATTTTACACTATTAATCGATCATAAATTATGATATGCGTGACTTTTAAGTTAGTTAAAATAAGATTCAAACATTTTTAATGATGTGACAATTTATAATTAGTTGAGAGTATAAACAATTTTTATATTGATGATACATACCAATTAAATCCATAATATTTTGGTGAAGTTAATCTTGTAAAAGTATTTTAGCCATTTAACCTAATTTTCAATTATCAATCGGCACTTAATATTACATCTATTAAGTCAAAAAAATTAAATTAATTTTATACATTATTTTTAAGTTATAAATATAGAATTTCCGTAAGAAAATAATGCATTAAACTTGATTATAAAAAAACCACTTTTCGCCTTTTTACTTTATCATAAGTAATAAGTTTCATTTTGTCCCTCATCTATATTATTTTGTTTTTGTTCTAATTTTTTGTGTTTTAAATTCATCATATTCATACAACTCAGCATGTCATTAATAACATTTTTATATTATTATAGTTATTTAGAAATACATATAGTAAAACTATTACATTTTGGGCCTAACTCCCCAAAAGCTAGCTTTTATGAGATTCTATTTGTGATCAACGTGGGATTTGAGTTTTTTCCAATATACCTCCTCACTTCCAATACTATTGGGCTTGATGCGTGGGTAATATAGTGGGCGATTCTTTAATGGATCTATGATAAACTTTGATACCTTATTAGATTTGGGCCGAACTCAACTCTAAAAGCTAACATCTGATTGCCCAATCTTTTATAAGCTAAAAACATCTCTTAATTTTAGTTTTATATATCTAAAATTTTATTACTTAGCTATTCATATGAATTTAGATGTTTTGCTGAATTTCATATCAGCCTAATACCAATTTAGTCATTAATCGGATGATGGTCGGTTTTAAATGGATTCAAAAAATTAATCTGATCAAAACATCAAAACAAATTAAACTCCACCGATCCATTCATCCAACTCATGCGCAGCTGTACTCATTTCGCTTCTTGTTTTAAAGTTGAAACCAAAAGACCAGCAACCGAAGGTATTGATTTTTCATTCATCTATTTATGTTTTCTATTATGCATGTTGTTTCGAAGTATTTATTAGATGTTTAAAAAAAGTATTTATTAGATTTTCATTATTTAAACACTTGAAATATATTATATATTATTATATTATATTTTACGGCAACGTACTCACATGTCATAATTTATTTCACATATATGACATAAAAAATAATAAGTTACACTTTAATGTAAATACAATATGGATTTAACTCTCAATCAAAAAAAAAAATGGATTTAACTAGTATAAATATTTTTTATATCGTCAAGTAATAATAAATTATCACATTATTAAAAATGTTTGACTCTTATTTTTATTATCTTAAAAGTCACTCATAACATGAATTGTGATTGATTGATAATGTAAAAAACTTTATATTAATCATTCATATCAATTAAATTCTTATCATATTCTAAGAAAATCATATTTGGGATATACTACCAACACTTCCCAATTTATAATCATAAGCGAGTAAGGTGGAAAGCTAGAGTCAACACCACTACACTATGTTAACGCAATATCGATGCCGAAAACTTTATTATTAATAATAATATTATTTATTGAGGAAAATAAAATATGCACCTTGAAGTTAAGATCTTCAACAAAAATTGATAAATAGAAATATATCCCGGTGAATAAAGTAAGAACCTCTGAAAAGAAATTAAAAATAGTAATCTAAAATTGGAGTTACAGAGGAACAATGGAAGTGTGAAAACAGAGAGCGGGGACTTCGGAGGCTCCTTGAAGTGAGGAAGCTTATTGTCGTGTCGAGACCCCAACGAACCCGTAGATCATTTAATGGATTGAGATTTCAATAAACTTAATTAAATCAATGACGAATGGTTATTTATTTTCTCACTTTAGAATTTCACTCACTTTTAAGGAGCCAAATCTTTGTTTTATTTATCTCGTTTTACTTGTTTTTAGGAACACTCAATTGAAACTGGGTTTTGCATACGAGGGTAGTTATTGCCTTATTTGGCTAGCTAAGGCACTGAGTTTGGACTTTGAAAATTTTCACCTCCTTTTAAAGCAACTTGAAAATTGAGCTTTGAAATTAACCATATCTCTTTTACTATCCAAGATTTATTTACCAAGTTTAGGATTGTGGGACCTTGGTAGGCTTTGGGAGTGGGGGACTCTACCACTCCTTTTGACGGGTCACGGATGCCGGATTTGGGTCGTAACAATAGCCACTTATGTTGGAAAGTACCAACATTTTGGACCTTGTCGATCCTCCTTAGGATAAGAGATTTGTGGGATTGGGTATAAAAGATCAAGAATTTCTCTGGTGGTTCTATCTTGTGATATGAAGTGCATCTAGTTGCTAAGGGCTTTATTCATGAATATGGTGTTATTTATGAGGAGACTTTTGCTCTTATAGCTCACATCATTTCAGTTTGCACTCTTCTAACTATTGCACTTACTCGAAAATAATTTTTAATGAGATGGATGTTAAAAATGCCTTCCTCAAATGGTGATTCGAAAGAAGTCTACATGTGCCTCTCTTCTGGTTACATTTTTTTCCACCAAACAATGCATGTTGTCTATTAAAGGCTTCATATGGTCTAAAACGAAGTACCGCATGCTTGGTTTGCTAAGTTTCACACCACTATCATTCACTACAAGAAATTACGTTATTACCAATGGCCTATTACCAATAAGGGTGGAAATAGGTCAGGTCAGGCTAAACTTTGAGTTAAATAGATTTGGACTATTTAAAAAAAAAACATGGCCTAAGCCTGGTCTGTTACTTGATATAGGCCTTTTTTAAAGTTTGACATGACCTTTTTAGGAAGTCTGGCCTGACCTGAAAGCCTATTTTTATGGTTTTCCGAAATATTCTCCAACTCGATAGGTGAAAGACTAATCTTCCGGGATACTGTCAGCGCCTAAATGGAGACCCCTCCCAATAGCGTTTTTTCCATACAAATGAATCCATGGATCGAACCTAAGACTACATGCTTAAGGGAACTAAATCCATTCCACTTGGACCAACACACATTGGTTCTAAATAGACCAATAAGCGTATTTATCATCAATGCCTTTAAATTGGCCAATAAGCTTATCTCTAAGTAAGGCGGGACAAAAAATCCCAACCCAGGGATACGAGCGAGTTTAAAAGGATCCGCGGGTTAGTGGTTTTAAGCAGCGGATGCACATGGATAACATCCGGCGGGTTCGGATTGGGTAAAAAAATTTCGAACCCGCCCGTACCCAATCGAATATGCGTACTAAAAAAATAAATTGTTAGTTTGTTACTCTCTCGTCCCTTCAGTGTCTCACGTATTGAGAAGATAAAAATTGATTAGGAAGATAAACATTGTATTGGGAATAAAAAAATATTGAATGCTTTCAAATATTGAATGCTTTCTTCTCTGACCCTTCGCTTTCACTTTCCCTTTCTCGATATCTCTTTCTCTGACCATTCCTTTTCTCCATATTTCTCTCTATCTCTTTATCCCTTTTTTCTTTTCTTCATTACTCTTTTCTCTGACCATTCTTTTTCTCCATATTTCTCTTTCTCTCTTTCTTCATTTCTCCATTACTCTCTTCTTGTCTTTCTTCTTTTCGATCTCCATTTCCCTCTGCTATAGTCGCCGCTTGTCACAGCCTCTGCTCCTCCTCCACACGCAAACCGCCTCGCTCACCGATTCTCTCTATTTTGCAACTTCGTAATGTGTGTGACTCTGTCTCTGCTCCACCAACCCTAGCGTCGGAACTCGGTGGGGCCGACGGCCAATCCTCTAGGACAGATCTGCAAGGTGGCATGGTGTTGCGATCTGCGAACAAAGGGCCATATCTGCAAAGAAGATCTACGAAGAAGATCTGCAAAGTGCGAATGATTTGTCTCTGCCATCATCTTTGTTGTTGCATGTTAAGATCAGCCAACGAAGAAGAAGAGCCTCTTTTGAATAAGTGTTTTTTTGTTGAAAGTTTTAATTTTGTTGAGAGTTTGATCTTTTTGTTTAAAGTTCGAGACTTTCTGATTATGTTCTTATTTGTTTATGGGTTTATGCTTTTTTTTTATGGTTGGAGACGAATTATCTGGTTTCTGTAACTTTGATGTTGTTCTATGTTTTCTGGATTTATGCTTTGTGGAGATCTTGAAATTCTCTGCTTTGGAAACCATCTTTATATTCTTTCTTATTTTTACATTTTTTGTTTTTCGAAAACCGCCTAACTTGCCTATCACCCGCCACCCGACCAAACTGTTCCCCGAAAGGACGAATACGGGCTGCATATTATGCTATTCGATTTTGGTTGGATTGGAATTTTTTGGCCCGAATCCGACCAAAAGCGACCGCTGTCCACCCCTATCTCTAAGTAGACCAATAGACTAACAGACTAATAAATAAAGCATTTAAATAGGCTAATAGGTAAGCCCTTTAAATAGGATAATGAGCCTACTTATAAATAGATCAGTAGACTAACGGACTTAACCTTATAATATGGACATTATTTTGTTAAAAAAATAATATTATATATTATATATTTTATTAAAATATAATATTATTTATAAATGGATTGACCTGTCAATATTAAAAGACTTTTACATAAGTCTAAGCCTGACCTGTTTAACTAAAAAGGCTTTTCGAAAAGCCTAGATTTGACCTTTTTATTAAACAAGTCAGGTCAGACCATGCCTTAAATAGGCTAGATCAAGGCCTCCTGACGAACGGTCTATCTTATTTTCACCCCTAATTACCGATGGCCAATAGGCTAGTATAATAAAAGAATTGAGTAAATCTCCAAGTTGGTCCCTGAAACTGTAAGATCGTATCAACTTGGTCCCTAATATTTTCAAAATTCCAAAAACATCCCTGAAGTTGTCAAATGTTAACCAATCTAGTCTTTCCGTCAGGGACCAAGTTGATACGAACCTTATAATTTCAGGGATCAAATTGATCACATAGACCAAATTGATACGACCTTATAATTTCAACGACGAAATTGAAGATTTACTCGGAAAGAATTACCCACGATTAAGTTTTCCTTTTACAATTTTGGGAATTTCTCTTATTGTTTTTTGGTGCTCCTCATTTTTGTTGCTTTATTTAAAGGTCTATTCGGTTTGCCAATTTGATAACATATATTATCTATTGTATTATATAAAATAAAAAAATGAATTAATAAATATATTTAAAGTCCAATATGAGTGTCCAAACTCGTCGTCCCAGGTTTTTCTCCCCTTATAAATACACTACCAATCTTGTGCCTCTCTTAATTCTCTCTATAACTCAACACACTCTTTGCTCTACCAATTAACAACAACCAACGTTGAAAAGTAAACTTGATAGTTATTTTTGTGTTTATCCTCTAATTCTGTGCTTGTGTGTCTTCTTCAATTCAAGGGAAGAACACGATGGAAGGAGGCATACCAGAGGCTGATATGTCTGCTTTCAGAGAATGTTTGTCTCTGTCATGGAAGAATCCTTATGTTCTTCGCCTTGCTTTCTCCGCTGGAATTGGTGGCCTTCTCTTTGGTTATGACACTGGCAAGTTTTGTAGTCCTTCTTCCATTCTCTCTCAAATTTTCATGTGTTTCTTTGTGCCACTCTGTTTTGTTTTCCCTGTTTCTAACATCCCATATAAACAAACATAACTGATACCATTTCTCTGTTTGTCTTGTCACCCTTTGTTCTTCTCTAATCTCTCTCATATAAGCACCTACCTACATCTCTATGTGCTTTCTATTTTCTAACCCTGATATATATTAAAAAAAATTACTTATTTACTCTTGGAGTAATAATACGTTTTAAACTTATTCGTCTACTTCTGTTATACTGTAAGTTAACTTTTAACTTTGATAAAAAAAAATGTTAACTTTTAATTGGATCTTTTTTCTCACATAAGCATATGTTATTATTATTATTATTATTATTATGTGATAGTATATTAACGGAGCTAATTAAAAAATAAAAAATATTTAAAATATTAATATATAAAAGAGACTTTAAAAATTATACTTTTCGTTTAAATATTGTTTGATGTTCATCAAATAAAAAATATTGTTTGAATTTTCAGTCAATTATTTAATATTTAATGTTTTAATTCTTTAACAAGTGTGTTCAGAAAAATTATTAGAAAATTTTTATTATTATTATTATTAGGGTTGATCATTGGTGGTTATGTGCAGGAGTTATATCCGGGGCTCTTCTGTATATTAGAGATGACTTCAAAGCAGTAGATAGGAAGACATGGCTTCAGGTATTGCCGGTCTATCTTGAGACCAAAGATGAAATCTCAGCCTTCCAATCAAATCAAATCACTTCTTGTGAAATATTATAACCTTCTTTGGTGGACTTTAATGCCTTTACATCTTCTTTGTTCATAACTACCAACTTGCAGGATAAAACAAATACATTGTTTTCTATGTTCAAATTTCTTTTAACCAGTAACATCTGTCCAATATGTTGCTGAAAACTTTGCATACTTTTTGTGGAAAGTTAGCATCCGTTTGGTTTGTTATTATTTCTGTTCAAATCTTTGTAAAACAAAGGAAAAAAAGAAATTAATATAGGGTTTTCATTGTTATTAATGAAAACAAAAAAAGAAAAACAGGAAATTGAAAACGAAAATCCTGATTTTTTTTATTTTCATAATTTTACCAACCACCAGCTTGGGAGATATTGTCTCCGTTTCTCAGTAATAAATTTTAATTTATCAATGTTACAAAAAAAATTTTAATTTATCAATATTGAATTTCATAATATTCAGTAATTTTTATGGTTTAGATTTAACTTTATTTAAAAAAAATAATGGCTTCACGAATTTTCAAATCGGTTTCGGCGGATAAAACATATTGCTTGATCCGGTTTCACCGGATGAGATCTATTTAAATATTTTGGATAATCTTTACAATTACTATTTTTAATTTTTATTTTTATTACATATCCCCAAGTTGTTTTTCTCTCTTTGGTATAAAAGATAGCCCCACATAAGTAGACAAGTGTCCCAATCATGTCATGCGTCAACAATGGTAGGCTTCATATTCGGTTAGCCCAATTGGGGTGTTGCTCAACAAAGCAAGATTGAACACCAACTAGTGTAGCCGAGCCCCAATCCTATTATGAACTTTGCCCTATTATGAACTTTGCCCCAAACCTTTTTTATTCTTAACAGCATCATCAATCATCAAACAGTTCATTAAAAGCAAAGCAGTACCTTAACAAAGATAATAGAAGGGACACTTTTTTTTAACATATTCTTATATAATTCCACAATTTAATGATGGGTTAAATTAGTTTTTGGTCCTTTTAGTTTCATTAAATTTTAAATAGGTTTCTATAGTTTAAAATTTTTTAATTAGGCCTCTATACATCAAAAAGTTTTAAATAAATCCTTACTTGCACAAGTTTTGGAGACTTAATTATAAAAACGTTATAATTATTAGGGATATAATTAAGTATTTATTTGATTATAGAGATCTATTTAAACATTTTTGAAAGTATAAGAACTTAATTAAAAACTTATAAACTATTGGGACCTAATTGAAAATTTCAGTGAAACTATAGGACTAAAAGATTAATAATTTATATGGTATCAAAATTATGTACCAAAAGGCAGATTCTTTTTTCTTCCCCATCTTGATTTCAATTTCATGTATATGATATGTTCATAATAGGAAGTTTATTATGCAATACTATGTTACTCAATTGAAGTTGAGTAAAATATAAATGGGAATTAAAACTATGGTTCTTTCTTTTTCATTTTTGGTGAAACAAAATTATGCTGATTTGAGTTTAAAATATGTATTCTCATGATGTATAAATTGTGAACCATGTTAAAACATCTCAGGAAGCCATAGTGAGTATGGCACTTGCTGGAGCAATCATAGGAGCTTCAGTTGGTGGATGGATTAACGATCGATTTGGAAGGAGAGTGGCAATTATTATTGCAGATGCCCTATTTTTAACAGGGTCTATTATCATGGCTGCTGCTACCAATCCAGCTATTCTCATTGTAGGTCGAGTATTTGTTGGCCTTGGTGTTGGAATGGCTTCAATGGCATCCCCCTTGTATATTTCAGAGGCTTCCCCAACAAGAGTTCGAGGAGCCCTTGTAAGTCTTAACAGTTTTCTTATAACTGGGGGACAGTTCCTTTCCTACCTCATCAACTTGGCCTTCACTAAGGTGAGAATATTTCTTTTTATTTTTCTATTTATTTCCAAGTTCTGATATATGTATAATTGTGACATTATGAGACATGCCTAGTTTATGAAAAAATTCTTGAGTAATATTCTCATTTGTTTTGTAACCGTCCAAATTTAATTTAATAATTTTTGCAAAGATTTAATTATTATGTACTGTCGGTGTAAAATAAAATTATACTGTCAACCAATCATTAATTGCTACGTGATTAAAATTATTTGATTCTTATCATAACTACCTTAAAAGTCACACATATGATGATTTGTGATTAATTGACTGTTTAAAAAAAAAAAATTATAATGACAATATATCAAAATTAAACTCTTTTTTCGTCCATTGAATTGTATGATTATACAGGGACAAATGTCACTTTTTTTACTAGAGTACTATAGTACTCT
This sequence comes from Ammopiptanthus mongolicus, assembly GCA_039655645.1. NCBI lineage: Eukaryota > Viridiplantae > Streptophyta > Magnoliopsida > Fabales > Fabaceae > Ammopiptanthus > Ammopiptanthus mongolicus. The sequence goes on from CM077345.1 coordinate 86,600,093, forward strand.
TGGATTATATAATAATTTCTCTTAGTTTATGTTGGTGAGATGTATATTTATAAGTTTTGATTAAAATGTGATGGATATTTGAACTTTTTCTAGTGTTCTTTTGTTCAAGTATGAATTTTATAACTTGTTTGGTGATGTGCTAAAATAATTTGTGGACAATTTTTCAGGCACCAGGGACATGGAGGTGGATGTTAGGGGTAGCAACAGCCCCTGCTATAATACAAATTGTACTAATGTTGTCACTCCCAGAATCACCACGTTGGCTTTACAGAAAGGTCAGTTCATCATCATTAGTCAATAGCCATCAATCATCACCACATTTTCATGTCTGAAATACTAATGTTCCCTTTTTGTTTTTATTTTCCACAATGTAACAGGGTAGGGAGGAAGAAGCAAAAGCAATTCTGAAAAAGATTTACCCTCCTCAGGACGTTGAAGGTGAAATTCAAGCTTTAAAGGAATCAGTTGACATGGAAATTAAGGAAGCAGAATCATCAGAGAAGATCAGCATGATCAAACTTTTGAAAACTACAGCTGTGAGAAGAGGTTTATATGCAGGAATGGGCCTCCAAATCTTCCAACAGTTTGTGGGGATCAACACTGTCATGTACTACAGCCCCACCATTGTTCAGTTAGCTGGTTTTGCATCTAACAGGACAGCACTGCTTCTTTCACTCATCACATCTGGGCTTAATGCATTTGGTTCAATTTTGAGCATATACTTCATTGATAAGACTGGTAGAAAAAAGCTTGCTCTAATCAGTTTGACTGGTGTTGTGGTTTCCCTAGCTGTCCTAACTGTTGCTTTTAGAGAGAGTGAAACTCACTCTCCAATGATTAGTGCCATTGAAACCTCACAATTCAATAACACCTGCCCTGATTTCAAAGCAGCTGTGAAACCTGGTGGATGGGATTGTATGACATGCCTAAAGGCTTCACCATCTTGTGGTTTTTGTGCTGCTGCTAATGATAAGGTATAAATCAATTCTATCCTTTTTCCATTTTAACAATCTCATATTTCAAATTCTTGAAAGCAACTTTACATATAGCATGATATTACCATCTCCTATATTAGAGATATAACAAAAATCAATCATATGTCATCACCTAATAGGTTAAGCTTTTGGGAGAGATGGTTTGTGATATTGTATTTGTATATTTGCTTTAGTATTTGGGAGAAGGTGAGCCTTGGCGCAATGGTAAGGTTGCCTTGTGGTCGAGAGGTCACAGGTTCAAATCCTGCAAACTACCCCTTTGCTAGTGGAGGTAAGGCTGCGTACCTTCCCCAGACCCCGCCAGGTGGAGCCTCGTGCATTGGACCGCCCTTTATATGAGCTTTCGTGACCAAGTTCATATTTGAGTCTTGCCCCTCTTCTTCTTCTTCTTCCAAATAAAAGTTAAATATAATCACATGTTAAAAATGGACCATGCATTGTTTAGGCTTTAAACCCAAAGGGCTCTTGAGTGAAGGAGCATCTTAACTCCTAAGAGATATTATAAAAATCATTCATGTGCCTTCACCTAACAGCTTAACCTTTTGGGAGACATAGTTTATGACACTCCTCATGTTATCATATTTATTCTTGTGTGTTACTGACACTACTATCAATTAAAATTTGCAGCTCTTACCTGGGGCATGTTTGATCTCCAATGATACTACAAAGGATATGTGTGGTAATGATCACAGGTCATGGTACACAAGGGGATGTCCTAGCAAATTTGGTTGGACTGCTCTAATTGGCCTTGCTCTCTACATCATTTTCTTCTCACCTGGGATGGGAACTGTTCCATGGGTTATCAACTCTGAGATCTATCCCTTGAGGTATAGAGGAATTTGTGGAGGAATGGCATCCACAGCTGTTTGGATTTCCAACCTCATTGTTTCCCAATCCTTCTTATCCTTGACACAAGCAATTGGGACAGCATGGACATTCATGATTTTTGGAGTTGTTGCTGTTGTAGCCATTTTCTTTGTCATTATTTTTGTACCAGAGACCAAGGGGCTGCCAATGGAAGAAGTAGAGAAGATGTTGGAACAAAGATCTGTGCAGTTTAAGTTTTGGAACAAGAGGAATTCTGGCTCTGAGAAGTAATGATTCAAAGAAAAAACTTAGTTTGAGTCAATTTGGGTTTTATGTTAGTTTTATAGCTTTAAATAGTGAACTATGTGTATTGTGAACTACGGGTATTTGACAATGGTTTTCATTGGGTAAGATTTGCAGATAGTAGCATTTTAGCTATGATATTTAGTTGATTAGTTGGATTGCTGAAAATCCTTATGAAATCCGAAGAGGATTGAAGAATAAGGATTGATAGTACTATTTACTTATGAAATAATAAAAAGTATGATCACCAATGGCATTACGTTTTTTATCAATATTTTTCTCTTTGTTATGAAACTGCAATATCAAGATTTCAATCTTTAAACAAAACCATTTTCAATTGGACAACTCCCAGCAAAACCTTTATATTCTTTGCATTTGTATTTCCTTCTTTTATTTGTTGCCCCTTTCTAACAAACAAATTGTAGAAAGTAATCACTTTAACTTTTTACAATGCTCTATTTGCCTTGGGACCAAGGTCTTGTGTAGGATTCAATGTTACAAAATTCATATCACCCGTGTTAATTCATGAAATAAGTTGACAAAATTAGAATAATTTGTGCAATCAATAAAGAAATAATTTGTTCTGTCATGTTCTATTTAGCTTCTTGAACAAGAACTAGCTATAAAAATCTCCTCGAAGCTTGGAGGCATTCGAGAGAGATATTGGGTACCTGCAAGTAAGGGTGGCAAAACGGGTTGACCGTCTGGTGGGGTCTTCAATCCGTCTTGTTCCGTCCCGTTTAACCCACCAAGAGAAACGGGACGGAGACGGACAGATTAGCCCAAGTCCATTTTTTTCAGAAAATTCATTTTTACTTTTTTCATTAACTTTTTAATTTTTAAATTTATTTTTAGAAAAAAAAAATATAAGATTAATCAATCTATTTTGTTTTATATTTTCATTTTCATGATTTTTAACTTTTGATTCACCTTCGGTAACATGTGTTATTACACATATTTTAATCTTCTCGAAAAAATAAAGTAGGGAATAAAATTTCCAATGCTCAGTACCAAAGATAGGAAGAAGATTCCCGAAAATATATTTTACCCACCATAAAAGATAAAAGATTCATCAACTAAACGCTACCGTAAGACTTTCTTCTTTACTCTGATAGGAATAGTGCATTACCCTCTTCTTCTCTCTGCTTCCGCTCCCCCTGGCCCTTACCACCAGTCGCCGTCATGACGTTGTCTACTCGTTCTCTGATTTGGCCCCTTCTCTGTGAGCCGTCGTCTGCGGCCTGCTCGTCCGCCTCCGGCTATCCCGCGGCGCCTCACTGATTCACAGGTTAGTAGCTCTCTCTCATCACCTTGCAATCTATCTATACAATATACAATATACAATTACAAGTAACATCTAGGGTAATTTTTTCTACATGTCAATCTCACAGCAACCTACACACAAACCACTGCAAACACAAAAAGTACTCATTTTGGAAACTTTCGACCCATGCTTGAAGAATGGCAACAAAATGGTGTTATTGTAAATTACTGATCTAATGTGCCCTTTTACATGTTGCTTTTCAAATTTCAAATTTCAAATTTCTGTTTCCGATGCCAGCTATTTTTTATATGACTCTCCTCCAGAATTTCACTACATTGAAAATAGAAAAAGTTATTTCAATTGTTATTTCTTTCTCTCCCTCTCTCGCGAAAACCCTCTCCTACAGCCAATATGCTTCTCACGAAACCCTCCCATCGTCTCTCTCTCAAACACACATTATCCCCGCTCTTCTGTTCGTCTCTCTTCTCTTCTCTTCTCCCATTCAACATTTTCTTCACATTTTATCTCACTCTCCTTTGAAGTTTTTGCAGATCTACGAATCATGGAGATGTAACGCGTTTTCGAGACCACCACCGCTGCAAGGAGACCACCGACGTTCAGCCACCGTTTTCGAGACCATTGACTTCCTTTTGGCATCTGACACAGGTTTGATTAATTTCCTGAGGTACTATGGTTCTTTTCTTTACGTTTTCCTCATTGGCAAAAACTCACCCACTTTGCAACTGTTCCGATGACGACATGCAGGCAGCAGAAGGCAAGGTGAAGAAGGTTCTGGATCTGCTACTATCTCTTTATGGTTCGACATCGGTTGTAGGACGAAGACTTGGACGAACCGAAACTTGCTGCTATTCGCGTAGACGAAGACAAATACTTTCGAATCTTGCTTGGTTGGTGCGTTTTTGCTAATTTCTGCATTCTACCACTACCACTACCAGGTATCGCCTCTCTTTCTCTCTCATTCTCTATCTCTTCACTTTACTCTTTGTCTCACCCAATTTTCTCTCTCCCATCGGTATTCTCACCCTCTCTCACTCTCTGCCATTGTTAGGGTAAGGAAATGGAAGAACGGAGGGTTGATGATCCAGAGCCTCTCGAGAGAAATTTCCACTTCTCCACACGGCTAAAAGTTTTCAACTTTGCCTTTTTCTTATTTTTTTTATTTTTTTACTCTTTATTTAATTGCATGAATGTTGATGATAGTGATTATGTTAACTTCTGCATTTCACATGTTAACTTGCCTTTGGTTTTGTTTTCTCTTATACTAAAATTGAATGTTAACATCTTCATAATTATAAATTCTAATTTACAGCTACAACCATCTACTTCTATTATTTTATTGTTATAAACTTGGGTGAAATACCTTACTTTATGGAATCTGTTCAAACTAAGGTAGAATTTAAGTAAAGGTTTATCCCTTAGTGTTGTTTGATTCACTGGTCGTCTTCTGAACATAAATGTTATCCCTTTGAGTTTGCTTTGCCTGTGATGAGGATTGTTATATGATATTGAGACTATGGCACATTTGCATACAACCTGTTTGAGGAAATTCCTAAATGGACCTGACATATTGTTGAATGATTGCAGAGACAGAGAACAGAGGGAAAACAATTTTGACTCGAAGACACTTGATTCTGCAAGAAGACTACTCCAGGAGAATTATTATAAAGAGGCTACAAATGGTGGGGGGGGTTTGATATCTGTTTACTTCAGCGATGTTTCTTTTGTGGTTTCTACTCAAACCTTTTTTTCTTCCATTTCCATTGATGATTTCATGCACATCTAAAGGTAGCAAACCTAACCTTAAAAACTTATTTTCTTCTCTTCCATGCTTTGTTCTAGGCTCTACATAAAAATGATAAAATAAGTTCCCCTTTTGTAAGCTGTAGTCAGATAATATATAATTTTTCAGGACAAACTAAATGATATGTGGATAGAATGGTCATTTGGCATTGATCCATGTATGTACCCTTCTTTTATTCTCACTGCTCTCTTTCAACAAACCCAATTCTTATTTCTTATGTTCTCTTTAGATATCTCTGCCTGAACCATATCTCGAGGCTGAATCATAAGGTATATATTCTATTTATGTCTTTAACCTTTTCCCATTTTTAAATTGTGAGTTGATTTGATTTGGCTTTTATATATATATATATATATATATATATATCATTTTGGGTGCTTTCTGTTCGGTCTGATTGTTTTATGTTGATTGTGTTTGATCCATTTCTTGATAGCTTGCACAAAGATCAATGGATATCTAATCTAATTGACCAGTCTTTCTCATCTTTTATAATTTGTAAAAAAAGGTTGTAACTATGGTTGTTGTCATTCTTAGTGACTAGACCCTGATGGACTGTTTGTTTTACTGTGATAAATGATTGGAATGATTCATCAGTTTTTTTGGCTGAATGAAGATGTGTTCTTAAAATTTTTTGCAGCTTCAACCAAGGTTCCTTCTTTATTCATTTAGTAAAATCTTAATTTGAAATCTCAGTACATCCAATGGAGCCCCAAAACTAAGATCAAAATTACTATTCACAAATGAGTTCTGAAGAGCCTGTCAACCAAAGTGCTATATGCATCAACATCAACACCTAAAATTTACTATTATGTCCTCCAGTTTGAACTTGAATGGAAATATGCTATGAAAGATTCATTTGTTGTTGCTGTTAATGAGTTTTTAAATTTTAATTTACAACTAATTTATTCATGTAGATTTAGTTTAGTGACATTAGGATTTTTCAACTGGTCTATTAGGATTTAGGATAGTTTATAACAATTTTACTCAAATCTTTTGTTGTGGTAAATTTATATGGATCAATTTTAACAAAATTGCTTGTGCATTTTTATTCTTTATCTAGAACTATAATCATCAACTGAAGTTTTATCTTCTCATGTGTTTCTTCAGCTGTGATGCATGCTTATGGTTTTGAGTATGTGGCTAGATTTACAGAGCATTCAGACTTCATTTGCAAGCATATGAATGAAGCAATACTTGATGGCAGCGACATAAATGGAAGGCGGGTGAAGCAAAGGCTATAGTGTGAACACTGAACATCTTTCTGTATAACTCTCCTCCCATTTCCCTTATAAAATACATTGAGAGCTATAGATTGAGGGAGATGATAATCTTTTATAGGCATATGACAACATTATTAGAAGCATCTTTGCAATGTGATTGTCCAAAAGTTATATCAGATGACTTGAAATTGTTGTAATTCCTATATTTCTATTTTTTGATGTTACTTAGCCATTATAACAGACTTATCAGTTGCAGCTTTAGATGTTTCCATTGTTATATCAACAATTCATTTTGTCAATTGTCATTGTTGATTTTTGTGTGTAAATGTTTTCACTGCTACATCACTGTATCTCATTCTTTGGGCCTTGGATTCATTTAAGCATAACAAGCAGAGGTGAGAACAAGGTGCACAAAATTTATAATAAAAGTACATTTAACTTGCTTCCTTCATTGCATTGTTCTATCTTGAATGCAATTTGCTTTAACAACTAATCAAACTGTCTATACTGTTGTTGAAGATATACTGCTGTTGCTGCTTTTTAGCTTGATAATTATAACCTTATACTACTTGGAGAAGGTGCTGATGCACAAGCCCTATTATTCTAAGTCTCCTTTTTTTTTTTTTACAATGTAATTTGTTTTAAGTTCTATACTGCTATGACTAGGACAAAATTGTTTTTGCAATAAAAGCTCTATTACTTTTTTCCTCAAATTTTATTTACATTCATCTAACTTTAGAATATTTTACTTTTCTCTTGAGTTGCTATTTTACTACACAAACTTCAATCAGTGGGAGGCTATCTTACTAAACAACTTTTGATGGCAAGTGGCAAGTATTTTAGCTTCAGCAATGGACGCCTACAAATGATTTGTCGGATACCTGCAAATAATGGAATACTCCTTAGGCTTATAAATACTCTTTATAGCTTAAATGAGGCAACTGACCAGCTTCTATATCTATTGGGTGAAATTCATCATGTGTTTAAAATACCTTTAGTAAATCAAAATGGCTCTTTTTAATATTTTCACTTTGGTGTATTCTTTTTAATTTTAATATATTACTATGAGTATATGGGTAAATCTTCTGTTGGTTACTATGTTAGCATGGATTGGTATTATTCTTATACCTATTTGGTAGTTATATCCATATTATCCGCATCGGGTCAAACTTCAAACAGTTGAACTATAGTGGATATGTTACTGCAATTCTAGAGAGGGGTGATGAGATCATCTCTGTGGCATCGATCGTGTAAATCTCTAATAATATCTTAGAATTGGTTTTGAATGCTTTCATGTAATTTATAAGCCATCAATAATTAGTATTTGTGTAGAGTAAGTAATGTGAAATTCAATATTTTGTGAGGGTAAAGCAATGATTATTTATTTTCCTTTGGTATTTGACTTTAGATGGTTGGGTTTAACATCATTGGTACTTCACTTACCTTCTTGAATAAAAATGTATTTATCTATCATATTATAAAAAAATATGATAGATAAACTTGCATGGGAAAGAGTAGAAATAAATCAAATAGATTTTGAAGAGAGAAGAAAAAAATAATATGATAGATAAATATAATTTTCTAGAAATAGTTAACTTGCATGGAAAAAAAGGAGAAATAAATCAAATAGATAAGAGAAATAAATTAAATAGGAAAAAGTGTGGATAAAACACTTAGCAACTATAAACAGTCAAATCTCAAAAGTAATGAGATTCAATTGGTATGCGTTGTAAGTATAAATTTTTTTGTAAAGCTCCTCCTTTTACTCTAAGGAGCAAACCGAACTTTTGTTTACTCTACGGTACTTGGTGATCAACAACAACCAAAACAATCCTCATCTTTTGCAGTTGGTATAGCCGCACTTTTAGCCACATTTCCAGCTCTAAATTTGTTTAATAACAGAATCTCAAATGACTATAGTTTCTTCATCAACCAATACTAATTACATTAGCTTAATTCATTGACTATATTGATTCTTTATCAAGCAATTGTTGTAATACCTATATTTCTATTTTTGATGTACGTATTCAATTATCATTTATAATCCATGCTTTATCATGATATTGATTTTAACTTCGATTTCAATTTCTTCAATTCTTATTCTCTCCGAAAGATAGAGACTAACACAGCTCCTACATTTACTTTAACCAGCAAAACAAATTTGGGTTTGCTCTACAGTACATGCTGTTGTTATGAATAATATAGGGTATTAACAAATTCATACAAACAAATATTTAGAAAACCATTAATTTGATAATTTTGGCTATCTTACCTTAATATATATAGACAATTACTCATGAAATTTCAAAAGAATATTCTTTTTCCGTGTGTTGCACGAGTCAGTCACTACTCCCCTATGTCTATGTTTTGGAATGACAATTAACAAAAGTCAAGGACAATCACTTTCTAAGGTAGGACTGTATCTACCAAGGCCAGTTTTTACACATGGTCAGCTATATGTTGCTATATTTAGATTAAAGTCAAGAACCAGATTCAAAATTCTCATTTTGGACGATGATGGAAATATATGCACATCAACAAAGAATGTCGTATATGAAGAGGTTTTTGAGAACCTATAGTAGGTTTACCACATGAGGTTCACATTTTTTTTATCTCATCATTCCTTTCCTGAATTTTTCTTTTATATACAACTTGGACAAAGGTGCTTATTATTGATTTAATAAGGGTATTTTGAAGATCCTCTACACCTATTTTGCTATAAAGAGTAATGTAGAGCTACTTTTTCTATGCAGAGGAATTTGAACCTAATTGGCTATAAAGAGGAAATTAAACCTATTTTACACCTATTTTGAACAACTAGCTAGGTGAAGTTAACAAGAATTTACTTCATACTTCTTTATTTTTTCCATATAAATAAGGTTTACTTATATTAAATTTTAAACAATTTGGAGATTTATAGGTGAATCTCAGTGACCACAAGTTATTTGAGATGGTCTAAAATTGTTATAATATCTATAAAACATCTATTTCTGGTAGCCATTTACCGTATACTTTAATTTTTTTTTATCAAAGTGACATGCAAAAACATCACAATGTTAAACTGTCATCCCAATTAGGTTGACACCATGTCGTGTACTTTAGTTAGTTAGCTATTTATATGCTTGATTCTTCCACTTTTTATATTGCCGATTACATATTGGATTTGTAAATGTATAAATCTTATTTATATCGTCAATATTATTTTATAATTATTATAACATCATACAAAATATTATTCCAAAAAAAAATTGAAATAACTTTTTTCCCCGTGCATTGCACGGGTTAAAATACTAGTTTCATACACATGAAAACATCTTTCCTGAGCGCTAGTGACTATTGTTTGTTAGCGTGGAATACTGGAATTTTTGTTTCATCGCTGTTATTATGTTCGATTAGGCTAGAATAAATGTATAAAGTAAGAAAGTAAGAGTTTATTTAACATTAATTAGTTAAAGTGTATTGAGATCTCAACCCACGTAAAATAATTAAGTACTTTCATACGTTACATTTTTATGCACTTTTGAAGATATTTTTCTTGTGCCTATAATGGTGGGAGAGGGTTTCATTATTGCTGTTATTGTGGAATACTGGGATTTTTCTCTCTTTCCCGATCGCTAGTGGAAATTTGAAGTTATGTCACAGCTTGTGAGCTTGATCATTACATTTTTTTAAGTAGGGATGGTAAAAAAAAATTTTAATTATTCATCGTTCATCCATACCATCCAAATGAAAATGGATGAGTAAAAATGGATGGGATGAATTGAATTATTTTATTTTATGGATGGTTGTGATCCATTCACTATTATTCTAAAATCCATTGGACCATTTCATAAACCAAAAAAATAATCCATTAGATAAAAATTAAAAAAATAAATAAATGATAAAAAATCATAATTTCAAAAATTAAATCAATTTGCTGTTATTATAAGTCGAACAATATATTTTTTTGTGTTTTTCTATCACATTTACATTCCTTATGAAGGTGCATTTGTGATGAATTGTTAATTGTCAATTACAAAAAAAAAAAGTAGGAAAAAAATTTATTTTTGTGGATGGATGAGAGATATTATTTGAAATTAATCATAAAAATTATTTAATATTTTAAACTATTTTTTATGGATGAATTGGATTTTTTTAATGAAATTTTAATGAATCATAATGGATTAATGGATTTTTTTTGCTCCATTCATTATAATCCGAATGAAAATTTATTCAATCCATCCATTTGTCACTCCTATTTTTAAAGGTGAATTCTCTTATATCCAAAAGTAACTTTATCCTTCCTGACGTGTCTAAATGACTCAATCAAATAGTAAAAATCATTTAACTTAATCCAGTAACATTAACCATTTGTATACAGGAGAAAACATCTTCTTCTTTTTTTTTATAATTTTCAGTGAATTTATTATTCAATTTGTTTTTTTATTTTTTACCTGCCAATCCGTTAACCCGTCGATTAATGGGGGCGGGTGTGATTTTCAAACCACTCTTCCCGTCCGGCTCCGTTTTAGGCATTAGGCAAAGTTGACTGTGGGATGGGGCGGGTTGACCCAAACCCCGCTTGATTTCCAAGAAAGGATGTCATTCTGGTTCTGCTTATTACCCTAGCTTAGAATTTAGATGCATACGTGTCCGTGAACGATTCGCCTAGATGGTTGCTCCATCGTAGTTAAGTTGAGCTCTCAATCTCTGTCTCCAAAAAACACGCAGCACTATCTTTGTTCTTCTTCTTCTTCTTCTTCTTCCCCAAAAGAACCCACATCTGTCTGTAAGGTATGTTCTTCTGCTTCTCGGTTAGGGCACTATTTATCAAAGGTCTCAGTTTCAGTTTCTTTGCATCTGTTTTATTATTGATTATTATTATTATTATTATTATTATTATTTGGGGATTGATATGGACTTCTATTGACTTTTCAAGGATTACGTAGCAATCCTGTTGAAATTCCAAGGCTTGGTTATTGAAAACAAGTGGTTTCATATTTCATGTCATGCTCTTATCATTAGTAACTGATTATGTTGTTGCACTTGATTTTGAAGTTTAATTAACCAATAAACATACTTACATAAAACAACTAATTACATAATCTATCTTAATATAATACCCTCCCAATCACTGATGATATTGCATTTGAAGCTGATCAGGGAAAGTTTAAGTGGAACCCTCTACTTAGCATTTGTCAAAAACTGTGACTTCAGAAACCATGTTCTGATGCTAAAAAATATAACTTTTTTGTTACTTATTATGCCTAGTCTTAGCTTAGTTCATTAAGCAGAATCAACATACAGCTTCCTAGAATTGCATTTGCATACTCTTATGAACTGGATAATGGATCCTTTCTATACAAAATATTACTGGTAAACCAGCAATGCAGACATTACCCTCCACATTACATAAATTTATATTAGTAGACAAAATGTACTAAGTTGGGATGTTTCTCTATGCATTAATTTATTTGTGCGCAAATTTGCAGACTTGTTAAGAATTTCAGTTTGAAGTTTAAACAAACACTTTCAGTAATATTTGAATATCTCTCTATTCTGTTTACAATCACAAGCCTCCAATCCACTACTAGCTTACTTGCCAATATCAACCCCACCTCTTTAGGATCCTGATTATTGCTTTAGAAGGTAATGGATAGGTGTAATGATTGAACACAAAACTCTAATGAAATCATGATATTTGGGATTTAAAAATCTTCCCCCATTTTAAAAATCTAGCAATAATTAATTTTTTAAAGTTATTAATACTTGTTTAAATGTTTGATACTTTTAATTAATTTTTTTTCATATTAAACTTGAAATTTACATAATATACGCTAACTATGACCCGGTATGTTGTTTTGACAGCACATATGGAAGAGGTGATTGGTTAAATACAACACCTTCGATAATTTTTTCAGAGAGCTCATAGTTGTAATTGATTAGGTTTTAATAATTGATCATTAACCATGTTATGTCTATTGGCTATTTCATACCAGATAATCGAAGACAAGGAAGTTAAGCTGGTTTTATTTAAGAATATGAAAGAGGAAGAGGTGAATAGATGCCAGATTCAGGAATGGTACCCAAAGTTCAAATCTGTATCCATCAAGACCTTAATTCATCAACTTCCTCAATCTTTTATTCAGTACCTTCTTGATGACTCTGGGCCCTTCCTGTTGCCTGTTTCTGTCTTAAATGAAGATGCCTTGCCCAATAGAATTCATAATCCCGATGAGGAAGAAGATTTTCAGGTTTCATAATCTCACTTAGTCTCATTTTATTTTTTATTTAAGGGAATTTCTCAGCGTGAGGTTACTACTTTTTATCCCGTTCTGCTTGAAAAGAAGAATAGTCTTCTATTACTGATACATGGATTTTTCAACAATTACGTGAGAGCTGGATTTGAGTCCGGAAACTACACATTTGATGTTTACATTACAAAGGATGAGAGAGTTAAGGTTGTGGATTTCAACCCTTGGGGCGCTTTTACATTGCCATTGTTGTTTACATGGGATGAATTAGAGCATATCCATAGTGAAGGAGATGATGTGGAGTTTAGAATTGTAGAAGATCGTTGTGCTGTTAGGCCAGGTTTGAAAACAGCAGTTCCCTATGATTACTTGGATAACAGCCCGGGAAGCGGTTGGGATCAATTTCTAAGAAATGCAGATGAAGAGTTACAACGACAAACCAGGTCTAAGAACGCTGGTGCATGAGAATTAGATGTTGTTTCTCAAATGTTAACATAGAAAATTGAAAAGTATGTTTTTTTTAGTTGTTTTGAGCTGTTTGGCAAAGGAGAAAAAAATTGAAAAAATTATACCCTAACCTGTTGTGAGGGTGTATTTTTCTTTGACATAAACTAGTTAGCATGTTTGTTTTAGATTTTGTGGATCACGTTGGAGGAAAGTTCCTCTAATATAATTTCCAAAATAATTGTCTCGGGAAGTGTTATTTTTACGTTTGCGTTAAGAATAATCTCAACCAAATAGACAAACGGGTTGTTACTTATCGCAGTTTAACATTTGACTCTTTCTTCATGTCTTCAATATTCTTTGTTCCCTTGTATGCTTATAACCTTTTTTTTTTTTTTTACAGATTTAATTACTATGTTGATATTTGTAATTTTAAATTAGTCTCTATGGTTTACAAATTACAAGCTTTTAATTTGACTTCAATCTATTAAATATTTTTAGCTGAGGTGCCGTTGTGACTTGAGACTTGAGATTCACAAGTCGAGTTGAAGTGAAAATTTATCTTGTGTACAACTAGATCGGATCATTTTTCCTACAAATTGTTACATATATGATCGTGTTTCTATTGGATCTCCGGATACCCTGTTGTAATGGAAGCATACAGTTATACGTAGTGAACAATCTCGGCCATTGATTTGAGATTGGGCAGCTCCCATTATATCACCACTAAACCAATTTTAAATAATATCTTGTATTAAAGTGTAACTGCGTGATGCAGTTCCAACAGGGAATCTAGGGAATCTGTTCAGTTTCTGTTACATACATGACAACATTTTGGAGAAAAAATACTATTTGTCGACCAAGTGTTGGTATTATGGGTATGGAGAAATGTGACTTTTGCATTATTTAGTTCACATCTCTTCATGAGGGACGCAAGTTGAAATTCAAGTTACCCTTGTGGACAAGGATTTTAATTGAGATCTAGAAGTGCTTCCTTGAATCTTAATGATATTTTAATTAGTTATAATCTTTTGAAGAAATTGAATCAGGAAGATGTTAATGGTTTGAATTGAAATTTAAAGTTAAAAATTATCAAAATTGAAAATCTGATAGCATATACTTTGGAACCTTCCGAATGTGAAATCAAACATGCACTTAAGTAAACTTTTAGAAAGTCAGCATGATGTTCTATAGCAAATATAAAAATTAAAGTTAGAACTCAAATGTCAAAGGCTAAAGACAAATCACCTTAATAACGAGAAATATTATCTCTTAGCTTTTATGGTGGAAATGCGCCTTGGAAAATTTCTGCCACGGATCCAAACACTAGGTTAATTAAAATTCAAATCCTTTGCGGTCTGTACGAGCTTAAGGGCTTACCTACCTTGAGACGGAGCAACCACCTCATCCTAAATTTAACTATAGCAAAAAAATAGTTACTCCCTAAATGATTTTTCATCCTCTGATCTTGTTAACACTATTTTTGACATACTGTCCAGTTAGTAAAACATAAAACTTGCAGGCATAAATTATTTATCCATTCAGATGTCATTACATTTTTTATTAGTATTATCAATTTATCATGTCAATTAAATATGCAGCTGCAATGCATAACTGACAGCTAGAAAGCAACTGCAAAAGTAAAATGCATATAATGGAAAGCTCTACTATGCCTTTGAACAAGCTGAACGTTTTATACACCACTTGGGATCATTATATTACAAAATACAAGGTCCAATCCATGTCCTGGTCATCAACCAACCGACCCAGGGATGAACAGTATGTGCAAGATAACCCTCCCAGAAAAGAAGAAAGTGCGGGTCTCAGGGTCAAAAGCCCACACCCCATCTGTCATCTCAAGGAAAACAAAGAATAAAGAAACAAACTAAACTCCAAAGCAGGATAAACTCAGTGCAACCTTGTCAACTCTTCTACTCTTTTGCACAACTCTTCTACAGAAACATCCACTGCCTGGGAAATCTCTTCCATCTTACTGCGGTTGAGATCAAGAAATGATTCAATTAAGTCCCCATCCAGAAAATTTCTAGCATCTACAGTTTTCTTCTCATTGTTAAATGACCTCCATTGCTCATGGCTGAGCCCTCCAACACCCCTAATCACCTTCCTCAAGCTTGATTGAAGCTTCTCTAAGAATACATACTGATCATGAGGAAGTGAAGCAATTACCCCAATCACGCCATTAATGGTGCCAAAAATTACAGTTGGAATCTGGCCCACCTCAGAATCAGGTAAGCGCATAACAAGGGAACCATGTCGGAACCGATTGACAAATTCTCCAAGGTGATACTCACCAACAACTTCAAGACGGCCTCGTTCTTCATCAGTAGCACCTTCACTATTTTTCCGAACAGTAAAGATATTGAAACTATTCTCAGCACCAAGGTATATGTCATCATCAAGGATTTCAACAGCAGACATCCAATATGCATTGTAGTCACGAGCTCTCTCCTCAATAGCACCTTCTTCATGCTAATAACAAAGAACAATATATAATTCAGAAAGAAAATGGATTGTTCATAAACTAAGACTACAGAAAATCAACTATTCATCTTCAATACCTAATAAGGAGAAGTAACACAATTGTAATAGTTCAGATAAGAAAAAAATCAGAAATTTCTCTTACAATCTCTTCTTTTAGAAATCAGAAGGGGGTCGAATGGGGTTACCTTATAGATTAACAAGGAAATTGACTTCATCAGGTCACCAACTACAATGAAATCTCCTCTAGTTTGCACATATAGTGCTAAGATGTGTCCATGATGTCCACATTCAGACTGTAATTCATGAGTACCATCATCCCGGAGCACCCACTTATAGAGCATAATTTTTTGATTAATAGCAGCAAGCAATTTACCGTTAAATGCATTCAAGCAGTAAACGGCTCCTTTTGTCTCCTTCTCAGCAATAAGCTGTAGCTTTCCATCTTCAACAGCAAAAACAAGAATTCTTCCCTAGAATTGTTTTTGAAAATCGGCAAAGGTGCAGGGTATCAGAATCTTTGGCTAGAGCAAGCTGAAAATAATGCATATTAGGCAGTTGTAAACTTACCTTGGTTGGTTCATTTTCCTCTGGCAACACATATGCTGTTCCAACACAGTAATACACATTATTATCATCCGAGAAAGAGCAGCTAATTATAAAGCAACCATGTTCATATGTGTCAAGTGGATAAGTTGATATGAACTCAAAAGTCTGGTCATCCAGTAAGCGGACAAAGTGCGTTTCAGATTCTTCAGCACTTGGGTTGTATTTCAAACTACAAATTGCAAAAGTCCTCGACTGCTCCTGATGGCAGATCCGTCGTGCATGCTCCCCCAGTGGTATAGAGCGAATATGAAGCTTCTGTATGTCGTCAATGGTGCCAATTGTGAGATCACCCTCTTTTGCAATTGCAAGACTGTTCAACATATGAACAATAGTTCAATACAAAGACTACTATTGGATATCCATCAAAATGTACGGGACCCAGAAACAGAAAAGGATAGATAAATCAACTATACTTGTATGTCAATTGTCAAATTAACAAAGATCCACATACCTGTCTGGAAAAGCAGCAGAGTTGAAAGGGCACATATGACTCACCTCCTTCAGATTCACATTACTATAAAGTAATTTTTTGTTACTGCTATAAATCACAGTTGGCCTATCAGATGCAGCAAATACATGCGTAGTATTCTTGGATGAGAAAGTCCGTAGTGTAATAGGCTGTGTCCCAAGAGAGACCTTTTTCCTATCTGTTATCTCACCAGTATGTGTGTTCAACAGAAAGTTTAAAAGATGGCCATCACCAAGGGCACATAGCAAGTAAGAAATCTGCAGAACAAAATGAATAACACAACATACATGAATAGAAATTTTGAACTGTGAAACTACAGTTAACTAATGAAAAGAGGATGGAAGCATGGAAATGTGTCAGTTTAATCGTTAAGCAAAAAATACAGAAGTATTTGACATGAGCAGAACTGTAAAAAGATATTATTAATATTCCTGATCTAGTATATCACCCACAACTGCTTGCATATAAATAAAGAAAAAAACGCTACCCTAAAAATTGAACTACATAAGAGAGGACCATTCCCAATCATAAACATTTAACAATATAACCAAGAAAAAGCAGAACTAAAAATGCATGCAAGATGTAGATGGAAGCTCAGCAATGTGAGTATAATCATTAAGTAACATTCGAGAAGTATCCAATGTGAGCAAAATTGCAAAAAGATATTAATGTTCCTAATCTATTATATCACCTACAACTGCTTGCATTTATAAAATGCCAGAATCCCTACCCTAAAATTGAACTTCATAAGAAAGAGGAGCATTCCCAATGTAAGTAAGCAGAAACACACTTAAACAAGGCATCTAAGATAGCTCAAGGAAAAAATACACTTAACTAATGAAAAGGGAATAAAAGCATAGCATTGTGTCATTTTAATCATTAAATAACATCACAAAAGTATTTAATACGAGCAGAATTGTAGAAAGATATTAATATTTCTGATCTAGTATATCACCCACAAATGCTCACATGAATAAAACTCCCCCGTCAATACCTTAAAATTGAACCATGAAAGAGAGAGGAGCATTCCCAATATCAGACTCAAACAATAACTAAGTAGAAGCAGAATTTAAAAATAAAAAAAACATATATAATAGCTCAAGGGAAGCGTACCCCTTCGAAGGCACAAAGAAGAACAGATCGAGGTATTATCTCTCCTCCTAAATGCTCCTTTGTGAAGAGATTAAGGTCAGGAAGAGAAAATATTCTAACACTTATGTCAGTCCACATCCCAACTGCTGCTAGATGACTGTGATTGGGGTCTTCACCAATGGGGTTTATGTCTAGGCAAGAGATCTCATGCTCCAGTTGGACATGCTTTACTTCAAGCAGTTCTCCATCTCCAATTTCCAGATAAACTAAGTGCCCACCTCCTGTGGCCAACAAAACCTGTATCCAGGTGTAACAATGATCAAGATGGTGATGGTGATGATGATAATAATATTTATTATCATTATTAGTAGTAGTAGTTTGATAAATCACGTTATTATTAACAACTTTTCAACATAGTACATATTGTCACGATAAAAATGAAATTTTCATAAGACCGTCCCTAGGTTTTGGAGCAAACTCAAGAAAAATTCTACTACGAAGGAATGAACACTAGAGGGACAACAACACATCCTCCAAATCAGAAAAGACAGGGAAATAACAAGGAGCTTAACAAATATAAGGCAGAAAAGCTGTTCAGTCTCTTTGTATCTCAGATATGGCAATTCGATTGAAATAAACCTTGAGCAGAACACCAAAGAAAAGCCATAAATATCACTCAAAAAGTCCAAACCACAAAGGAAAAATATATCAAATTTTAATTAATCCAATATTCTTTTGACTGCTTTTCCATTTATCCTATAGTTAAACCAAGGCAGCATCTATTAGCATTGGATTCAACTTTAGTGATCCTATGACTTCAAAAATAAAAAATCATTCCATTTTTTCTATATAGAAGTAGCAACTACTAGCAGAATGAATTAGAATAGATGCGACAATTAAGTACAAGGAACTGCTCGTGGATGACCAAGTTTGCACATCCTGACAGCTAAGATACATTAAAATAAAAAGAGAGGAGCATCTCCTTTAGAATTCATGGGCTTAATGTCCCACCCAGCCCATGGTGTCTATAGTAGATGCAGTTCCTTAATATGATTGTTTGGTTCTGAGAAACTAGAAGGAAATAAAGTTACACCCTTGCCATCAGCTACAGATTTTGGCATGATGGTAAGCACTTGATCCAACAAAAATATCACCCTGCAGTTTAAATGATAACATATTGATAAAGACTCAGAACAAAACCTGGGTAGCATTAGCAGTAGCAACATTAACCGAATAGCCCGATGGTGCATGCCATTCATGTCTGAGTTCTCTAGTTGTGGAACTGACCAATCTCACGGAACTAGAAGTAACCTGTTATGGTGGTTTATCAGCTAATGAATGTGACAAAAAATAAAGCAAACTGAAAAATGGGAGAAGACAACAGAACAATATTGATGTATAGCATCAACGACAAGGACTTCACTCAGATAAACTGCAAAGGAGCAAACAAGACTGGATGCTTTTACAAGAAGCTTCAAGAACATTAGCACATTAAGCTTAATTTTATTTTATTTTGTTTCTTTATTTCAATGAATTTTGTTTCTTTGTCTGATTCAGGTTCTCCGATAATGACTTATCCATAATCTTTGTATTATATTGACTGAAAGAAATTTCTTCTTTTAACCACACACGCATGAAACTTCTCTTATTCATAGAGGAATCTTATCAGAAACAAAGAAAATGAGCACAAGAGAATTTCTTTTTCTATTAATACATGATAAAGAAAACTTCATTGACAAGAAACGTGAGATCAAAGAGAATAATGAAAACAGAAAACATCTATGCATATATTCCTAAGAAACCTCTCTCCAAACAAAATGACCATACACCATGCCAAGAAATCAGTCCTGCCTTGAATAGGCGCAGATATCAAATACCTTCAAAAAACACTGAAAGGAAAGGATAAAGAGCGTGAGGATGGGAAAAACAAGATAAGAAATAAACATGCACGCGCACGCGCACACACACTTTGAAGGGTAATGCTATTGGCACTACAATTTGCCTATTCACGCTCCCTATTAACCAATCGTTGTTTTAAGTTTTTATTTTACAAAATCACCTTTGGTCATGGAGGAGTGTGAAATAGGCAATTGGGAATGCCAATAGCTCCACCCTACTCCGAATACTTTCAGTTTAAATGTCCATAAGATTAAGAAAGCCATTAATCTTCATGGAAAAGAAACAAAGCAAATACCCTTTAAATGACTCATTGATGTTTGGTTAGTTGATAAACAAATAGAAATTCCAGGGAATGGGATCCTATTTAAAAATACAATAAATTAACAACCTAAAATTAAACTTGATTGAATAATGTGAATGCCAAAACAACTCAGTATATGTATACCTTCTTTAATACAATATCCATTTTGCTTAATTGTAGTCAGAAATGTAGGTGTTACTGTTGTCAACAAGAAAAAACGAAAACCAGTATTGTAGGAAAATAAGGTCAGAACCTACTTGTACAAGTTGATTGTGAACTGCGTCATGGCAAAATAATGACTGTACTTGAGAACAAAATCCCTCAATCTCAGTTTCCTCCAGCTCATCCTCAAGATTCATTGCTAAGATTCTCGTTTCACTTATAAAACTCACAACCAGAAAAGTGTCAAAAGGATCATCTGTTGAGGATCTCAGTGACCACATCCCTTTGATACCTTGAAGTTCTACTGATGCCTACTTCACATAAATGCGTTAGAAAATTAAAATTTTGCAAAGCACATGTTATATTAGTTATAAAGATTTATTTTTATTAGGCATCGTGTCGTGGGTTGCAGAGATCTTGTAGAGTGGGGGAGAGGGCTGACCTGTTCATTGATCCCTATTCCATTACGAACAATGCGAAGAGAACCATCCTTGTACGCTCCAGAACAAGTCACAACCTGACCTTGCCCTTGCCTTTCAAGGTCTACCACACAGAAGTCCACAATTGGCCCCAAATTGACATACCTTTCCAAAACTTCCACATAAGAACCTTTTGCGTCAGGCTGTAGATTCAGCTTTATAAGCTGTATTTCAACCATCAGAAATAGTTAATATGCCATCTCTCTGAATGTGGAAATAAAAGTAATTAGACGTGAATATGCCATGATCAGAGCAAACAGTGAAGAAAGCCCTCCCATTATTGCAAAAGCCGCCTTATACAGATTTGTTCTCTCCCTGCCACTCTTTCTCTTGCTTATATCACAATGTAAAATTAGTAGAAAATAAAATACCTTTACTGAAAACAGTTTATTTTGGTAACGTAGCTAAGAAGAGTGAGATGCAGTTCTCCAAACCATAACTTACCACTATTTCAATATCCTTATTCGTATTTTTCTTTCCCAATTGAAGGCATGAATAGTTTATCATATTGCAAGGAAAATTAGATTTTATAGAATATTAGCAATTCCACCCATCAGAAGGCACATACTCTATTTTCTATATATATAAAAAGAAACCATGCTCTGCAGACTACGTTCAAGCCAGTAGTTCCAAGAGTTAGAGTTCTCAATACAATCAACAAGCAGCCTACCCAACATAATATACATACTCCATTTCATATACAAGATGCTCATGCTATCCAGACTAAAGTTCAAAACTGATACTTGGAAAAGTTAAAATTTTGGAAACCACTGAATTTCATCTAAATATGAACTCACAATACAATTTTAAAGATTATATCCATGTTATTACCACACCTGTGAATCTCCATAGCTTGAACCAATGAAAACAAATGCATTATCGAGATATGATATTGTAGATGCAATAGAAGTCTCCCCAAGAAGCTCAATTTTGAGTCCTGTAACCCTAAAAAATATAAATGTACATGGCAAACTATAAGATTCAATAATAAAAAATACTGATAATCAACTTATCTATGGACAGAAATGAAAACACTATTAAGAAAAAATGAAGCAAACGAATGAGTGATCACATACTTCTCCTTCTCATGGGTTATTACAAGCAAACTAAGCAACCCAGTGTGATCACCAAGTAAATATCTAGAACCATCAGGATCAACTCTTCCATAGGCTTTAGTAATTGACTGAAATGCACCCATAAATATAATTAACAAAAATCCAACTTCTCGTGTCATTTAGATACAATTGGAGGAACCTAAAAAATTCACAGACGAAGATTTAAATGGACGTAGCAGATACTATTCTATAACGTACAGGTCTAATTGGGATAGCTTTAAAAGCATTAGCACTGCAGTATACTATGGTTTCTTCTCCAATAATAAGTACACCACAAAGAGGTGGGGGAACTGGTATCAATAAGTCAGCCCCATTATCAAGGTTGTTCTGGGACCATGGACCTTCAGCGAAATCTTTATCCTTCAGAGAAACCTCGTATGTTTTAACATGACGAGCATCTTTGTTATCCTGTCACAGACAGTAGAAAAATTGAATAGATAAGTTACACAAGAATACGAATATGCCCAGCCATAAACTGAATTTACAACAGTACAACTATGACATATGGGTCACAAAATTCATACACCCCTCAAAACTCATTAAAGTTTATCTAAAACCTATGTCAAAAATTTAGAAGTCTGCAATGTTGACTCCTCTTTGGCACTTCCAAAAACACAAATTACATGTAGAACTTCTACAATTTTTTCTTCTTAAAAATATGTCAAATTAGAAATTGAGTGGAATTATATTGGGAAATCGGAGAAAGCACACGGAATAAAACTGATCACATGTTTTCCATGTGAACATGACCTAGACCTAATGTAGGCAGTTCTCCCTTGGTGCAAAATTGTTTAACAAATGGCAAACCATAAAAAGCACATGGAATAATGCCGATCACATGCTTGCCATATGAATATAGTCTAGACCTAATGTAGGCAGGTCTCGGTTGGTGCGAAATTGTTTAACAGATGGCAATCCATAACTATTTTCCTTGAAATTAAAAAGAACAAAGATTCCCTACTTAGACGTCTGACCATACCATAGGGGATTAATCTTTCACCTATCGGGTGGGGGATACTTTGAGAAATCCAATAAAGAAAGAAAGAGGAGAATAAGATGTCCTCCTTAGCAGAAAGACAAAGATATCCCAAAAACAAAAACAAAAAATAAAATAAACATAAAAGGCTCTCCAATCCCATTGAATATCCGTTAACGAGACACCCTTGAAGAGATCATGAGCTGAGCACCAAAGAGAGAACATAAAAGTGAGGCCTTTTAACCCAGATGTACCATTTTAAAATAAAACCCTTTCGATTCCACTTTCAAAATTATTTCTCAAGATGTGTCACTTTGTATGACTTAAGATCTTTTTCTCGTACTAGTTGTGAGCTGTCCAAAGGTTACCACTTACAAGTCGTGTGCAAGTTATACCATCTCTAAGAAACCTACTAAATTTTTTAATATAAGCATGAGCAGTGTAATTATTTTTACAAATATACATTTATTATTGTTATCATTTTAAATTTTTAATTAATTGGACAGCTCATCCTTTTAGAAGATAATTAACAGTAATTAAAAATAAAATATTTAAAAGATGAAAATAAACAAAAAAACATGAGTTGGCCAACACTTACACGACTCCTGCTTATATTAAAAAAAATAAATAGAAAAATTCAATCCTTCAAAGATTATACGACTTGCAACCTTTGGACGACTTACACGTAAGAGAATAAAAAATGCCCCATCATACAAAGTGGCATCAAAAAGCCTAAAAGTGATCCAGTCCTATCACAGGCCTTAGGGCTGAGAAGAATTTTTTTAGATACTAGCACTCTTATAGCAATATATGCCATAGAGCAGCATAGATAGCATAATGCCATAACATATTCCAATAGAATACCATAGAGAAGCCATAAACATAAATCAATCCCTTAACATGTTTAAGGGAAAAGAGACACCCTTAAAGATGCAAGCATTCTACTCCAACAAATATAAACTGGCTTGTCTTTAATTGTGCTTTATCCGACATGTAACCAGACCCAATAAGCTAGCAATATAACCCCTTTAAGGAGATTTGGGGAGGAAGCAAAGGGATTGGACTAACAGTTAGGTCATAGAGTGTACGGACCAATATATACAACCTAACTATCGACCCGGTTGCTTCACTTCTCGTCAAAAATTCTTGTTGAATCAGAATGCAGGCTTTTCAGTTAAGGTCGCTCACACATCAAACAAAGTGAAAAACTAAATACGAGCCACTTTATAAACAGTTTGGTCGTAGAGTATATGGACCAATTTATATATTAACTGATCTTATAGAAATCTGGGTTTCACCCATGGTCGTAGGGCTATGGTTCATTGTAGGTCAAACCATGTTAAATTCCGTGTCTATTTTTCTCCTCCCTATTCTCTGTTTGCTCACTGGTTATAGCAACTTCCTTGAAGCAACAAGGAGTGGAACACGAGAAAAATCCATGAACATAATTCTATCTCAAAAAAGGTTCAGGGGCAAAGAGAAACCCTTGAAGTCAGCATTTTGCTCCAATAGGCTAAAGGACTGCTTAAACACACACTGACAGTTTGACACAATTTTGGACTCCTTATAGGGCACTTTCTAAATGGGTTTAGAAAGGAGGAAATTATTTTTGAAGAATAGTAAAGGAAACGTTAATCTCGTAGAGAACTGTCCTCCAGATATCTGACTTAACCTTAGAGGAAGTTTTCGATTTCCAAATAAGTTCACCACTGAGAAAGTTATGCCTGTTTGAAAAGGAAATAGAAGGATTTTCAGGAACATTCCCCAGAGGAGTCAATAATCCTTACTCTTCTATCCATATTAGGAGAAAAATGCAGAAAAACAAGCAAAAGCAAGAGGTGTTGTAATTCCTCCATGAACCCCTTAGAAAACAAGAGAGCGAAGGGAAAGAAAAGGCATCAAAACACAATAACAGCTCACACAGTGTACTTATGACCTAATACCCCCCTAATAAGTAGAGAAGAATTAGAAACCTGGTAAAGGACCACAATCGTTGGTTTTGAACAACCAAAAAGAAATTTGATATCCAAAACTTGCAGCTCCTCAAGCCTGAAAACAATGCATCATAACTTTAATAAACGGAGATGTATCAGAAAATGAGAATCAAAAGAATGTCAAACTTGGCAAAATTACAAGAAAGAGAAGTATGGTAAAAATGTTTTCCATTTTGAACATTAACCACTCAAGTGGTTAACCATGCCTGTTTAAAAAAGTGGTCCCTTAGTAACCACTTATGGACTTAATTAACCACTTCAATGATAATTGTTCCTAAATTGGAAAGATTTTTACCATGAATTTTCTCTTTTTGTAATTTTCAGTAAACATATAGAGTACACTACATATTCATGAAATAATATACAGTACATATCAAATGTAAGTTGTGATAGATACAAATCAGAGCCATTCCCACACTTGCACTTAAAGCTTAAGATGCGGGGATAATTAATTCGTTGACATCTATTACTACCACCACAAATCATTGTCAACTTTCATCACCAAGCTAAATGCAATGATCTGCTCAAGTACATTACACCACTACAAACCATTGTTTTTACAAAAGAAATTCCATTAAAGAGAAAAGAAAGAAGTACATCTAGGGGGATAAGAAATCCTACAAAACAGATCAGGCTAAATACCACCAAAACAGGGAGGGGGGGGGGGGTTACTATGCAACAAGGCTTCGGAATGTCCCTGAAAAACCAAAATAGCAGCACCCTTAAGCATCCATGTGCAGAAGCCAAAAAAATTTACTCTTTCCCAAATCAAACATGGGGGCAGAGATTACCCTTTTATACATAGAAGCATTCCTCTCCAACCACACATAACAAAGGACTGCACACCATAAAATCATATTCTCCTTGTTTTTACCAATAACTTTATAAGGAGCCTTCAAAAATTGTTAAAGAAGAGAGAAACATCCAGTTCTCTCCGCTAATTCCAAAAGCTTGTTCCAAAGTAAAACTGCCATCTCGAAGATACCCTTTTAAACACAGAAACATTCCTCTCCAACCACACACAACAAAGGACTGCACAAACTGCACACTACCATAAAACCATATTCTACTTGTTTTTACCAATAACTTTATAAGGAACCTTAAAAAATTACTAAAGCTAAGAGACACATCCAGTTCTCTCCGATAATTCCAAAAGCTTGTTCCAAAGAAAAATTGCCATGTCAAGGTGCAAGTATAATTAGCCTACTGTCTCTAAGCTAGATCTACAGAAAACACGTATGCCGGGAGAAAGAGTGATGCAAAGTCTACAAATCTGCAACAAGTCATTTGTAGAATCCTTTCAAATATTGTAGCCCAAACAAGAGACCTGACCTTAGAGGGAGCTTTGGATTTCGAAATGAGTTTGCCAAGTAAGAATTATTTAAGGTTAGGGGATTGAGTAGGAATTAAGAAATTAAAGGATAGAATTGCAAGAGAAAAAACTAGAAAAAGTCTAGGTCAAAATTTTCTATCTTAATTGGTTGAAAGAGAAGTAGACTCAAGTAAAACCAAAAAGGACTGTTTTTTACTAGTTTCTCTACCATTAAAATATCTAACACAATGGAAGTCCCAATTTAAACAATGCTCTTCAATGGAATATAAATGGCCGATGGGCAAATTATTCAATGTAGAGATGAACCAAGTGAAGAAAAGCCTCCTGAAAATGAACATTCCCCACCCAAATATCCTCCCGAAATACGATACAAGTACCACAACCCAAACTGAAAGAAACCAGTGGTCTGAAATAAACTTACCCCAGGGACTAGCCTGAGTAGCAATAGTCACTTGGTCGGTATCCCACCCATTCTGGTCAAGACCATAGTTGCCCTAAATTACTTGGCGCCAAAAAGAATTAGTCTCTAAAGTCTAAATGAAAGTGCCAAAGACATTTAGCCGCTAAAGAAATGTTTTTAGATACGAAATTCCAAGCCAGAACCCGCCTTCATTCTTGATGATCGCTTCATTAGCCCAAACCAATAAAACCCCTCATAATTTTCTCTCTTCTTTAAGACATGTCAACTGTTATTCGAACATACAAGAGATAGTAGAGTGGAATACTAGCCAAACAGGTTTGGATAAGAATAATCCAAACATCCAATTAGGGAAAAAACACTGCCAAATAGCTAAGCACTTGGAAATCTTATGAACCAGTGAATCAAAGGATCCCAAAATAGGAAGCCCACAGATTACTACCCAAAGGAAATCTCAAGTAAGAAGCAGGCCACTGCAGAACCTAACAACCAACCACTGTCACAAAGGAACAAAGAACCTGACTATACACGTTCAAACCAGCCATGCTACTCTTAGCCAAGCTAACCTTTAAACTCCAGAATGCCTCAGAGAACTTGACAATAAAAAAGAACATTCGCAAAAGTACCACTATAATCCTCTAGAAAGAGAATTGGATCATTAGCAAATTGACCGTGGAACACCATGACCTCTGAACCAACTTCCAATTATTTATTCCCAGTTAGATGGTTGAGAAACCTCTTTTTTTTTCCATTGGGCTCCAAAAATCTCTGCCTCACAGAAAACATTCTTGACAAATAACAAACTATCTTGGTAGAGAAGACTTGTGGATAACTGAAACTCACTGACTCACAGGGGCTATAGTCATGCATTCTAGTGATGATGGTTAATTTGTAAACAGTATCGGCATGTATAGAGTCTGTAGACAATTAAAATAATAATAGGATTACCTAATATTAAATGCTTCTTTGAGTTGTCCTCTATTATCAAAGGGAATGACCTGGTAGAGCAACAAACAGTGAATCAATCTAATAGTTGAACATGATAGTGAAAGCCAAAGTGACTTGGTCATTTTAATCTAATATTTTTACATTCTATGAAAATTTTACATACTTTAAACAATCCATCATACAAATGGAGTCCAATCAGTCTGCAATCAGGATCAATAATACCAATCTGCAGAAAGAGAATATAATAATTAGTGAAATGAACTGCACGATTTTTATCTAGACGAAATAAAACGCTAATGACTAATGCTATTGTAAATATCATAACTTCAGATGAACACAATCAATACCCACAATTCTAAGTAGATAGTGAAAATCAATTCAAATACCTGACCATTATCTGTTGGTCGTCCTATACGATCAGAAACATCCCCCATTGCCCTGAATGACAATAACACAGAAAATTAAGCAAATAAACAGGATAAACATTTGTGCTCTAACTTAGGAAAAAGATGTCTAGTGGGCCACTTGTAGCATACAATTCACACTTGAGGTGGTATTATTAGCACCTTTCACTATAGCTACATTTGACTTTAATCAACTAAATTCAATTTCATATCAACTGTGCCAGACTTAACCACATCTCAATGGAATAAACACTTATTATTTGCATTAACCACTTATTTTACATGGGCACATATGTAGTTAACTAAACTCAAATGTAAGATAAGTTTGAGATGATCCCAGTACCACCAAAAGTACCAATTGTATATCAGAACCAGCTAAATCACATGCCTCTAAATTTTCTAAAATCAAGAGACAATTGCACAATATCAACAAGAAGTTGTAGGGGTACAGATAGATAAGGCTCTCTAAACTATCAACTAGATGCATTAATAAATTCACAATGAAATAGCAACAGCCACATGAAAATTAACCACCAGTTGACTGTTAGTATGGCCCATACATGAATAATCGCTTAGGACAAGAAAATTTAAGTTCAAATTTACGTACAAAATCCTAAACAAACATAAGTAAATCCATGCCAAAGGGAATAATTGTGCTTTCTAATGCATTACCGAGTAACAAGCTCTGAAGTCTCGGGATCCCATTGAAGAACACAGAATTTGTATCTTTCAGTAGCAATAAACAAAAAATCCTGTGTTTCACCCTGTTTGATGCCAATACAAACAAATAAAAAAAAGGCATGATTTTTATGTAAGAACAACACTACAATGTGAAATAGAAACTCAAGAACAAGAAAAAGAGATGCTTTTCTCACATGAGGGCGGAAGAGTTCAAGTGTCGCAATCCTTCCATAGATAGGCACATCCAACATAGGCTGCAATACACATATCTCATTCTATTACATTTTCATCCAAAAGGGAACAGGAAATGTTCAAAGAGAGCAAAGGAAAGAAAGATTCCGCAAAGGTAAAGGGTCTACATTTTTTGAAAAAAAAAACTCCATGGATATGCTATTACTGGTTTATCTTTTATTTTTCTTTTAACTATTGACATTTTTCTTTGGCAAACACAGTGCAAGTAAAATTTTGATTGATTTTATTTACTAATAAAGTAGAAAAAAGAAATGTGTAACATACCAATCACATTTCCCCTATACAACAATGGCCAAGCATGTCTGCATTTGTGTCAATCATAATTTGTAGCAGGCCATTTTTGAATATAAGCAATGGAAAAGCTGCACCATGGTGTGCTAACATGTATGCAGACATGTGACATAGCCATTGATATCAACATTTATTTAGAAATAGAACAAAAACTAGAGTTTAGTTTTATTAAATATATGCTAAAAGGATGATTCATTTTTAGGTTTAATTTCTTTTTTCGGTTATAAAGAAATGATTTTATCGCAATTAGCTGAAATTTTATGCACAAATTCACCATCAAACATTAAGTACATATTTGGCGGGCATCAAAACTAATGTGGACATGATTCTCCAGAAGCTAACCAGTTGAAGCTTTCAGGATAAAAGAAAAAAGTTTACAATATTGCCACCGGACGTAATTTTAGGGACATAAAAGTTTACAATAGTGCCACCACATACGTGATTTTAGGGGCATGGATGCGGAACCAAACATGGGCTAATAATATGTTTGGTGGCACGTCATGTAAACATGAATGCTACATAGTTATAGCTTTCATGTTTGAACTAAAATAATTTACAAAAGTGACACTATAGACGTGCTTTTAGTCACTTCAACGCGGAACCAAACATACCATAAAACTACTTGGTTCTTTGATTTAATTACATCTGACACCTCTTTTGTTTCACAAATTAAACCGACCTTTCTTGATATTTATGTTGTAACGAGTGTAAGTATAATGACAACATAAATCTGGAGGATAGAGTAAGTGATATGACAATATAAACCTCAAAGGACTCGGTGTAACTAAGTAAAATCTGAAGCAACACAAGTGTAATTTCCCTTTATATTAATTAAAATTAAAACAACTTGTGTGAGTGGTGGGAGTTAAAACGGTGAGTTTAGTGTGAAAGAAACTGTGTGGTTGATAGCACCTGCAAGCCCTGGGGAGAAAGCAAATGAATCTCGATGCGAGTGCATTTCCTGGAATGCAAAAAAATTGAATAATGGAATTACTTAAATGCTAATTAATGGGAAGTGAAATTGAATTTAAAGAAGACGAAGAAGAACGAAAAAGATAGTTACGCGATGATGAGATTGAGGTCTTGAGAGGAAGTGAAATTGCCGATGCATGAATGAGTGACGTTGGTGGGTTTATGAGCTGTGACCACGTAGTTCCATATACTCATTTTCTCTTTCTTTCTTTCTCTCTACTCTACCCCTGTTTCTTTTTGCGTTTCTTCACCTTCTCACTAATCACAATCACAGTTTCTCTTGATTCTCTCTCTTCTTCTGCTGCTTGTTTGTTTGAGTCTAGAAGGAAGCTCTCACAACACAAGGCACACACACACACCCGCTTAGGCTGAACGCCCTGCCCCTACCCTACCCGCTCCATAGGAACAAACGGGTGCGGGTTTCGGTTAACACATTTCTCTCCCGCCCAACTTGTGTATATTATTTATTTCTATTTCTATTTTCATTTTTATTTTTTTGGATGCACACAAAATATTCTCCGGCCAATAGCGGGAAGACTAATTCATTTCGAGACGTAAATGTTATTAGAGTAGGTTTTGTCGCTCCCAACAAAGTTTTATCATGTACATGACAAGAATGGAACCCCTGATGTATTCTGCGCATGTAACTGTAGAGATTTATCTCACGAGGTACTGGACGACTTTTAAGGATCGATATCTCCCAACTAGTATTATTTATTTCTATTTCTATTTTCATTTTTATTTTTTTGGGTGCACACAAAATATTCTCCGGCCAATAGCAGGAAGACTAATTCATTTCGAGACGTAAATGTTATTAGAGTAGGTTTTGTCGCTCCCAACAAAGTTTTATCATGTACATGACAAGAATGGAACCCCTGATGTATTCTGCGCATGTAACTGTAGAGATTTATCTCACGAGGTACTGGACGACTTTTAAGGATCGATATCTCCCAACTAGATTTTTTCCATACGCAAGAGTCAGTGATCGAACCTTTAGTCATTTGTTTGAGGGGTCCGAACTTGTTATCACTCAAACTAAACACATATTGGTTGTTGGGCCTTTGTTCAAATTGTGTATATTATTAATTCTTACAAAAATGTTATCAATACATTCTTTTATTAAACCTTATCTCCTTTTTTTCGGTTCGGAACTCACCATAATTAGAGCATTTGGTCCCTAGTGGATCGATCGGGGTGTCCATGCAACTTCGGCCATTCGGATCGGTTATGGGACTAATTCCCAGTTCGGCAACGACGGACGTCCGATTTTTTACACACGGGGTTAGGCTGCCTCCCAACTGGACGACTTCAGGAATTGAACTTGCATCCTTTTTCTTGGAAGAGAGTCACGTTACCAACTTTCCCAGCACCAGGTTGGTATCTTATCTCCTATTTTAGCTATTCTAATATGAGTTTTGATAATCAGCATTGATATATTAGTTTTAGTTTAGTAAATATTATTTTAATATAGTATAATAATAAATATAATATTATAGTAATAAATGAAATATTTTAAAAATATAATGTTAATAAATTTTTAAAAAAATATATAATAAATACGTAGCCGCTTACGTGGCTTTAAATAATAATATTTAGACTTATGTGGCGGTGCTGACGTAATATCTTGTTAGTCACGTCAGCACTTAATAATGAGTTACTACGATAGGGACTAAAACCAAATGTTTTGAACTTGCAGAGACGAAAATCAACAGAAAAAAGTGCAAGGACGAAAACAAAAACTCAACCACTTTCTAGGGACTAAAAAGTCTGTCATTTATTTTGTGAAACTTTGTGTTGGTTTCAGCTCTTAAAATTAACGAGAATCTGAAGAAAAAAAAATTATAATTGGGGTTATGAGAAGCTATTAGCTTCTTATTATAATTTCATAAAGTCAGCAAAAGAGGGGGGATCGTTTTTTTTTTGGGACAAAAATAACCTTATAGAATTTTAAATATCACAAGTTGTGTCCCTTTGTTACCCTATCCATCCTCTCCACGCCTCCGTCTTCTTTTTCGGTTGGATCTTGAAGGGCACAATAGTTCTTCTCCATGCCTCTATCATCTCCTTTTTCTTTGACATACGTCACTCATGAATCCGGATTCCTTACTGTCATAAAATTTTCACATTCATGCATTTACCTGAATTTACGGTCTCAAGCAATTATTTTTAGGGAAATGCTAACTAATATCCTAAAGACATTGGTTAAGGAACCAAACATAGAAAAAATGTATTAAAAAATGAAGTATTCAATACATTTAAAGTTATAAAGTTGTGATTTCCCATAAAAACTTTTTATATATTGATTCCTTAATTAATGTCTTTAGGGCAGTGGTTAGCATAATCTTATTTATATATATATATATATATATAATCTACGATCATGATTTTATGTAGATTAGATGGAGAAATCCGCAAGCTGGGCATGTGGCGTTAAACTGTTACGGTTCGATATTCGGTGCAGGGACTCAAGCAGCTTGCGGTGGCATATTGAGAGATGATTTGGGCAATTTTATTTTTGGATATGCTGTAAAATTGGGGTCCTGTTCCATCTTGAAGGCTGAAATTTGGAGCATTTTTTATGGCCTTCAAAATGCTTTGACAAGAGGGTTTAGATGCATTGTGGTGCTCTTAGACTTAAGGACAACGATTATTTTACTAAATGATGGGTGTTGCAAGATAAATACTTGTTTCACCATTGTTCAAGCTATCCATGATATTCATAAGGGTGAAGGTGTCATTAACTGGAAGCACACATATAAAGAAGCCAATCCAGTGGCTAATGTGTTAGCTAAGTTTGACTTATCTCTTCATGTTCATCCAAGCATTTTTGATGTTGTTTCTTCTTTTATTTCGCATGCCTTAAGGGCTGATGTTTCTTGTACTTGATTTCCTAGAAACTTTTAATTTGTTCTTATTTGGGGTTTAATCCCTTTTTATTCATAAAAAAAAAAATCATTTCCGTCAACGCATATCATACTAGCATTGACCGTTTTAATAAGTGCAATGAGTTTAGGTACTTTTGGTGATTTTAATTGGAAGTTATAAAATATTACGTTGTCTCGCAATAGCAGGCAAAACTTTTCTTCCTAAAATCAGGCTTCTCCTTTTTCAAAGTAGCAATAACATAACCATGTCGCCGAGTCCAACACAAGCAGATAGCAATCTGTTCAACTATTCTAGTGGCATTGATCATAGCAATATTCATTGCCACATCAGCATCATTTCATGCATTAGATTTTGAAAACATTAACCCAAAAGGCAAAATGATGCCATTTTTCTTCTGTAATGAAAAGCAATAGAAAAAAAGGTCAAAAGCATGGTTATTTTATTTTGTATTGTCGTTAAATGCTTCTACATAGTTCTATCCGAACATGTTAAAAATCATTTTTCAAATAAAAAATATTTTTTATAATTGTAAACAAACATAAATTAGTTTCCATTTTACTTAAAATTCTTTAAAAAAAAATTGGTAACTTTTTTCATATGAAAATCAATTTTTTTAATCTACAATAAACGGACCCTTAATCTAAAAGGTGCAAGGAGACTTAGGTTAAGCAAGAGTTAGGCTAACCAAATACCCACCTTATTCTCAAGCCGTCTCCTTGCTTTACCCTTCTCCCTCATGTGCTTTTTTTTGGGGGTTCCTCAAGTGCTTGTTTCATTTATAGCAATAGATAGAGGTGTTTAAAAACTAGTCTCATCTTATCAACCTATCCAAGTTTTGGATAAAAAAAAACCTATCCAAGTTCAAAGTTAATTGTGATAATTCGAAAATTAGACCCGATCTGTTTTCAAATTGAATTTGGGTTATACTTAAGTTTGTCATAACCTAAATTGTATACAAAATCAGAAACTACATCCTCCAAAAACAAACAACTGATACAGAAAACCATTGCATTTCATCAGCCCACAAACCAAGATATCTACATAACTTTTGTTGCAATGCAGTAGGTAAAGACATCCCAAAGCACAATACATTGCTCCAGTAGCCTTATTCAACCCAATACAAAGTCTTCCAATTGCAAAATACACTACTACAGCAACCAAAACCAAATTGCATTTTCATTTCACCAGCTGCCTTCTTTCTTGGCATAGTACCGAACCTGATAATAGGATTCAACAAACATCACCACCCTGCTTGGAACAGCCACCAAACCCATCAAATTATTAACAGCAGAGGACAGCCTTGAATCCACAATTCACAGAAGGCATTAAAATTTCTTGCTACTCTGCGATTTCATGCACAATGAGGTTACATCACCAGTTTATGAATGAAAAAAACCCTCTTGAGCTTCCAATAAAATGAATCAAAGAAAAGGATATAGTTTTCCCCCATATGGAGTAAATCTGTGTAGTAGGCCCCTAAAAGTAGTTTGCAGGACACCTTGATAAACAGCTGAGATTTTGTTAAGGTTCATGCCATTGATTTGAGGCAAAGATAGTAGTTTGAGTGCCATAATTGAGAGTGACAACTGATAAGGATTTGGGTATTATGGGGTGCCTAAAAGTCCCACATCGAGTTATGGGATGCTCGGTGAAGTACTTGAGTGGCTTGGTACCCTCCCTTAAAAGCTAACTACCAAGGAGGGAGAACAATACCACTTAAGTACTCCACCGAGCATCCCATACTACTCGATGTGAGACTTAGGCACCTCATAATACCCAAGTCCCCATCAACAACCTCCCTCCGGTAATTCCTTCCTTTTTGGATCCAACACACTACCTTCTTGGACTAGACAGATTAAATACATAACTCAATAATGAATGGTATACATGGTTGATGCACTCCTCTATATCAGCATGAGCAAAAAAAAGAAAAGAAAAGTAAAACCCCATTCTCTTTATCTCTCTCGGTTACTTTGTCAATGTGGCTGGGAGCATCAGGTATATTCCCACCACAAATTTAACATCCTTCATGTCCAAGGGGATCAGTATCGGTTAACTGTGCATTTATGTGCATGAAATGATCTTACCACTCAATATATCCTGGAAATAAGGGAATTCATGGGATGAGTTGAAATAAATTTAATTTGGTTCGAACCCAATGATTTGAAAATGTTCCAGACAGAACCAGGTTAATCCAATATATTGACATAATACATAAATCTAAACATTATACTTAGTTAAGTCGTGGAATTAAAAAACTGAAACTAACAATATATATTTTAAAACAAATAATATCAACATAAGTATCTTATTATCTTACACAAAAGCTATTGGTATAAGTCAAGAAATCTTATTATTTTTACCTAGTTTTAAAAAAATTATAAGACATCAGGTCAGGTTAGGACAACAAAAAATATATAACCCGGAACGGTCACAATTAGTTTGAGTTAAAATAAATTAGTGGAACCCAATGGGTGTGGCTCGGTTGGTTGCACAGACTAAGCTTGTGGGGGAGGGCCTCAATTCGAATCCCGCAAAACACATCCTTGGGGAGGTGCGAAGAACCTTAACTGTCACTAAGTACCCGAGAGGAGATTAGGCCTATAGCAGGTCCAAAGGATCTAAGCTTGTGGGAATACTCCGTGAACCCACTGGGGAGCCAAAGGCCCTAATGACGGTGGGTTCCAACCAAAAAATAAATTAGTGGAACAGAACAGATCTTGAACACTCTTACCTTAGAACTTCACCCGTGTATATCGCTTGACCTATTTCATATTAATATTTGTCATTCAACTTTTTTTTTATTTCAGGTATATTTGAGTAATCGCTACTCAAATCCAAAACAACCACCTCGAATGCTTTCATAAAGTGATCACAAAATCACTTTTTGGCTACCACAATCAAATATGCTTCCATCCATTCAATCACATGTTCGAGTAGTGGAATCTGCTTCTTGTAAATGCAAGGTAAGGCAGCCTGCTATAAACCCACATAGACCTTACCCTTCCCCGAAACCTGTGCATAACGGGAGCTTTATAGCACCCAATTGTCCTTTATTCAAACAACAAAATATTAATTTAATGATATAACTTATCTAGTTTATTTTGAAATATATGTATAATTTATAATATCTAGTTCAACCACTAGTTTAATCAGTTGAATCAATCAAACCGTGAAGGCATGAACCACTCTCATTTCCAGCTCAGCAATTGAACCAATTTCTTAAACATTGCTAGAGATAATGGAGTTGAGTTGTCGTATGTCATAAGTTTAGCAGTTTGACTTTCTTGCCACACCTCATAGCAAGTATCAAATGGTTGGGGGGAAAAAACTATCTCCAGGTCAACGGACTGCTAAAGAATATTGGAAAGCTGTGCATCAATCTTTTCCTAGCAGGGAGATCAACTTTTGGGACATCCTCAAGCTTCTTGGTAAGGTGCTTTCTTGTCCCTCTCCTGCAAACTAAAATTTCACAAAAGTCTTCTAAAACATGTAAGCGGCCAATCTGGTGAATTTTTTAATTGAATGGATGGAACACTTATCTTGGTTAACATGACAGGAGCTTTGGCGGGAATCAGAGGTAATAGACTCAGAGGCATCTGATATACCAGAAACGGTGTCTCCCATTGTGATAAATTAAAGGAAGACGACCAAAATATAAACAGAACACCTGGAAAATGTCCAAAAAGAACTCGGCAAGTCTGGAATCAATAAAACAAAGCAATGACACACTAGGAATCGTCCAAAAGCACTAGACCAAGGTGAGAACCTAAGCGCAAAAGGCGTTGAGATGTCTCGTGCAGATGATTTCGCATGATTTAGTGGAAGAATGCACTAGAAAAAGGCCTCACATTCCCTCAGCAAGCAAGGGCTTCCAGTGCAACAAGCTTTTGGCAATGTGTGACAGCACTCGGAGAGGCTGGTCGCGGCACAACTTCTGGGTCTGGGCAGTTGGGACAGTGCTTCTGATCCCAGGGGTTTTGAGACCATATCCAAAAGTTAGTCACCAGAAAGTTGATCACCAGTAGAAACTGTTCCAGAAAGAGTCACAGCAATGAGGGTTTGCCGAGAATGAAGCACAGCAAGGAAGAAGAAGGTCGGAGCACGGCCTGGGGAATTTTCTGTTGAGCAGTCGCAGCCGATTAGGTTTTGGGTGGGCTGATACCAACTTAAAAAATATTAAGAACTAATTAAGGCTGAATTGTATGTCTTGACAGTCAACACAAAGTTCTCTATCTTCATATATATGTGTGTGTGTGTGTGTGTGTATTAGTGTCAACATTAATTACAACGATATACAATCCTAAAATAATTCCTAAGAACTTCTCCTAATTAATTCTATCATACATACAATGCTACCAAATATACACAATATGCTGAAAATGTATCCAAGATATTCGAACAAAATAAAATGCTTTAAGATAACTTTTCTATGCATTAAACTGTTAGGAATCAGATATTAAAATTTTAACTTACTAAGTCCCAACTGAGATTGGTTCTGTCAACACAGAAATCAGTTGTCCCTCTACTCCATCCACTTTTAATGGAGTATACTGTATAGATGGCCACCAGCCTATAGCCAACATCATCAACATTTGTTTCTTACTTTCTTCCAATTTCTCCTGCAAATTAATCATTGAAAGAAAAAGCTGTTATAGTACAAGCAAATGTAAAAAAACAATAGGTTGAAGTATAACTATTAAAAACAATAGTGAACAGATCAACAAATTACGCAATTAGTATCAATTACAAGAAACTCTTCCAAAGCCCTTTTTATGCACTCATGCTCTAAGCTTTTCTCCAACAAAAGAAATACTATTCTCCAACAAAAGAAATACTATTAGACAAGAGAAAGAAAAAGTACATAAAACCATAAACGCGTCAACTCAACATAGCTAGTTAATCTTTTTGCCGTTAGCTAAGCACCATATAGAGACTAAGAAAACCACTTCACTACATAGAAGAGGCAGCAGCAAGAGATTATCCTAAAAGGTAAAGGTTACCACTTCCAAAGGTGAATATTTTTGTTTGGACTGCAGCACTAAATAGAAATTACAAATGATCGGGTTACACACAAGTACCTCGTAAGTCTATTTCACTTTTAATGACTTTGTTATGTGTTTCTGGAGTCAAGTTAAAAATAGTCATTATTTTCATTATTGTGAATTTGCTTTGTAGCTTTGACATAGGCTTTTTGCATTTTAAGTAGCTGTGGGTTTGTCCAGATTCCTTGGAATATTTTTTTATCTATTTATTTAGACAATTATGCAGGAAAGAGAAGAAACCTCTTCGGCATTGTTTTCTTGGGCTCCGTGTGGATTTCAGCACATGATCTTCTCAGTTTTTTGGGGAGATTTCCATTGTAGGTTTACAGAGGGATTGAGCAGCTTTTTGAGCTGATGTACATTTCTTTTCTTTCCTATGTTTTATTATATCTCTAGTAGGGGTGTTCATCAACCGATCCAAACCAATTTAAACCGTAAAAATCGAACCGAAAAATCGAAAACCGAATAAACCGAAAAACCAAAAACCGAAAAAACCGCTTTTTTTCATTGGATTGGATCGGATTTCGGATCCCATAGTGAAAACCAATCCAATCCAATCCAAACCGACCTACTATATACATATACTATTATTTTTTAAATTATAGTACTACTCATACTTAAGCATTGTTTTTCATACTTTTATGAACGAACACTCTCATTCTCTTTAATATTTTTGTTGGAATTGTCAAATACTAGATGTATTGGAATGTGTATTGTTATTCATGTATCTAGGAATCAATAGTTATTTATTTACTAGAAGATTTTATACATGTACTTAGGAACTAGAACTACATTAATTCTAGTATATATAGGTTTAATGTTGGTTTTCGACTTAATATAACTATGTAACGATGTATCGGTAAAAATCGAATTATCCAATCCAAACCGCATTTGATTGGATTGGATTGGATCGGATTTTTTTAAGTAAGCAAACCGATCCAATCCAAACCGCAAGTTGTTTTCATCTTTGGATCGGATGATTTTTTGGCTCAAAACCGATCCAATCCAATCCGCGAACACCCCTAACCTCTAGATTGTGAGACTCTCAAAAAAGTAGGTCAAAACTGTGTCTTCTCCTGCTGGAGAATTCTCATATAAATAGTGTAATACAATCTGATATTCAGCCCTGAAATACAGCTGGGCTATAAATGCTGTCCTACAGTTGGGCTATCCTAATTAAGGAGATAATAACATAATTACATTATTACAGCTGTACAATCATACGAGATCTGCTGTTTTAAATGGCCTAATATTCTGCTAGTTAATTCCATTGACATAGATTACTCAAGAAAGAAATATTATCCTAATTTTTTGTACTTCTTTCTATCAGCATTATGGAAAATATCATTAATTTGCACATGTCAAATTAATAGGGATGGTAATGGGTAGGGTATGGGTAGGGTATTATAGTACCCGTCCCCATACCCGCATTTTAAAAAAATATCCGTACCAGGACTCATACCCGCGTGGGTAGCAACTGAAGTACCTGTATCCTTACCCGCTGGGTACCTATGTGCCCATACCCGCATCCATTACCCGCACTTTAATTAACAAAAAAATCAATCAATAAATAAAAACATTATTAAAGTCTCAAATATCATGATAATATATAACAAAAAAGAACATTATTAAAGTCCTATGCTAGGATCTATAGGACTAGAAAGAATAGGAACTCATGAAGGATAGGATCAAGTGATGAACAATTGAACGACTCTAGGAACTCCGGAATAATAGGAAAGTAATAAGCTAACTTTCATTTCAATTTAATTAATTTTTTAATTTTATATATATATATATATATATATTCATCCGCGCAGTAAATTTTAGTAATTGAAACCTAAATAATTTCATAGCACAACAAATCTATGAATTAGCATAGTTTTCGGCCATCGGCCACTCCAACATTGTCTAGGCAATTGTTTCAATTATACAAGAAACAAGTTCACTAGTATAATAACAAGGCAATAGTATTTATTTTACATATGGCAGGTTTGAATGAAAAACATCTTTCACACTGAGGAATTAGTTTCAGGATCACCAAAGAAGTAACCCAAGTTTAATATATTTATATATATATATATATATATATATATATATATATATATATATATATATATATATATATATATATATAATAATTAAAAAATATTAATATATAAATATGCGGGTATGGAGAGGGGTGGGTACGAAGGTACCCGTACCCGCACACATACCCATTAAATCTTGCGGGTAATTACCCGTCCCCGCCCCCATACCCATTGTGCGGGTAATTACCCTACCCATCATGAGTAATTTTTGTGGGTACCCACTGTGTAAGATACTCATTGCCATCCCTACAAATTAACAATATACAGCAACAAGAATTCAAAGTTGAGGCAATCAACATAAGATAAAGCTAGTTGCACACCACAGTTTTATTATACCTCTTCCACACCCTCTTGTTTGTTAGTTATTCTCCTTTTTAATAGATAAAGAACTGCAACTCCATTATGGGAACTATTAGGAGATATAAACTTCCCAAAAGTTACCAATATAGAATGCCATAACGAGTGATCTAAAAAATGAACTGGACAGGTTACTGTGTTACTGGTAACCACCTTTTTCCAAAGAATTCCCAAGCCTTCCTGCTTGCTGCTGACCACCAAGTCCTTCAGCTCCTTTGCCTGTTTGTTGTCATTCAACCTGTGGAAAGAGTAAACACATGCAAAGCCTCCAATAATTGTGTTATTAATAGGTTAGCAGTACTTTATTAAGGGTTGATTTTTGTTTAAAAAATCAATCACGTTCATAGTTAACCAAACCCTTGTTTTGTATCATTCTTTACAATTTATTTTATTAATAAACACACATACAACATACATATATATGTATTTGACTACAATTGGACCACTTAACCATGAACCAATCCTTTCACCGGTTCAATGATCAGGCCAGTTTTCAAAACCTTGGGCATTATATATGTTCCTGGCCAGCATAGAGAGTTCCACAAAACGGAGATAAGCAAATAGCAATGCCCAACAGCATATAAGAGAAAGCACTTCAACTGAAAGAAAAAGATAACTTTACTTGACATATAATTCTTCTCAGAGATTGGAAAAATGGAATATTATTGATTTAAAATAAGATGATACATCAATGGGTTATATATACACCTGGATAATAAATGCATACTAATTTACAAGAATTAATTTAGCTATTTCCTAAAAGAGGAATCCCAATATAATTTAATACAATTTGTTATTTCCAACAATTTATAGAGAGTTTATGAGAATAAACGTTTAATTAAGTTGTTTATCCAAACATACCCGATTAAGCTTCTATTTGATGTAAACCACATGATCTTTTAGGGAGAATTCCCTAATAGATATGCAGAGGAAATGAGGGATTGGGAAGCCTTGCCTCATTGATGTTTTCTCTTTTCTGTGTTTTTTTTTTTTGGTCCGTTTTTTCATTATGGAGGATCTCTTATCCTCCAATTTC
Organism: Ammopiptanthus mongolicus; assembly: GCA_039655645.1. Lineage (NCBI taxonomy): Eukaryota > Viridiplantae > Streptophyta > Magnoliopsida > Fabales > Fabaceae > Ammopiptanthus > Ammopiptanthus mongolicus. Next base: position 86,641,486 of record CM077345.1, read on the forward strand.
CTTGTAATTTCCTTCTCTGTCTTAAGGAATTTATTCTTTTATGAAAAAAAGTGAAATCAAAATGACACAGAAAAATGTTTATGCATGTGGTCCATCAATTTAAACTAAACATTCAAATTGCTCTTTTTTTTCCTCCCCTTTTTGTTACTACTGATTGTAGGAAAAATTTCAACCTATCTGTTATCCCATTTCATTCTGCTTAAGCTGTACAGCAAGGACTTACAACAGTCAAATCAAAGGCAACGAAATTACAAAGCCTTCCATATGAATCAAGGTGCTTATACATGACAAACAACAACAAAGTCTTTTCCCACTAGGCGGAGTCGACTACATGGATCAAACAACGTCATTATATTCTATCATACATAAACAATGTCCTCAGAAAGACCATTTAAATCCAAGTTCTTTTTAATGGTTTTACCTATATTTTTTCTTAGTCTTCCTCTGCCTCTAACTATTGAGCTACCCTTCATTTCATCTACTCTTTTCACTAGGACTTCTAATGGTCTTGTATGGCCAAACCACCAAAGGCAAGGAAAAGGTTACCCCTACTTTCTTTTAATGAATTTCTATTTGTTGCCTTATAGTAAAAGTATGAAAAACTGAAATGGTAACAGTAGATATACTAGATAAAGTGCATAAGTTTACCTAATAAAATAAAATAAAAATTGTAGAAATAATTACATTCTACAAATAATCAATGTTGGTAAAAGGTAGCGACAAGCAGGGGGAGTAATAGGGGATCAATCAGCACAACTACTTTCCATCCCTCCCCCCACCCACCAAAAAAAAAAAGTAGAGGAATGTAGAAGTTGCAAGAATGACAAACAAGATCTAGCAAATACGTGTAGCTCAAAAATCAAGTGAGGGGACAATTCTTAGTAATTACCACATTCAAGTAGTATTATTAGAACTATAACTTTGAATTATATATTAGTGCTACAAAATTCATGTGATAATGACTAACCCCTAATAAATAATTATCAGCATCAGCGATGATTGAAAGCATACCCATAAGTTCAGTTAGAAGCTATTTTATGATGATATGGGTTGCATCAAGAAATATATGCTCTGACTGATGCTGAGAATGTGAAAGAAACCTATTATTCTCCACTCAATTCTTGCTCATGATTTGTGGGTGCAGTGGAAGGTAAGGTTGAGGAACATAACCCTGTTTTCTCAACTCAACAAGAAGACTCTTCAGAATCAAATGGATCTCAACAGATTGTGGGTGACTTCCATCAGTAGCAGAAAACATATGGGTGCCACCATTGACATCCATCCAACTGTATCCAGGTATCCTCTGAACTCCTTTTTCCTTCATTAAACTTCGTATCTTAAGAACACTTGCCCACTCCCCAGCACCAGCATGTATATTTGAAAGCAATACATAGTATCCTGAATTTGTTGGGTCTAATTCAAGAAGATGTCTTGAAGCTAGTCTAGCCAACTCAACATTGCCATGAACACGACAAGATCCAAGCAGTGTTCCCCAAACACCTGCGTCTGGAGTGAATGGCATGCTTTTTATAGTATCAAATGCCTCATGCAAACGACCAGCACGACCATATAAATCTACCATGCATGCATAGTGTTCCATCCTAGCACAGATCCCATATTCCTCAGTCATGCAACGAAAGTAGTATATACCTTCACATGGCCACAAGCAGATATTATAACAAGAAAAGTAACATGATCAGGGTGAATTTCAGCTTCTAACATCGCATGGAATAAGTCAAGGCATTCTCTAGGGCAACCGTGGTTTCCATATGCAGCAATGATACTATTCCATGAAACTTCATTCTTCCAATCCATCAGGTCAAACACACGCCGAGCCACAGCGAGTTTTCCACATTTAGAATACATGTCTATCAGTGCACTAGCAACAAAAGTGTCAGAACTAAATGCATTCCGGACCACAAATCCATGCAACTCTCTCCCATAATAGAGTGCTGGTAAATTTGCACAAGCAGAGAGAGCAGATGATAGGCTCACAGAACCAAACTTGATTCCACTCATTCCCATTTGATGAAATAGATCAATGGCCATTTCTGGTTTCCCATTCTGTGAGAAGCTTGATATCATTGAGTTCCAACATACACTGTCTCTTTAAGACGTTCTTCTAAAAAATTGATAAGCAAGATCCAGTCTTCCACATTTTGCATACATATCTGTGATGGCAGATCCAACATGACACAAATTATCAAGTCGTTTTTTTAGAATATCACAATGCAATTCCTTCCCTTATTTCAGAGCAGCCAAAGCAGCACAAGCTGGCAAAACACTAGCCATGGTCAGGCAATTAGGTGTTATTCCCTCTTGAATTAACCACCTAAAAACATTTATAGCATCAACATTCAGCCCATGAAGTACATGGCCTGAGATCATAGCTGTGCAAACCGCAACATCAACCGAGGTATTCTGCTGGAAAATCTTCCTTGCCATATCCACATCCCCACCCTTGAAGTATATGTCAATAAGAGCACTCTTCAAATAGATATCAAAAGGCACCCTATGTCGCACTATATAACTATGAATTTCCTTACCATGTTTGAGACTCCCAGATTCAACGATAGAAGGAAGGAAACTTGCAAAAGTGACAGAATCTGGTTTCGCACCAGTGGAGATCATTTGTTTAAACAAAGGTACAACCTCATCTGTAAATCCATTTTGTACATATCCAGCAATCAACCCATTCCAAGTTACCGTGTCAGTCTGTGGCATTGTATTAAACAACTTACGAGCATCAAGAAGGTTCCCACATTTTGAATACATGGCAAGTAGTGTGTTTGCTACCTGTGGATCAAACTCAAACCCACTACCAATAACAAGACCGTGAAGCTGAATACCAACACAAAGTATTCCTCTTGTGGCACATATAGACAAAATACAAGTAAACGTTACCGAATTAGTCTTACCATAAGATTTCCTCATTTCCAGAAAAGTTCCTATTGCGTTGTTAAAATCTCCATTTTTCACATAACCATTGAGCATGACATTCCACAAAATGGTGTCTCTCTGAGGCAATTCATCGAACACGCATCTCGCATCATGAACATAACCATTATCAGCATACAACTTTACCAAAGCACTACCAACAAACAAGTCCACATGAAACCCCATTGATCGAATCATATCATGAACTGTCTTACACAATGGCACATTATTCAGACCACCGCAAGCTTTAATCACATAAGGAAATGTGTATTTGTCAGGTGAAACTCTACTACCCAACATCTTGAAGTAAAACAACAAGGCAAAATCAAACCGCCGCACCATGGAAAACCCTCTTATAATCCAATTCCAAGGAAGACTATAGCACAATTCAAGCCTGAAAAACATGTTTGTAGCATCCTTAATGCTACCACAGAGAACATATATCCCCAAAATCCTTGAACTCAATGTGTTATTATCACTTATTCCACCAACAATGACCTGAGCATGAATCTCTCTGACTTGTTGAAGCACAGAAACAGAAGCATCATCTGAACAAGCCCGGAAGACAGATTCCAATTGGGTTGCAAGAGCCTCCTGGGTTCTTGAAGATGAAAAATATGATTTTGGCATGACATTGTTGCAACTTGTGTGCATGCATTTTGATCTTGAAACTGCAATGTGTGAGAGGGTTTTACATATAGAGCATAGATTTGTCTTGTACATTTTTGTCCCCAATGTTGCAGCATTGAACAAAGTCTCCAAGGAGTAATGCTTTTTAAAAAGTTTTAAAAGGGCCAAATGTTGGATACCAGGAACACCATCAACTTCAACAATCATCACCTACAATACATCCTACACATACACAAAATACATTATAGAAACAAATGCACTGCATTTACCAGGGTATTAACAATTAGCAACGAGTATACAATTACACGATAATCTTTTAGAGTGTTAGAATGAAATGACCCTGCTGATGCCGAGTTAGGACTAGCGCTGAGGGATATTTCCCTGCTTCCACATCTTAACAATCTGAAAGCCTCCATTTTGGCTTACATCATATAGGCAACTCATGTGGTCCAATACTCTTACACCAATGAACTCTAGAAAACACCCAATAAAAAGGCCAAAAAAAGGCAAACCAGCATGGAGAAATCTTCAGTCCCCTTTTCCTATCTCTAATCTTAATCTTATCCCCCAACCAAAAACACGGGGGATTCCTTTCAAACTTGTACAGACTAAACCAATAAAAAAAATGGCTCATCATTATTACTCATTAACATAGCATCTGCTTGACTTCCTACTTTGTATTTCTTCCCAACTTGGGTAAGTTTCTTACTAATTTAATATGAAATAAATAAAGATCTCTAGGAAATTGATTCTAGATTTTACCACAAAAGGCACATTGGGGCATACTCACCAATACTGAGAGGTAACACCTTCCCGTCATATATACCCGTTTATGATACTCTGCCCTCATTTACTCTCTTCTATTCATTTAAAGCATCTCCAATGGGTTGCACCCCATTGGAGTTGTTTAACCCCTCTTTTTATGGGTTCTACCATGTAATCTCATCACTTTTTAATTTATACTACTTTAAGCAACTTTTCAAATTATGCAGAAATGGGTTTACTCCACACATAACTAGTCAATCATCATCACTCACTTACAACTACAGCAAAAATTGACATCAAAAGTCCCCTTTCTATGCTACCTCTGTAAGACAGTAACTACATTCTTATTCTTAATATCATAAAAAAGTCTACCTAAATTTAACCAAAACATAATCATGGAGGTAATTCGAATGAGTTCACTATGTCTATGAAACCCTAAGTGGAAGATACAGAATAGTAGAAAGAAGAGAAAGAAAGAAAGAAATGGACCCACAGTTTCTGGAAGGGTTGCGGGCGGCGGAACCGGTTGGGTATAATGAGTCACGAGTGGATGGATGGATGGATGGGTGGGTGAGAGTCTCAACTGGAACCGGCCGTTTTAATAGTGATATTTCCAACTTGTTTGTTCCAATAAAAGGCTTATGAAATCCTTGTCCTTCCACCACTTTGTGAATCTGTGATTGGAATTTGGAACCGGACACGACCTCTTACGGTGCTGGAATGAGACCATGCAAAAACATCAAAACATCGTATCAACCTGCGCTGACTAGCACCGCCAATTCTCTGTTAACGTTCCTGTTCATGTTAACTAATTATTATTATTATTATTATTATTATTATTATTATTATTATACTAACAATTATAAATATAATTACTCCTTATACTGAGTAGGGCTAGCAAAATAATTCATAGACTCATTATCCATCCATGAAAAATTCACCCAATCCATTCATTTATAAAAAAAAAAATAAGTGAGTTGGATTGGATTTGATTTTTTTAATGAATGGTTCGTGACTCATCCAATTGCTTTTTATAAACCTGTTGGATCAGGAAAAAATTAAATAATAAATTTTTTTATCCATTCCAAAATATTTTTCACAAACAAAAAAAATTAAATCAGATGAAAAAAAAAAAAATCAACTCTCTCCAAAATTTCCCAATTTCCCCTCTATAAAGAACCCTAGTCTCAAGTTCCAAATTCCAAATATGCAAAATCTCAAATTGCAAATCCAAGATTCAGCTAGCACAACCTAGCCGCAAATTCCAGTTTGTTCACTATCTAGTTTGTAACACCTTGCTTTTCGTTAAGTACTTTATATAGGTTTGTTTGGCTGTTTAAGTTTGTTTGGACAAGTTATAATTGTTGCTTAAGGGCAATGGGAGATTTTTGGCTTAAAAATCTCTTTTTGGAACATAAGCATGATCGTGCTTATTTCCAGCACGTCCGTACTTGGCTGCGTGTCTTGTCACCAGTTGAGTCACAAGCACGGCCATGCTCGAGTGCGGACCGCGTCACGTAGATGCTAAGTCTGGCACGACCGTGCTGAAGGGGTGCACGGCCGTGCCACGCAAACAGCTTGTATATATTGACACAGAAATCGAGGGTTGCGTTTTTAACCCTTATTTGGTGGCTACTACTACCCTAGTGCGGCCAAACCTGTCCCATTCCCCATTCCCCATCAAACTCAGTGCATTATTGGAGTTTTGGAGACTTTTGGGAAGCTTTTGTTCATCTGTGTCAGTTGTATAGGTAATGTCCCTTCCCTTTCTTATTTATTTGATTGGAAACTGATTTGGTTAATGTTTTACTTGACCATGGCTTGGATTTAGACTGAGCCGCTTAGGAGGACATGACCGGTTTGTTGTCTGGGGCTATTGTTGTTGGAACTTTCGAACCAGGTATAGGAAGAAGGATAGTGTAACCACTAGGCAATGAGGGTAGTGTAAGATACGGGGTTCCCATGACCCCAAGATTATTTGTATGTTATTTGTTTAACATGTTCGTTGCTATAAATGTTTGTTGTTGTTAATAAAATGTTTCTGGTTAAATTCGATATGTCAATGTTATATGTTTATATCATAATTATTAGTTGGGATGTTATTATATGATATTGATGGTCGAATGATTGCTGTTGTGATGAACTTGCTGATATCATCCTTAATTGGTTAATTAGGATTTTAATTAGTCAAATAATAAAGGGATTGTTGTTCCCCAAAAATATTTGTTAAACAAAAATTAGTAAAATGTGAGGCTTTTATGCTGATGGTTTAGTCAAAAACCTTATGAATGATTTTTGAGAGTATTAAGTTTTAATTGGTTAAAAAAATGTGTTGAACTCTATCCAAAACAGTAGTGCCACGCAATAAGAGCATATCCAGGACTGAACACCATTTGAGGTTCTTATCTCTTTTTTGGTGAGCCCCATAATGAGATAACACATCAAACTTTTGAACTCTATCAACTTTTTACTCCAACCTGAACCCGTTGAGAACTTTGCCACTCCGAGTGTTGTTGAGAAAGCTATAAAAATAGATTAAGCTGATAATCGATTATAATTAAAGTATATTTGAAAAAGTTGAAAAAAATAAATTATACTGATAATCGATTATAATCAAAATCTGTTTTTGTTTGGATATGTTTGCTGAAAAACGATTTTACGATTATTTATTTCATTTGGGTATTGCAAAAAAATCACTTTTACATAGTAAATTACGACAAAAGATATAAAGTTATTTGTATAATTTAATTATATTTGTTTCGAAGTTAGTTTTGTAGAGGTAAATAAGGAAGAGAGTTTTGAGAATAAAAAATAATCAAATCATAACAATCTTAAGCTAAAATAAATTAGATGATATAAAACAGCTTCTTCCCCACAAAAAAAACTTTTTTATAAATTTAATCTAATTGCCAAACATGATAGATTATGTATGAAATAATTTTTTAGCCAAAAAACAGCTAAAAAGGGAAAAATCTATCTTTTCCAAACATGCTCTTAGAATCTGTTTTTGTTTGGATATGTTTATTGAAAAGCGATTTTAAGATAATCTATTTTGTTTGAATGATGCAAAAAAATCACTTTTATATAGTAAATTACCAAAAAATATGAAGTTATTTGTATAATTTAATAATATTTGTTTGGAAGTTAGTTTTAAAAGGGTACATATGGAAGAGAGTTTTGAGAATAAAAAATAATCAAATCACAACAATTTTAAGCTAAAACAAATTAGATGACATAAAACAACTTTTTTCCTCAAAAAAAGTTTTTTTTATAAATTTAAATTAATTGTCAAACATGATATATTATGTATGAAATAACTTTTTAGCCAAAAAACAGCTGAAATGAGAAATATTAATCTTCCCAAACATGCTCTAAGTAAATTAGCTACTCACTACTATGAAGTACCGATTCGGTCCTTATCAAAGGCTTCGGAAGGAACCACCAGAGTGTTTTCCGTTGAGTCTGAGCATCAATAAATAATTTTAAGCCTTTAGAAACTATTCAAAACTATACCTCCCCCCTAAATCATCAAATCCCTAAATTATACTCATAGCTTCCCAATTTTTTTTTACCCAAACTATAACTATGTTAAAAACTCATTCATAAATTTTCGAAGTTATGGATATATCTCAAAGAGTATAAAGGAGCAACCTTCAAGAGGGAGTGTCCTCCCCTCTCTTAAGGCCAACACCCTTACTCTAAAAAAATCACCACCAGCTTAGCTCATTAGAAGAGAGGGAAGGTTAGGACTTTAGAATCTCATCCAAAATTTCAGAGGAAAGCTAGGGATTGAGAGAAAATAGAGCAAAGGAGAAAAAGAAAATGAAACAAGAAGAGTGAAGGGGATATGAGAGTGTCACTAGAAGGGGGTGGAGAGATTTGGAATAGTGGGGATGGGGAAAAAGGCAGAAGTTTCTCTTATGAGAAGCTAAAAATCGGGCCCGTTTTACTTTTTTTAAAAGAAAGGTGAAATTGTGTGCTTCATTATTCTCTCTTTAGAAAAAATCATCCTCGAATTTCAAAGTTATTAGTAACCTTGGGTTTCAAACAAGTGAGGCTATTTTTCACGCATTATTGCTTCGGGTTTCCAAGTTATTTCTTCACTAGATAGCCCTTGCCACACAACCTTCATTGACATAATATCCTTAAAACGTAAAGACTTCACCCACTTATCTGTGATGGCCACATACTACTTTGTGTCAGACAAATGTTCATCTAATTGTACATCTTCTTGATGGTTTATGTGAGAAGGATTATATAAATATTTTCGAAGCATAGATACATAAAAATCTAGATGAACTCTTGAGAGATTTGGAGGAAGAGCCGAACGATAAGCTACAGGCCAACTTTCTCCAAAATCTCTAATGGCCCAATGAATCTAAGACTTGCCCATTTCGCCAAACCTCAACACTTCTTTCATTGGAGAAACGTGTAAGAACACATGATCTCCGATTGTAAATTCTAAAGGGCGCTGCTTGCGATAAGAATAAGACTTTTGTTTGCTCTGAGCTGTAACCAAACGGACTCAAATCATCTTAACATTCTCAAGCGCATCCTGAATTAGCTTTGGGCCCACAAGTTTAGCTTCCCCAATTTCAAACCACCCAATCGGTGACCTACATCGCCTACCATACAAAGCCTCAAATGGTGCCATCTGAATACTAGGTTGGTAGCTATTTTTATAAGCAATTTCTATCAAAGGCAAGTATTGATTCGAACTTCCTTCGAGATCTAATACACAAGCATGAAGCATATCTTTTAAAATTTGAATTGTTCTTTCAGTTTGAACATTAGTTTGAGGGTGAAAAATAGTATTCATATCTAACCTAGTCCCTAGAACTATTTGAAAAGATATAAAAAACCGAGCTGTGAACCGAGGTCCTCTATTTGATATTATAGACAATTGCACATCATGCAAGGACACTGTCTTCTCTATATAAAGCTTAGCATACCGAGCTACTGTACTGAATAGGTAGTTTTCAGAGGCAAGAAGTGTGCAAACTTTGTCAACCGATCTACAATTACTCAAGCCGAGCCGTAACCTCTTGAGGTTCTAAGTAACCCCGTCACAGAGTCCATAGTGATTCTCTCCCATTTTGAATTCAGGTATTCCAATTCTTTGAAACAAACCCACGGGCTTTTGATGCTCTGACTTAACCTGTTGACATACCAAGCATTTAGACACAAAATCAACTATATCTTTCTTTATTCCTTCCCACCAGTAAAGTTCTTTAAGTCTTGATACATCTTATTAGATCTTGGTTGAATGGTATAAAAGGAATGGTGGGCTTTCTATAATTTTCTTCCTCAAATCCTCAACATCAGGAGCGCATAAGCGAGTGCCAAAATGTAAAACACCCTTTGAATCAACCTCAAAATCAAAAACTTTGCCTGCTCGAGACTCCTTCATAATCATCATCAGGTGAGGATCCTTATCTTGAGTTGCTTTAATGTTGTCCACCAAAGTAGAACAAATCTGAACATGTGGTAATAGTGATTTGACACTTATGGTCTCGAACTTTACTCCACTAGCGACAAGATCTTGAAATTCCTTCACCATTGGCCTCGTGGGTTCAACTATGTGTGCAATGGTTCTTTAGTGTGGGGACTCCTGCCCGACCCAAGGTGATGGTTTAGCCTTATTAAGCTATGATCCAGATCGTGTTCCAAAACAATTATTCTTAGGCTGATGCTCTTTCTTTAACAAGTGCGAGGCTATAAAGTCTAGGTCGACCAATATACCTAGTTCGGGCTCACTGGCCGGACGATCTTGTTGATGATATTACGCCTAGGCGATGGTCGTTCCATGTGATTGTCCTGAATATATTTCCATCAACTTGTCATCAATCCATTTGTGACCCACCTTTTCAGTTTCTTCGAACACATGTCAAATGAGACGACTCTTCGCCTACTTTGCGATTTTTCACGTGCCATACGACTTTGATGAGATATGCTTCGTTTGGCATGCGAATGCTTGTGTCCTTAGGTTCCAATTTAATTTGAACGATGGCCATTTATGATGTTCGCTCGTTCATGTCTTTCCGTGGGCATCACTCACTATTTCCCAATAAATGAAAATAATAACCCAAACCAAATATGTTTCCTAAATTTTGAATTTTGGAAATAAAAATCATTTTCCATACAAGGAATGAAAATAAAAAATATTTCCTAAAACTAAACTCAACCTAAGGTCGTGTGTCATGAATATTATATTAGAAAGTGAATTTGTAAAACATATAGACATATTTATTATCTGGTCATGACTTCTCAAGATTTGATTATAGGAAAACCTATATCATAATTAGGATTTAATTTGGCTTTGGATGTCTCACCACTGGATTAGACATGTTTATGGTTTGGTTTCGATTGAAAACCACGCAAAGGTGATGTGTAAAATGATCAGTAACACAGAGGTTAATATTTTCAACCTAAACCAAAGTTGAGAAGGTTAAGTGCTCGTTTGGAAACACGGCAATGTATATCGGACGCTCGTTTGTCCTAAAGCTACAAAAAATGGCCGTGGTTCCAAACACATCATAAGTAACAAAAAAATAAGAGAGTAAAAAGACTGTAATTAATCCAAAGAATTATATAATCTATATTTTATATTTTATCTATATAATATTAATTTAATTTTAATATTCGATTTTTTTGACTGAATGTAATTTTAATATTGGTTAATACATAATAAGTTTTATAGTTATATCTAATTACATATTTTTTGGTTTTGACAAAATATCTAATTACATGCTGTTTATTAATAAGTTAAATATTTCATATAATGATTAATCCAATCAAAATTTTTAAATGGAATGTTAACAAGAGATTTGATGAACTTTTTATTTGTTAAAGTAAATAGTTTCATTTAATTTTCAACCAAACACAAATCTTCTAATATATAACTTTTAAAATAGATATAATAATAAGAAAAATAATAATATGACAACTTATAACTGATTCATCGTATAAAAAATTCTGTACTCTAACTATTAAAACCAAAATAAGATGTATCAAAACAAAATTATTACAAGGACCAATTATTATATATATATATATATATATATATATATATATATATATATATATATATATATATATATTTTTTTTTTTTATTCCTTTTCCTCCTTGCATAAATTGAGCTTCCTTTACTCACTTTTGTTGTGGTTTCTTCATACGAACAACACAACACAACGCAACACAGTAGTGGGGTGCGAACGAGACACCCCCAACTTCACGAAGCATCTATCTCTCTCTCTCTATCTTGTCGACGATTTCATCTCAGAACCGCCATCAAAATCACCGTTTTCTCCCATTGTTCCCTTCCTCCTTCACCCAACGCAACCGTTTCGAGTTCCAACAACGATTGCTTCGTTTCTTCACTCTGGTAATTTCCTCTTCTTTTTCTCCCTTGATTCCAGCGTCACGCATCGTTTCTCCCTTAAATTCATGCCTAGTTTGCGTTAGGCGCTTTCATTTCCGTGCTATAACGTAATCTGATTTCAATTTTTTTGGGGGTTGTTTGATGTGGTAAAATAAATGTTCCTTTTAAACTTTCTTCAACACAAAAATAAATGTTCCTTTTTTCACTTTGAACCCTAGTGCTATTTTTTTTTTTTAATATTCAGTGTTCTTTGGTTTTTCACTGTGTAGGTGCGTGAACACAAGTTACGAATATGGATCACCATGAGGATGAATGCCGCATCGAAGGTGAAAGTAACAGCAAACAAGATGATGAGGTTGTAATCATTCACCTTTTAAAGTGAATCTTAATGACCCATTATGTGTTACTTTAGTACCTCAGTTTGGTTGCACTTTTATTTTGTTTCCTCTGGATATATAGTAAGATTATTATGCAGTTTTCTGGGCAGGTGTATTGTATGTAAATAATGTAATGTTATGTAAGTTACATCAGTGGTTTAGGCTGTTTAAACTATGGTACTGATGTTGGTTGCACCGTTTTCTCTTCTAGTATGAGTATTAAGTGAGAAGATTATGATGCTTCTTGGAGGTTTAGTATAATTTGTCTATGAATTTTAGTATCTATGCTTATTTGTGGATGAGTAAATTATATAGTTTATAATGATGGTTTTATTGCTTTGGATGGTGAATTGAAATGCCATAATGAAGTTATTGGGTAGTGCTTTCATTACAAACTGGCTTAATTGAGTCCTGTCTATTCTAATCACATGCAGGAAGCCGTTGCTCGCCTTGAGGAAATAAAAAAATCAATTGAGGCTAAGATGGCTTTACGTCAAAGCAATTTGAATCCCGAGAGGCCTGGTTAGTTGTTGTTCCTTTAGTGTTTTTTTATAGTTATATATGCTTATTAGTTTTGTGCTGACAATAGGAATGGATAAAATTGTTTAAATTGCCTCAGAGTGCAGACTTACGCAAGAGCTCTAGCTCTAGCTCAAGTGGTAGCATGTCTCTTACCAGACTACTTGATGTCAGGATTCAATCGCATCCTGGACACTAGGTCTTGGACCTCCTTTTTAACCCCCTTCCCAAAAAAAAAACTGAGACTTAAAGATGAATTCTATTTTTATCTGCTGTAAATAGTTCTTTTTAAATTCTATTTTTGCTGCCTTGTGAGGTCATGGGTTCAAATCCTGAAAATAATCTCTCCGGTTGCGAGGGTAAAGTTGTGTACATCTACCCTTCCCAGACCCCACCGGGTGGGAGCCTCGTGCACCGGGCCACCCTTTTTAAATAAAAGTTCTTTCTTGTTTCATGAGCTAGATGGGAAACAGAGACGAGAATGATAATTGATGGTTGATTGATCTTTTCATGTTATCATGGTTTGTAGCTTTTACCTTCGCGTGGACAACTCTTCCTGGATACATCTTTCTGGCAGTATGGATTGCTTCAAATTATCATGTTTTGGATGATAAATTATTATCTGCATATGAGTTATTGAGTATAAGAATTAGAAAGTTTTAAAACTGGTTAGGCTTCAAGTCAAGTGGTGTGTTGTTCTTCTGGTTGTTTACTATCAATGCATAAGGAGATAAAAATGGCTGGGATGGGATTTATCTGCATTGTGAGCTTTAATATCGGTGAAAGATTCTTCATAAAATAAATCAAATTTCAGTTTTAGCTCAAGATAATGTGGGCTTGCATATTATCCATGTTTCAAGTCAAATTCCAAAGGGCTCCTGCATGATTGAGTGTCTTAAGAGATTAAGGGCCTTCATCTAATAGCTTGAGCTTTTCGAAGAGTTGGTCCTTAACATCATGGGTTGAATGAAGGCCATCTGCAAATGAGTTCTTGAGTATAATAATTAAAAAGTTTAAAGCTGGTTAGGCTGCAAGTGGAGTGGTGTTCTTCTGGTTGTTTACTAACAATGTATAAGAAGATAAAAATGGTTGGGATGGGATTTAGCTGCCTTGTGAGCTTTACTATCTGTGAAAGAAGTACGGTGTCTTCTCTTACTAGTTATTATATGAAGGGTAGTGTTGAAGACATGTTGCCCATTGGATAATTCCACAGAAGATTTATTTTAAGGACTGAATACCCATGGGATGAAGTATTATTCAGACTTCGTGGTTGGAGTTGGAACTTCATTGCTGTTGCTTTAATCTATGTGATTGTTACATGTTAAATAAAGGTTTAATATGCATAGAAGAATTATATTACGGCACCTGAGAATGTTTCCCTATGAAGTAGAACAACTAGGTAATTGGTAATCCTTTTGGTGAGAGGATAATTGACAATTCAATTTTGAAACTGCTTCCCCTCACTTCTTTTTAACAGTAACAATAAATGACAAAGAGACCTTGCTCCAAATGGTGTCTCTGAAATGTAGTTGATCCCACCTAGTGGGAAAATGCTTGATTGTTGTTGTTGCAACAATATGCAACTTAGGTTCAAAACCCTTTCAACATGTGTTTTGTGGATTCTCTTGCATGTGCACAATATGTTCACAAATATTTGTTGCACAAATAAGTAATAACAAACTCTGCTCTTATATGCAGACCCGGGATTTTTTAGGACATTGGATTCGAGCATTAAGCGCAACACTGCAGTGATTAAGAAACTGAAGCAAATTAATGAAGAGCAGCGTGAAGCACTGATGGACGACTTGCGAAGTGTCAACTTAAGCAAATTTGTCAGTGAAGCTGTCGCAGCTATATCTGAGGCCAAGCTTAGAAGTTCAGATATACAAGCAGCAGTTCAGGTATGTGCTTTACAGTTTTCTTTTCTACACGTTAGAAAACATTTCCTTAGGGTTAGTTTAGTATGGGTGTAAAAACGAGGGTGAAAAATTCATGGGTGAATTTTCAATACAATGTTATGAATAAAATTGATCCTTGAAATTTTCACCTCCATTTTTAAACCCCATACAAAACATATCACTAGAGTTAGAAAAAGGATATCCATTGATTCGTTGTGATTAATGTGCTAGGGGTCCGTAAATTTGCATGTCATCCTATTTTTTAACTTGCAATTGTTGATTTAGTCAATATTTTAAAGAAGGCTTTGTTTGGTTCAAGGAGGGGAGGGAAGAGATTTTAGTTAGATGTTCTGTTTGGTTAAGAGGAGGGGAGGAATTTTAATGGAGGTGAGGGGAAATAACCCTTCGCTTGTTTGGTTCACATGGGGAGGGTAGAGATTTTAAAACTAATTTACTTTTATACCCTTATAATTTTTTATTTAAAAAAATATTAGTATGAATATTTTAGTTTATCTATTTAAAATATGTTAAAACCATTTTCCTCCTGCCTATTAAAAAAACCCATTTTCCATATATGACCGTGTTTGTATTGGATCTTCGGATACCCTGTTGTAATGGAAGTATACGTAGTGAATAATCTCGGCTATTGATTTGAGATTGGGCGGCTCACATTACACCACCACTAAACCAATTTTAAATAATATCTTGTATTAAAGTATAACTGAGTGATGCAGTTCCAACAGGGAATCTGTTTCTGTTTCTTTTATGTACATGACAACATTTTGGAGAAAAAATACTATTTGTTGACCAAGTGTTGGTATTATGGGTATGGAGAAATGTGTGACTTTTGCATTATTTAGTTCACATCTCTTCATGAGGGACGCAGGTTGAAATTCAAGTTACCCTTATGGACAAGGATTTTAATTGAGATCTAGACCTGCTTCCTTGAATCTTAATTATTGCTAGATTTTTAAAATGGGGGAAGGTCTTTAAATCCCAAATAGCATGATTTCTTTAGAATTTTGTGTTCAATCATTACACCTATCCATTACCTTCTAAAGCAATAATCAGGATCCTAAAGAGGTGGGGTTGATATTGGCAAGTAAGCTATAGTCGTGGATTGGAGGCTTGTGACTGTAAACAGAATAGAGATATATTCAAATATTACTGAAAGTGTTTGTTTAAACTTCAAACTGAAATTCTTAACAAGTCTGCAAATTTGCGCACAAATAAATTAATGCATAGAGAAACATCCCAACTTAGTACATTCTATCTACAAATATAAATTTATGTAATGTGAAAGGTAATGTCTGCATTGCTGGTTTACTAGTAATATTTGGTATAGAAAGGATCCATTATCCAATTCATAAGAGTATGCAATTCTAGGAAGCTATATGTTGATTCTGCTTAATGAACTGAGCTAAGACTAGGCATAATAAGTAACAAAAAAGTTATATTTTTTAGCATCAGAACATGGTTTCTGAAGTCACAGTTTTTGACTAATGCTAAATAGAGGGTTCCAATTAAACTTTCCCTGATCAGCTTCAAATGCAACATCATCAGTGATTGGGAGGGTATTATATTAAGACAGATTATGCAATTAGTTGTTTTATTTAAGTATGTTTATTGGTTAATTAAACTTCAAAATCAAGTGCAACAACATACGCAGGTACTAATGATAAGAGCATGACTGATGACATGAAATATGAAACCACTGGTTTTCAATAACCAAGCCTTTGAAATTCAACAGCAATGCTATGTAATCCACGAAAAGTCAATAGAAGTCCATATCAATCCCCAAATAATAATAATAATAATAATAATCAATAATAAAACAGACGCAAAGAAACTGAAACTGAGACCTTTGATAAATAGTGCCCTAACCGAGAAGCAGAAGAACATACCTTACAGACAGATGTGAGTTCTTTGCGGGAAGAAGAAGAAGAAGAACAGAGATAGTGCTGCGTTTTTTTGGAGAGAGAGATTGAGAGCTCAACTCAACTACGATGGAGCAACAATCTAGGCGAATCGTTCACAGACACGTATGCATCTAAATTCTAAGATAGGGTAATAAGCAGAACCTAAAACGGAGCAGGCCGGGAAAAGTGGTTTGAAAATCACACCCGCCCCCATTTATCGACGGGTTAACGGATTGGCAGGTAAAAAATAAAAAAAATAAATTGAATAATAATTTCACTGAAATTTATAAAAAAAGTGTTTTCTCCGGTATTCAAAATGTAAAAGTTATCCTATTCAATCAGAAAGCGTCACCTCAATGAAATGGTTAATATTAATGGGTCAAGTTAAATGATTCTCACCATTTAATTGAGCCACATAGACAGGTCAGGCAAGATAAAGTTGCTCTTGGGTACAAAAGAATTCACCTTTAAAAATAGGGGTGACAAATGGATGGATTGGATAAATTTTTATTCGGATTATAATAGATGGATTAAAAATAATCCATTATGATCCATTAAAATTTCAATAAAAAAATCCAATCCATCCATGAAAAATACTTTAAAAAATTAAATAATTTTTATGACTAATTTCAAATAATATCTTTCAACCATCCACAAAATTTTTTTTTTTTGTACTTAACAATTCATCACAAATTCATCCGTACAAGGAAGGCACCCTAAATTGATTTAATTTTTGAAGTTATGGTTTTTTATTATTTATTTTTTTTTTCATTTTTATCCAATGGATTATTTTTTTTTTATGTAGTGGTCCAATAGATTTTTAGAATAACAGTTGATGGATCACAACCATCATACAATAAAATAATCCAATCCATCCGATCCATTGTTACTTTTTTTTGCAATGGATGAATTAGATGAATTTTTATTTGGATGGACGGTGAACAATTTGATTTTTTTTTTTTTTGCCACCCCCTCCTTAAAAAAATGTAATGATGAAGCTCACAAGCTGTGAAGCAACTTCAAATTTCCTCTACCGTTGCGATCAGGAAAGAAAGAAAAATCCCAGTATTCCACAATAACAGCAATGATGAAACCCTCTCCCACCATTATAGGCACAATAACAGAATAACAGCAATGAAACAAAAATTCCAGTATTCCACACTAACATCAATAGTCACTAGCGCTTAGTTTTTAAATTTATTTTTTTGACAAAATAGATCGATTAGTCTTATAGTTTTTTTTTTACTTTTCATATCGGTTAATCTGTTTCGTCAATTTTGACCTGACGTGATTATCATGTTAGTCCTACACATTACTTTTGATCTAACGTCGTAAGGTCGAAATTGATGAAAAAGACTAACGTGAAAGCGAAACATGACGTATAGGACCAATTTGAAAAAAAAACTTATAGAATCGATGTGAAAAGTAAAAAAAGATTAATCAACCTATTTTGCTTTATTTTTTCATTTTTATGGTTTTTAACTTTTCATTCACCTTAGATTGCTTGTAATATTAGACATGTTTTAATCTTCTGGAGAAAGTGAAGTCGGGAATAAAATTTTCCCATGTTTATTACTAGCAATAGCAATGGGAATAAGATTCCCCAAAATGTATTTTAAAGACAACAATAAAAGATTCATCAACTAAACGCTACCATAAGACTTTCTTCTTTACTCTGATAGGAATAGTCCATTACCCTCTTCTTCTCTCTGCTTCCGCTCCCCCTGGCCCTTACCACCAGTCGCCGCTCAGCACCTGCCGTCCGGCCAACCACCGTCGCTCGCGAGTCGCCGTCGTGACGTCGTCTGCTCGTTCTCTGATCTGGCCCCTTCTCTGTGCGCCGTCGTCTGCGGCCTGCTCGTCAGCCTCCGGCTATCCCGCGACGCCTCAATGATTCACAGGTTAGTAGCTCTCTCTCATCACCTTGCAATTTCATAGACATGAAAACATCTTCTTTCCTGAGCGCTAGTGACTATTGATGTTAGTGTGGAATACTGGAATTTTTGTTTCATTGCTGTTATTCTGTTATTGTGCCTATAATGGTGGAAGAGGGTTTCATCATTGCTGTTATTGTGGAATACTGGGATTTTTCTTTCTTTCCTGATCGCTACGGTAGAGGAAATTTGAAGTTGCTTCCCAGCTTGTGAGCTTCATCATTACATTTTTTTAAGGAGGGGGTGGCAAAAAAAAAAAATCAAATTGTTCACCGTCCATCCAAATAAAAATTCATCTAATTCAACCATTGCAAAAAAAAAGTAACAATGGATTGGATGGATTGGATTATTTTATTTTATGATGGTTGTGATCCATCAACTGTTATTCTAAAAATCTATTGGACCACTATATAAAAAAAAAATAATCCATTGGATAAAAATGAAAAAAATAAATAAATAATAAAAAACCATAATTTCAAAAATTAAATCAATTTAGGGTGCCTTCCTTGTACGGATGAATTTGTAATGAATTGTTAAGTACAAAAAAAAAAAAATTTTGTGGATGGTTGAAAGATATTATTTGAAATTAGTCATAAAAATTATTTAATTTTTTAAAGTATTTTTCATGGATTGATTGGATTTTTTTATTGAAATTTTAATGGATCATAATGGATTATTTTTAATCCATCTATTATAATCCGAATAAAAATTTATCCAGTCCATCCATTTGTCACCCCTATTTTTAAAGGTGAATTCTTTTGTACCCAAGAGCAACTTTATCTTGCCTGACCTGTCTATGTGGCTCAATTAAATGGTGAGAATCATTTAACTTGACCCATTAATATTAACCATTTCATTGAGGTGGCGCTTTCTGATTGAATAGGATAACTTTTACATTTTGAATACCGGAGAAAACATTTTTTTTATAAATTTCAGTGAAATTATTATTCAATTTATTTTTTTTATTTTTTACCTGCCAATCCGTTAACCCGTCGATAAATGGGGACGGGTGTGATTTTCAAACCACTTTTCCCGGCCTGCTCCGTTTTAGGTTCTGCTTATTACCCTATCTTAGAATTTAGATGCATACGTGTCTGTGAACGATTCGCCTAGATTGTTGCTCCATCGTAGTTGAGTTGAGCTCTCAATCTCTCTCTCCAAAAAAACGCAGCACTATCTCTGTTCTTCTTCTTCTTCTTCCCGCAAAGAACTCACATCTGTCTGTAAGGTATGTTCTTCTGCTTCTCGGTTAGGGCACTATTTATCAAAGGTCTCAGTTTCAGTTTCTTTGCGTCTGTTTTATTATTGATTATTATTATTATTATTATAATTTGGGGATTGATATGGACTTCTATTGACTTTTCGTGGATTACATAGCATTGCTGTTGAATTTCAAAGGCTTGGTTATTGAAAACCAGTGGTTTCATATTTCATGTCATCAGTCATGCTCTTATCATTAGTACCTGCTTATGTTGTTGCACTTGATTTTGAAGTTTAATTAACCAATAAACATACTTAAATAAAACAACTAATTGCATAATCTGTCTTAATATAATACCCTCCCAATCACTGATGATGTTGCATTTGAAGCTGATCAGGGAAAGTTTAATTGGAACCCTCTACTTAGCATTAGTCAAAAACTGTGACTTCAGAAACCATGTTCTGATGCTAAAAAATATAACTTTTTTGTTACTTATTATGCCTAGTCTTAGCTCAGTTCATTAAGCAGAATCAACATATAGCTTCCTAGAATTGCATACTCTTATGAATTGGATAATGGATCCTTTCTATACCAAATATTACTAGTAAACCAGCAATGCAGACATTACCTTTCACATTACATAAATTTATATTTGTAGATAGAATGTACTAAGTTGGGATGTTTCTCTATGCATTAATTTATTTGTGCGCAAATTTGCAGACTTGTTAAGAATTTCAGTTTGAAGTTTAAACAAACACTTTCAGTAATATTTGAATATATCTCTATTCTGTTTACAGTCACAAGCCTCCAATCCACGACTATAGCTTACTTGCCAATATCAACCCCACCTCTTTAGGATCCTGATTATTGCTTTAGAAGGTAATGGATAGGTGTAATGATTGAACACAAAATTCTAAAGAAATCATGCTATTTGGGATTTAAAGACCTTCCCCCATTTTAAAAATCTAGCAATAATTAATTTTGTTTAAGTTATTAATACTTGTTTAAATGTTTGTTACTTTTATTTAGTTTATTTTGCATATTAAACTTGAATTTTACCTAATATATGCTAAATGACCCGTTATGTTGTTTTGACACCACATATGGAAGAGGTGATTGGTTAAATACAACACCTTCGATAATTTTTCCAAAGAGCTCATAGTTGTAATTGATTACGTTTTAATAATTGATCACTAACCATGTCATGTCTATTGGCTATTTAATACCAGACAGTCGAAGAAAAGGAAGTTAAGCCGGTTTTGTTTGAGAATATGAAAGAGGAAGAGGTGAATAGATGCCAGATTCAGGAATGGTACCCAAAGTTCAAATCTGTATCCATCAAGACCTTAATTCATCAACTTCCTGAATCTTTTATTCAGTACCTTCTTGATGACTCTGGGCCCTTCCTGCTGCCTGTTTCTGTCTTAAATGAAGATGCCTTGCCCAATAGAATTCATAATCCCGATGAGGAAGAAGATTTTCAGGTTTCAGAAGGATCAGATGATGAAGCAAAAGAATCTTCTCCACCTCCTACATTTCCAGAGCTTGAATTGAAAATTAAGGAATCCATTGAGTCCCTTGGGGGAGCAGTCTTCCCCAAGTTGAATTGGAGTGCACCAAAAGATTCAGCTTGGATAAGTACTACTGGCACCCTTCGGTGCGCCACTTTCAGTGAGATTGCACTCTTGTTCCGAGCATCTGACTCATTGGTCCATGACTTGTGCCATGCTTATGATTCCTGCCATGATAAATCTTCATCTAGACCCCAGAATTTCTTTCTTGCCCTCCGTAAATGGTATCCATCCCTTCAGCCAGACATGGAATTTCGTTGTTTCGTACGGGGTCAGAAATTAGTGGGAATTTCTCAGCGTGAGGTTACTACTTTTTATCCCGTTCTGCTTGAAAAGAAGAGTAGTCTTTTATTACTGATACAGGGATTTTTCAACAATTACGTGAGAGTTGGATTTGTGTCCGAAAACTACACATTTGATGTTTACATTACAAAGGATGAGAGAGTTAAGGTTGTGGATTTCAACCCTTGGGGCGCTTTTACATTGCCATTGTTGTTTACATGGGATGAATTAGAGCATATCCATAGTGAAGGAGATGATGTGGAGTTTAGAATTGTAGAAGATCGTTGTGCTGTTAGGCCAGGTTTGAAAACAGCAGTTCCATATGATTACTTGGATACCAGCCAAGGAAGTGGTTGGGATCAATTTCTAAGAAATGCAGATGAAGAGTTACAACGACAAACCAGGTCTACTGAAGCTGGTGCATGAGAATTAGATGCTGTTTCTCAAATGTTAACTTAGAAAATTGAAAAGTACGTTTTTTTAGTTGTTTTGGGCTGTTTGGCAAAGGAGAAAAAAACTGAAAAAAATTATACCCTGACCTGTTGTGAGGGTGTATTTTTCTTTGACATAAACTAGTTAGCATGATTGTTTTAGATTTTGCAGATCACGTTGGGGGAAAGCCCCTCTTACATAACTTCCAAAATAATTGTCTTGGGAAGTATTATTTTCACATTTGCGTTAAGAATAATCTCAACCAAATAGACAAACGGGTTGTTACTTATCGCAGTTTAATATTTGACTCTTTCTTCATGTCCTTGATGTTCTTTGTTCCCTTGTATGCTTATAACCTTTTTTTTACAGATTTAATTACTATGTTGATATTTGTAATTTTAAATTAGTCTCTATAGTTGACAAATTACAAGCTTTTAATTTGACTTCGATCTATCAAATATTTTCAGCTGAGGTGCCGTTGTGACTTGAGACTTGAGATTCACATGTCGAGTTGAAGTGAAAATTTATCTTGTGTACAATCAGATCGGATTATTTTTCCTACAAATTGTTACATATATGATCGTGTTTCTATTGGATCTTTGGATACCCTGTTGTAATGGAAGCATACAGTTATATGTAGTGAATAATCTCGGCTATTGATTTGAGATTGGGCGGCTCATATTACACCACCACTAAACCAATTTTAAATAATATCTTGTATTAAAGTATAACTGAGTGATGCAGTTCCAACAGGGAATCTGTTTCTGTTTCTTTTATGTACATGACAGCATTTTGGAGAAAAAATACTATTTGTTGACCAAGTGTTGGTATTTATGGGTATGGAGAAATGTGTGACTTTTGCATTATTTAGTTCACATCTCTTCATGAGGGACGTAGGTTGAAATTCAAGTTACCCTTATGGACAAGGATTTTAATTGAGATCTAGACCTGCTTCCTTGAATCTTAATGATATTTTAATTAGTTATAATCTTTTGAAGAAATTGAATCAGGAAGATGTTAATGGTTTGAATTGAAATTTAAAGTTAAAAATTATCAAAATTGAAAATCTGATAGCATGAATTTTGGAACCTTCCAAACGTGAAATCAAAGATGTACTTAGGTAAACTTTTAGAAAGTCAGCATGATGTTCTATAACAAATATAAAAATTAAAGTTAGACCTCAAATGTCAAAGGCTAAAGACAAATCACCTCAATTAATAACGAGAAGCTATATCTCTTAGCTTTTATGGTGGAAATGCGCCTTGGAGCATTTCTACGACGAATCCAAACATGCACTAAGTTAATTAAAATTCAAATCCTTACAAGCTTAAGGGCTTACCTACCTTGAGACGGTGCAATCACCTCATCCTAAATTTTACTCTAGCAAAAAAATAGTTACTCCTTAAATGATTTTTCATCCTCTGATATTGTTAACACTATTTTTGACATACAGTCCAGTTAGTAAAACATATCATTACACCAATGATTACAACTTGCAGGCATAAAATTATTTATCCATTCAGATGTCATTACATCTTTTATTAGTATTATCAATTTATCATGTCAATTAAATATGCAGCTGCAATGCATAACTGACAGCTTGAAAGCAACTGCAAAAGTAAAATGCACATAATGGAAAGCTGTACTATGCCTTTGAACAAGCTAAACGTTTTATACACCACTTCGGATCATTATATTACAAAATACAAGGTCAAATCCATGTCCTGGGCATCAACCAACCGACCCAGGGATGAACAGTATGTGCAAGATAACCCTCCCTGAAAAGAAGAAAGTGTGGGTCTCAGGGTCTTCCCACACCCCATCTGTCATCTCAAGGAAAACAAAGAATAAAGAAACAAACTAAACTCCAAAGCAGGATAAAGTCAGTGCAACCTTGTCAACTCTTCTACTCTTTTGCACAACTCTTCTACAGAAACATCCACTGCCTGTGAAATCTCTTCCATCTTACTGCGGTTGAGATCAAGAAATGATTCAATTAAGTCCCCATCCAGAAAATTTCTAGCATCTACAGTTTTCTTCTCATTGTTAAATGACCTCCATTGCTCATGGCTGAGCCCTCCAACACCCCTAATCACCTTTCCTCAAGCTTGATTGAAGCTTCTCTAAGAATACATACTGATCATGAGGAAGTGAAGCAATTACCCCAATCACGCCATTAATGGTGCCAAAAATTACAGTTGGAATCTGGCCCACCTCAGAATCAGGCAAGCGCATAACAAGGGAACCATGTCGGAACCGATTGACAAATTCTCCAAGGTGACACTCACCAACCACTTCAAGACGGCCTCGTTCTTCATCAGTAGCACCTTCACTATTTTTCCGAACAGTAAAGATATTGAAACTATTCTCAGCACCAAGGTATATGTCATCATCAAGGATTTCAACAGCAGACATCCAATATGCGTTGTAGTCACGAGCTCTCACCTCAATAGCACCTTCTTCATGCTAATAACAAAGAACAATATATAATTCAGAAAGCAAAATGGATTTTTCATAAACTCAGACTACAGAAAATCAACTATTCATCTGCAATACCTAATAAGGAGAAGTAACACAATTGAAATAGTTCAGATAAGAAAAAATCAGAAATTTCTCTTACAATCTCTTCTTTTAGAAATGAGAAGGGGGGCGAATGGGGGGGGGGGGGGAGGAGATAAAATACTATGTTGGACTGGTTAAAATTGAAGGTAGTAAGAACTATATTACAATAATTTTCAGCACAAGACAATAAGAGGTTTACCTTATAGATTAACAAGGAAATTGACTTCATCAGGTCACCAACTACAATGAAATCTCCTCTAGTTTGCACATATAGTGCTAAGATGTGTCCATGATGTCCACATTCAGACTGTAATTCATGAGTACCATCATCCCGGAGCACCCACTTATAGAGCATAATTTTTTGATTAATAGCAGCAAGCAATTTACCATTAAATGCATTCAAGCAGTAAACGGCTCCTTTTGTCTCCTTCTCAGCAATAAGCTGTAGCTTTCCATCTTCAACAGCAAAAACAAGAATTCTTCCCTAGAATTGTTTTCGAAAATAGGCAAAGGTGCAGGGTATCAGAATCTTTGGCTAGAGCAAGCTGAAAAGAATGCATATTAGGCAGTTGTAAACTTACCTTGGTTGGTTCATTTTCCTCTGGCAACACATATGCTGTTCCAACACAGTAATACACATTATTATCATCTGAGAAAGAGCAGCTAATTATAAAGCAACCATGTTCATATGTGTCAAGTGGATAAGTTGATATGAACTCAAAAGTCTGGTCATCCAGTAAGCGGACAAAGTGCGTTTCATATTCTTCAGCACTTGGGTTGTATTTCAAACTACAAATTGCAACAGTCCTCGACTGCTCCTGATGGCAGATCCGTCGTGCATGCTCCCCCAGTGGTATAGAGCGAATATGAAGCTTCTGTATATCGTCAATGGTGCCAATAGTGAGATCACCCTCTTTTGCAATTGCAAGACTGTTCAACATATGAACAATAGTTCAATACAAAGATTACTATTGGATATCGATCAAAATGAACGAGACCCAGAAACAGAAAAGGATGGATAAATCAACTATACTTGTATGTCAATTGTCAAATTAACAAAGATCCACATACCTGTCTGGAAAAGCAGCAGAGTTGAAAGGGCACATATGACTCACCTCCTGCAGATTCACATTACTATAAAGTAATTTTTTGTTACTGCTATAAATCACAGTTGGCCTATCAGATGCAGCAAATACATGCGTAGTATTCTTGGATGAGAAAGTCCGTAGTGTAATAGGCTGTGTTCCAAGAGAGACCTTTTTCCTATCTGTTATCTCACCAGAAAGTTTAAAAGATGGCCATCACCAAGGGCGCATAGCAAGTAAGAAATCTGCAGAATAAAATGAATAACACAACATACATGAATAGAAATTTTGAACTGTGAAACTACAGTTAACTAATGAAAAGAGGATGGAAGCATGGAAATGTGTCAGTTTAATCGTTAAGCAAAACTACAGAAGTATTTGACATGAGCAGAACTGGAAAAAGATATTATTAATATTCCTGATCTAGTATATCACCCACAACAGCTTGCATATAAATAAAGAAAAAAAAAAATGCTACCCTAAAAATTGAACTACATAAGAGAGGACCATTCCCAATCATAAACATTTAACAATATAAACAAGAAAAAGCAGAACTAAAAATGCATGCAAGATGTAGATGGAAGCTCAGCAATATGAGTATAATCATTAAGTAACATTCGAGAAGTATCCAATGTGAGCAAAATTGCAAAAAGATATTAATGTTCCTAATCTATTATATCACCTACAACTGCTTGCAAGTATAAAATGCCAGAATCCCTACCCTAAAATTGAACTTCATAAGAAAGAGGAGCATTCCCAATATAACTAAGCAGAAACACACTTAAACAAGGCATCTAAGATAGCTCAAGGAAAAAATACACTTAACTAATGAAAAGAGAATAAAAGCATAGCATTGTGTCATTTTAATCATTAAATAACATCACAGAAGTATTTAATCCGAGCAGAATTGTAGACAGATATTAATATTTCTGATCTAGTATATCACCCACAAATGCTCACATGAATAAAACTCCAACGTCACTACCTTAAAATTGAACCACAAAAGAGAGAGGAGCATTCCCAATATCAGACTCAAACAATAACTAAGTAGAAGCAGAATTTTAAAAATTAAAAAAACATATATGATAGCTCAAGGGAAGCCTACCCCTTCAAAGGCACAAAGAAGAACAGATCGAGGTATTATCTCTCCTCCTAAATGCTCCTTTGTGATGAGATTAAGGTCAGGAAGAGAAAATATTCTAACACTTATGTCAGTCCACATCCCAACTGCTGCTAGATGACTGTGATTGGGGTCTTCACCAATGGGGTTTATGTCTAGGCATGAGATCTCATGCTCCAGTTGGGCATGCTTTACTTCAAGCAGTTCTCCATCTCCAATTTCCAGATAAACTAAGTGCCCACCTCCTGTGGCCAACAAAACCTGTATCCAGGTGTAACAATGATCACGATGGTGATGGTGATGGTGATGGTGATGATAATTAGTAGTAGTAGTTTGATAAATCACAGTAAAAACGAAATTTTCTAGGTTTCGGAGCAATCTCAAGAAAAATTCTATTATGAAGGAATGAACACTAGAGGCACAATAACACATCCTCCAAATCAGAAAAGACAGGAGATAACAAGGAGCTTAAAAAATATAAGGCAGAAAAGCTGTTCAGTCTCTTTGTATCTCAGATATGGCAATTCCATTGAAATAAACCTTGAGCAGAACACCAAAGAAAAGCCATAAATATCACTCAAAAAGTCCAAACCACAAAGGAAAAATATATCAAATTTGAATTAATCCGATATTCTTTTGACTGTCCTTTTCCATATATCTTATAGTTAAACCAAGGCAGCACCTATTAGCATTAGATTCAACTTTAGTGATCCTATGACTTCAAAAATCAAAACTCATTCCTTTTTTTCTATATAGAAGTAGCAACTACTAGCAGAATAAATTTTAGAACAGATGCGACAATTAAGTACTAGGAACTGCTCGTGGATGACCAAGTTTGAACATCCTGACAGCTAGGATACATTAAAATAAAAAGAGAGGAGCATCTCCCTCAGAATTCATGGGCTTAATGTCCCACCCAACCCATGGTGTCTATAATAGATGCAGTTCCTTAATGCTTGTTTGGTTCTGAGAAACTACAAGGAAATAAAGTTACACCCATGCCATCAGCTATAGATTTTGGCATAATGGTAAGCACTTGATCCAAGAGAAATATCACCTACAGTTTAAATGATAACATATTGATAAAGCCTCAGAACAAAACCTGGGTAGCATTAGCAGTAGCAACATTAACTGAATAGCCCGATGGTGCATGCCATTCATGTTGAGTTCTCTAGTTGTGGAACTGACCAATCTTACGGAACTAGAAGTAACCTGTTATGGTGGTTTATCAGCCAATGA
This sequence comes from Ammopiptanthus mongolicus, assembly GCA_039655645.1. NCBI lineage: Eukaryota > Viridiplantae > Streptophyta > Magnoliopsida > Fabales > Fabaceae > Ammopiptanthus > Ammopiptanthus mongolicus. Next base: position 86,669,338 of record CM077345.1, read on the forward strand.
ATGTGACAAAAAATAAAGCAAACCGAAAAATGGGAGAAGACAGCAGAACAATATTGATGTATAGCATCAACGTCAAGGACTTCGCTCAGATAAACTGCAAAGGAGCAAACAAGACTGGATGCTTTTACAAGAAGCTTCAAGAACATTAGCACATTAAGCTTAATTTTATTTTATTTTGTTTCTTTCTTTATTTCAATGAATTTTGTTTCTTTGTCTGATTCAGGTTCTCCGATAATGACTTATCCATAATCTTTGTATTATATTGACTGAAAGAAATTTCTTCTTTTAAGTCATGCATGAAACTTCTCTTATTCATAGAGGAATCTTATCAGAAACAAAGAAAATGAGCACAAGAGAATTTTTTTTTCTATTAATAATGATAAAGAAAAATTCATTGACAAGAAACGTGAGATCAAAGAGAATAATGAAAACAGAAAACATTGATGCATATATTCCTAAGAAACCTCTCTCCAAACAAAATGACCATACACCATGCCAAGAAATCAGTCCTGCCTTGAATAGGCGCAGATATCAAATACCTATAAAAAACGTTGAAAGGAAAGGATAAAGTTCATGAGGATGGGAAAAACAAAATAAGACATGCACATGCACGCACACACACACACACACATAGTTTACTTTGAAGGGTAATGCTATTGGCACTACAAATTGCCTATTCATGCTCCCTATTAACCAATCATTGTTTTAGGTTTTTATTTTACAAAATCACCTTTGGTCATGGAGGAGTGTGAAATAGGCAATTGGGAATGCCAATAGCTCCACCCTACTCCGAATACTTTCAGTTTAAATGTCCAGAAGATTAAGAAAGCCATTAATCTTCATGGAAAAGAAAGCAAATACCCTTTAAATGATTCATTGATAATTCATTGCCTAAAAATACAATAAATTAACAACCTAAAATTAAACTTGATTGAATAATGTGAATGCCAAAACAACTCAGTATATGTATACCTTTTTTAATACAACATCCATTTTGCATAATTGTAGTCAGAAATGTAGGTATTACTGTTGTCAACAAGAAAAGACGAAAACCAGTATTGTAGGAAAATAAGGTCAGAACCTACTTGTACAAGTTGATTGTGAACTGCATCATGGCAAAATAATGACTGTACTTGAGAACAAAATCCCTCAATCTCAGTTTCCTCCAGCTCATCCTCAAGATTCATTGCTAAGATTCTCGTTTCACTTATAAAACTCACAACCAGAAAAGTGTCAAAAGGATCATCTGTTGAGGATCTCAGTGACCACATCCCTTTGATACCTTGAAGTTCTACTGATGCCTACTTCACATAAATGCATTAGAAAATTAATATTTTGCAAAGCACATGTTATATTAGTTATAAAGATTTATTTTTAGGGTCTAGCTAATCAGTGCCCAAAGGGCATTGGTTAAGGAATTCATAAATAGTAAGTTTTTTCTTGGAAAACTAAGTATCTAACTTCTCAAAATATTAAATACACCCTTCCCAATAAATTTTTTCTTCTTTTGATTCCTCAACCAATGCCCATATTAATTAAGTGGTTCCGTCATCTATAATCTATTGATTAAGTGGTTCCGTCATCTGGATCAAGATGTTTTGTCACACTTTCCTGTCATATTCTTTGTCTTTCATCAATGACAATTTGTTACTTAGGGTTTGTTTGCGAGTTGGAAGGGGAAGGGAGGGGATGAGAAGATATTTGAGAGTTTTTTAAGAGAAAAAAGGATATGAAAATTTTTTAAAAGCCCTCCAAAACTCTCCCCCTAGTTCATTTTTTTAATTCCCCCATTTTGGGGGAGTTTGATTCTTTTGTTGAAAACAAACCACCATGCAAGGTGGAAGATTATCCTCCCTTCCAAACCTCATTCCCCATCACTTTCACCTCAAACCCTTCCCCTCCAAACTCCCAAACAGACCCTTAATAAAATAAAATCATAACTCATTAACACTTATACACATCCCCGACCTTTGATAAGTAAGAATTTTGTTCATGTCATCTATGTTTGATACTCTTCTAGGCCAAATAACACAAAAGGCACGGTGGCGATGACTCTGAAGGCATGGTTAACATAAAAATTAGTTGGCATTGAATAGTAAGTTCAGAAGCAGGTACTTACAACGTAAAGAAAATTAGGGTTTCACAAGGTAACAAAGTAGTTTCACATATTCAGGTCAATCTCAATAATTTACACAAGAAATTAAAAGAGAAAAAAAAGCAGACTAGTAATAGTTGAAAATAGCTTCTTCCACTTCCAAAATTCTATATGGTCACATCTTCCTTGCACATGAAGTAAACACAGCTATAAGAAGAGTGGGATGCGGTTCTCCAAACCATAACTTACCACTATTTCGCTATCCTTATTCGTATTTTTCTTTCCCAATTGATGGCATGAATAGTTTATCATATTTCAAGGCAAATTATATTTTATTGAATATTAGCAATTCCACCCATCAGAAGGCGCATACTCTATTTCCTATATATATAAAAAGAAACCATGCTCTGCAGAGTACGTTCAAGCCAGTAGTTCCAAGAGTTAGAGTTCTCAATACAATCAACAAGCAGCCTACCCAACATAATATAAATACTCCATTTCATAAACAAGATGCTCATGCTATCCAGACTAAAGTTCAAAACTGATACTTGGAAAAGTTAAAATTTTGGATACCACTGAATTTCATCTAAATATGAACTCACAATACAATTTTAAAGATTATATCCATGTTATTACCACACCTGTGAATCTCCATAGCTTGAACCAATGTAAACAAATGCATTATCGAGATATGATATTGTAGATGCAATAGAAGTCTCCCCAAGAAGCTCAATTTTGAGTCCTGTAACCCTAAAAAATATAAATGTACATGGCAAACTATAAGATTCAATAATAAAAAATACCGATAAACTGTTTTTCCTTTTTGAAAAAAAAAAAAAGATTGTTTCTGTTATCAACTTATCTATGGACAGAAATGAAAACACTATTAAGAAAAAATGAAGCAATCGAATGAGTGATCACATACTTCTCCTTCTCATGGGTTATTACAAGCAAACTAAGCAATCCAGTGTGGTCACCAAGTAAATATCTAGAACCATCAGGATCAACTCTTCCATAGGCTTTAGTAATTGACTGAAATGAACCCATAAATATAATTAACAAAAATCCAACTTCTCGTGTCATTTAGATACAATTGGAGGAACCTAATAAATTCACAGCAGAAGATTCAAATGGAAGTAGCAGATACTATTCTACAACGTACAGGTCTAATTGGGATAGCTTTAAAAGCATTAGCACTGCAGTATACTATGGTTTCTTCTCCAATAATAAGTACACCACAAAGAGGTGGGGGAACTGGTATCAATAAGTCAGCCCCATTATCAAGGTTGTTCTGGGACCATGGACCTTCAGCGAAATCTTTATCCTTCAGAGAAACCTCATATGTTTTAACATGACGAGCATCTTTGTTATCCTGTAACAGATAGTAGAAAAATTGAATAGATAAGTTACACAAGAATACGAATATGCCCAGCCATAAACTGAATTTACAACAGTACAACTATGACATATGGGTCACAAAATTCACACACCCCTCAAAACTCATTAAAGTTTATCTAAAACCCATGTAAAAAATTTAGAAGTCTGCAATGTTGACTCCTCTTTGGCACTTCCAAAACACAAATTACATGTAGAACTTCTACAATTTTTTCTTCTCACAAAAATATGTCAAATTAGAAATTGAGTGGAATTATATTGGGAAATCCAAGAAAGCACACGGAATAAAACTGATCACATGTTTTCCATGTGAACATGACCTAGACCTAATGTAGGCAGTTCTCCCTTGGTGCAAAATTGTTTAACAAATGGCAAACCATAAAAAGCACATGGAATAATACCGATCACATGTTTGCCATATGAATATAATCTAGACCTAATGTAGGCAGGTCTCGGTTGGTGCAAAATTGTTTAACAGATGGCAACCCATAACTATTTTCCTTGAAATTAAAAAGAACAAAGATTCCCCACGTAGACGTCTGACCATACCATAGGGGATTAATCTTTCACCTATCGGGTGGGGGATACTTTGAGAAATTCAATAAAGAAAGAAAGAGGAGCATAAGATGTCCTCCTTAGCAGAAAGACTAGATATCCCACAAACAAAAACAAAAAAGAACAAAGAAAATAAACATAAAAGGCTCTCCAATCCCATTGAATATCCATTAACGAGACACCCTTGAAGAGATCATGAGCTGAGCACCAAAGAGAGAACATAAAAGTGAGGCCTTTTAACCCAGATGAAAATAAACAAAAAAACATGAGTCAGCCAACACTCACACGACTCCTACTTATATTAAAAAAAAAATAGAAAAATTGAATCCTTCAAAGATTATACGACTTGCAACCTTTGGACAACTTAGACGTAAAAGAATAAAAAATGCCACATCATACAAAGTGGCATCAAACAGCCTAAAAGTGATCCAGTCCTATCACAGGCCTCAGGGCTGAGAAGAATTTTTTTAGATACTAGCACTCTTATAGCCATATATGCCAAAGAGCAGCATATATAGCATAATGCCATAACATATTCCAATAGAACACCATAGAGAAGCCATAAACATAAATCAATCCCTTAACATGTTTAAGGGAAAAGAGACACCCTTAAAGATGCAAGCATTCTGCTCCAATAAATATAAAGTGGCTTGTCTTTAATTGTGCTTTATCCGACATGTAACCAGACCCAATAAGCTTGCAATATAACCCCTTTAAGGAGATTTGTGGAGGAAGCAAAGGGATTGGACTAACAGTTAGGTCAGAGTGTACGGACCAATATACACAACCTAACTATCGGCCCGGTTGCTTCACTTCTCATCAAAAAATCTTGTCAAATCAGAATGCAGGCTTTTCAGTTAAGGTCGCTCACACGTCAAACAAAGTGAAAAACTAAACACAAGCCACTTTATAAACAGATAGGTCGTAGAGTATATGGACCAATTTATATATTAACTGATCTTAGAGAAATCTGGGTTTCACCCATGGACGTAGGGCTATGGTTCATTGTAGGTCAAAGCATGTTAAATTCCGTGTCTCTTTTTCTCCTCCCTATTCTCTGTTTGCTCACTAGTTATAGCAACTTCCTTGAAGCAACAAAGAGTTCAGGGGCAAAGAGAAACCCTTAAAGAAGTCAGCATTTTGCTCCAATAGGCTAAAGGACTGCTTAAACACACACTGACAGTTTGACACAATTTTGGACTCCTTATAGGGCACTTTCTAAATGGGTTTAGAAAGGAGGAATTTATTTTTGAAGAATAGTAAAGGAAACGTTAATCTCATAGAGAACTGTCCTCCAGATATCTGACTTACTTAACCTTAGAGGAAGTTTTCGATTTCCAAATAAGTTTACCACTGAGAAAATTATGCCTGTTTGAAAAGGAAATGGAAGGATTTACAGGAACATTCCCCAGAGGAGTCAATAATCCTTACTCTTCTATCCATATTAGGAGAAAAATGCAGAAAAACAAGCAAGAGCAAGAGGTGTTGTAATTCCTCCATGAACCCCATAGAAAACAAGAAAGTGAAGGGAAAGAAAAGGCAGCAAAACACAATAACAGCTCACACAGTGTACTTATGACCTAATACCCCCCTAATAAGTAGAGTAGAATTAGAAACCTGGTAAAGGACCACAATCGTTGGTTTTGAACAACCAAAAAGAAATTTGATATCCAAAACTTGCAGCTCCTCAAGCCTGAAAAACAATGCATCATAACTTTAATAAACGGAGATGTATCAGAAAATGAGAATCAAAAGAATGTCAAAGTTGGAAAAATTACAAGAAAGAGAATTATGGTAAACATGTTTTCCATTTTGAACATTAACCACTCAAGTGGTTAACCATGAATGTTTAAAAAAGTGGGCCGTTAGTAACCACTTCAATGATAACAGTTCCTAAATTGGAAAGATTTTTACCATGAATTTTCTTTTTTGTAATTTTCAGTAAACATATAGAGTATACTACATATTCATGAAATAATATACAGGACATATCAAATGTAAGTTGTGATAGATACAAATCAGAGCCATTCCCACACTTGCACTTAAAAGCTTAAGATGCGGGGATAATTAATTCGTTGACATCTATTACTACCACCACAAATCATAGTCAACTTTCATCACCAAGCTAAATGCAATGATCTGCTCAAGTCCATTACACCACTACAAACCATTGTTTTTACAAAAGAAATTTCATTAAAAGAGAAAAGAAAGAAGTACATCTAGGGGGATAAGAAATCCTACATAACAGATCAGGCTAAATACCACCAAAAGAACAAAAGGGGGGGCCTTACTATGCAACAAGACTTCGGAATGTCTCTGAAAAACCAAAATAGCAGCACCCTTAAACATCCATGTGTAGAAGCCAAAAAATATTTACTCTTTCCCAAATCAAACATGGGGGCAAAGATACCCTTTTAAACATAGAAGCATTCCTCTCCAACCACACACAACAAAGGACTGCACACCATAAAATCATATTCTACTTGTTTTTACCAATAACTTTATAAGGAACCTTCAAAAATTGCTAAATAAGAGAGACACATCCAGTTGTCTCCGCTAATTCCAAAAGCTTGTTCCAAAAAAAAAAAATTTGCCATCTCAAAGATACCCTTTTAAACATAGAAACATTCCTCTCCAATCAAACACAACAAAGGACTGCACAAACTGCACACTACCATAAAACCATATTCTACTTGTTTTGACCAATAACATTATAAGGAACCTTCAAAATTACTAAAGCAGAGAGACACGTCCAGTTCTCTCCGATAATTCCAAAAGCTTGTTCCAAAGAAAAATTGCCATCTCAAGGTGCAAGTCTCTAAGCTAGATCTACAGAAAACACGTATGTCAGGAGAAAGAGTGATGCAAAGTATACAAATCTGCAACAAGTCATTTGTATAATCCTGTCAAATATTGTAGCCCAAACAAGAGACTTGACCTTAGAGGGAGCTTTGGATTTCGAAATGAGTTTCCCAAGTAAGTATTATTTAAGGTTAGGGGATTGAGTAAGAATTAAGAAATTAAAGGATAGAATTGCAAGAGAAAAAACTAGAAAAAGTCTAGGTCAAAATTTTCTATCTTAATTGTTTGAAAGAGAAGTAGACTCAAGTAAAACCAAAAAGGATTGTTGTTTCCTAGATTCTCTACCATTAAAATATCTAACACAATGGAAGTCCCAATATAAACAATGCTCTTCAATGGAATATAAATGGCCGATGGGCAAATTATCCAATGTAGAGATGAAACAAGTGAAGAAAAGCCTCTTGAAAATGAACATTCCCCACCCAAATATCCTCCCGAAATACGATACAAGTACCACAACACAAACTGAAAGAAACCACTGGTCTAAGATAAACTTACTCCAGGGACTAGCCTGAGTAGCAATAGTCACTTGGTTGGTATCCCACCCATTCTGGTCAAGACCATACTTGCCCTAAATTACTTGGCGCCAAAAAGAATTAGTCTCTAAAGTCTAAACGAAAGTGCCAAAGACATTTAGCCGCCAAAGAATGGTTTTAGATACGAAATTCCAAGCCAGAACCCGCCTTCATTCTTGATGATCGCTTCATTAGCCCAAACCTAAGTAAAACCCCTCATAAATTTCTCTCTTCTTCAAGACATGTTAACTGGTATTCGAACACACAAGATAGCAGAGTGGAATACTAGCCAAACAGGTTTGGATAAGAATAATCCAAACATCCAATTAGGGAAAAAACACTGCCAAATAGCTAAGCACTTGGAAATCTTATGAACCAGTGAATCAAAGGATCCCAAAATAGGAAGCCCACAGATTACAACCCAAAGGAAATCTCAAGTAAGAAGCAGGCCACTGCAGAACCTAACAACCAACCACTGTCACAAAGGAACAAAGAACCTGACTATACACGTTCAAACCAGCCATGCTACTCTTAGCCAAGCTAACCTTTAAACTCCAGAGTGCCTCAGAGAACTTGACAATAAAAAAGAACATTCGCAAAAGTACCACTATAATCCTCTAGAAAGAGAATTGGATCATTAGCAAATTGACCGTGGAACACCATGACCTCTGAACCAACTTCCAATTATTTATTCCCAGTTAGATGGCTGAGAAACCTCTTTTTTTCTTCCATTGGGCTCCAAAAATCTCTGCCTCACAGAAAACATTCTTGACAAATAACAAACTATCTTGGTAGAGAAGACTTGTGGATAACTGAAACTCACTGACTCACAGGGGCTATAGTCATGCATTCTAGTGATGATGGTTAACTTGTAAACAGTATCGGCATGTATAGAGTCTGTAGACAATTAAAAAAATAATAGGATTACCTAATATTAAATGCTTCTTTGAGCTGTCCTCTATTATCAAAGGGAATGACCTGGTAGAGCAACAAACAGTGAATCAATCTAATAGTTTAACATGTTAGTGAAAGCCAAAGTGAATTGGTCATTTTAATCTAATATTTTTACATTCTAGGAAAATGTTCATACTTTAAACAATCCATCATACAAATGGAGTCCAATCAGTCTGCAATCAGGATCAATAATACCAATCTGCAGAAAGAGAATACAATAATTAGTGAAATGCACTGCACGATTTTTATGTAGACGAAATAAAACGCTAATGACTAATGCTATTGTAAATAAATATCATAACTTCAGATGAACACAATCAATACCCACAATTCTAAGTAGATAGTGAAAATCAATTCAAATACCTGACCATTATCTGTAGGTCGTCCTATACGATCAGAAACATCCCCCATTGCCCTGAATGACAATAACACAGAAAATTAAGCAAATAAACAGGATAAACATATGTGCTCTAACTTAGGAAAAAGATGTCTTATGGGCCACTTGCAGCATACAATTCACACTTGAGGTGGTATTATTAGCACCTTTCACTATAGCTACATTTGCCTTTAATCAACCAAATTCAATTTCATATCAACTGTGCCAGACTTAACCACATCTCAACGGAATAAACACTTATTATTTGCATTAACCACTTACTTTACATGGTTAACATGGGCACATATGCAGTTAACTAAACTCAAATGTAAGATAAGTTTGAGATGATCCCAGTACCACCAAAAGTACCAATTGTATATCAGAACCAGCCATATCACATGCCTGTAAATTTTCTAAAATCAAGAGACAATTGCACAATATCAACAAGAAGCTGTAGGGGTACAGATAGATAAGGCTCTCTAAACTATCAACTAGTAGGGTAGGGGTACAGATAGATAAGGCTCTCTAAACTATCAACTAGATGCATTAATAAATTCACAATGAAATAGCAACAGCCACATGAAAATTAACCACCAGTTGACTGTTAGTATGGCCCATACATGAATAATCGCTTAGGTTAAGAAAATTTAACTTCAAATTTATGTACAAAATCCTAAACAAACATAAGTAAATCCATGCCAAAGGGAATAATTGTGCTTTCTAATGCATTACCGAGTAACAAGCTCTGAAGTCTCGGAATCCCATTGAAGAACACAGAATTTGTATCTTTCAGTAGCAATAAACAAAAAATCCTGTGTTTCACCCTGTTTGATGCCAATACAAACAAATAAAAAAAAAAGGCATGATTTTTATGTAAGAATAACACTACAATGTGAAATAGAAACTCAAGAACAAGAAATAAGACGCTTTTTCTCACATGAGGGCGGAAGAGTTCAAGTGTGGCAATCCTTCCATAGATAGGCACATCCAACATAGGCTGCAATACACTTATCTCATTCTATTACATTTTCATCCAAAAGGGAACAGGAAATGTTCAAAGAGAGCAAGGGAAAAAAAGATTCCACAACGGTAAAGGGTCTACATTTTTTGAAAAAAAAAAACTCCATGGATATGCTATTACTGGTTTATCTTTTATTTTTCTTTTAACTATTGACATTTTTCTTTGGCAAACACGATGCAAGTAAAATTTTGACTGATTTTATTTACTAATAAAGTAGAAAAAAGAAATGTCTAACATACCAATCACATTTCCCCTATACAACATGTATGCATGTGTGTCAATCATAATTTGTAGCAGGCCATTTTTGAATATAAGCAATGGAAAAGCTGCACCATTGTGTGCTAACATGTATGCAGACATGTGACATAGCCATTGATATCAACATTTATTTAGACATAGAACAAAAACTAGAGTTTAGTTTTATTAAATATATGCTAAAAGGATGATTCATTTTTAGGTTTAATTTCTTTTTTTGGTTATAAAGAAATGATTTTATCGCAATTAGCTGAAATTTTATGCACAAATTCACCATCAAACATTAAGTACATATTTGGCGGGCATCAAAACTTATTCTGGGGGTTAACCAAATACCCACCTTATTCTCAAGCCGTCTCCTTGCTTTACCCTTCTCCCTCATGTGCTTTTTTTTGGGGGTTCCTCAAGTGCTTGTTTCATTTATAGCAATAGATAGAGGTGTTTAAAAACTAGTCTCATCTTATCAACCTATCCAAGTTTTGGATCAAAAAAAACCTAACCAAGTTCAAAGTTAATTGTGATAATTCGAAAATTAGACCCGATCTGTTTTCAAATTGAATTTGGGTTATACTTCAGTTTGTCATAACCTAAATTGTATACAAAATCAGAAACTACGTCCTCCAAAAACAAACAACTGATACAGAAAACCATTGCATTGCATCAGCCCACAAACCAAGATATCTACATAACTTTTGTTGCAATGCAGTAGGTAAAGACATCCCAAAGCACAATACATTGCTCCAGTAGCCTTATTCAACCCAATACAAAGTCTTCCAATTGCAAAATACACTACTACAGCAACCAAAACCAAACTGCAGTTTCATTTCACCAGCTGCCTTCTTTCTTGGCATAGTACCGAACCTGATAATAGGATTCAACAAACATCACCACCCTGCTTGGAACAGCCACCAAACCCCTCAAATTATTAACAGCAGAGGACAGCCTTGAATCCACAATTCACAGAAGGCATTAAAATTTCTTGCTACTCTGCGATTTCATGCACAATGAGGTTACATCACCAGTTTATGAATGAAAAAAACCCTCTTGACCGCTGCCAATAAAATGAATCAAAGAAAAGGATATAGTTTTCCCCCCTATGCAGTAAATCTGTGTAGTAGGCCCCTAAAAGTAGTTTGCAGGACACCTTGATAAACAGCTGAGATTTTGTTAAGGTTCATGCCATTGATTTGAGGCAAAGATAGTAGTTTGAGTGCCATAATTGAGACTGACAACTGATAAGGACTTGGGTATTATGGGGTGCCTAAAAGTCCCACATCGAGTAGTATGGGATGCTCGGTGAAGTACTTGAGTGGCTTGGTACCCTCCCTTAAAAGCTAACTACCAAGGAGGGAGAACCGTACCACTTAAGTACTCCACCGAGCATCCCATACTACTCGATGTGGGACTTTGGCACCTTATAATACCCAAGTCCTTATCAACAACCTCCCTCCGGTAATTCCTTCCTTTTTGGATCCAACACACTACCTTCTTGGACTAGACAGATTAAATACATAACTCAATAATGAATGGTATACATGGTTGATGCACTCCTCTATATCAGCATGAGCAAAAAAAAAAGAAAAGAAAAGTAAAACCCCATTCTCTTTATCTCTCTCGGTTACTTTGTCATTGTGGCTAGGAGCATCAGGTATATTCCCACCACAAATTTAACATCCTTCATGTCCAAGGGGATCAGTATCGGTTAACTATGCATTTATGTGCATGAAATGATCTTACCACTCAATATATCCTGGAAATAAGGGAATTCATGGGATGAGTTTAAACAAATTTAATTTGGCTCGAACCCAATGATTTGAAAATGTTCCAGACAGAACCAGGTTAATCCAATATATTGACATAATACATAAATCTAAACATTATACTTAGTTAAGTCGTGGAATTAAAAAACTGAACCTAACAATATATATTTTAAAACAAATAATATCAACATAAATATCTTATTATCTTACGCAAAAAACTATTGGTATAAGTCAAGAAATCTTATTATTTTTACCTAGTTTTAAAAAAATTATAAGACATCAAGTCAGGTTAGGACAACCCAAAATATATAACCCGGAACTGTCACAATTAGTTTGAGTTAAAATAAATTAGTGGAACCCAATGGGTGTGGCTCGGTTGATTGCGCAGACTAAGCTTGTGGGGGAGGGCCTCGATTCGAATCCCGCAAAACACATCCTTCGGGAGGTGCAAAGAACCTTAACTGTCACTAAGTACCCGAGAGGAGATTAGGCCTATAACGGGTCCAAAGGATCTAAGCTTGTGGGAATACTCCGTGAACCCACTGGAGAGCCAAAGGCCCTAATTATGGTGGGTTCCAACCAAAAAATAAATTAGTGGAACAGAACAGATCTTGAACACTCTTACCTTAGAACTTCCCCCGTGTATATCGCTTGACCTATTTCATATTAATATTTGTCATTCAACTTTTTTTTTATATCAGGTATATTTGAGTAATTGCTACTCAAATCCAAAACAACCACCTCGAATGCTTTGATAACGTGATCACAAATCACTTTTTGGCTACCACAATCAAATATGCTTCCATCCATTCAATCACATGTTCGAGTAGTGGAATCTGCTTCTTGTAAATGCAAGGTAAGGCAGCCTGCTATAAACCCACATAGACCTTACCCTTCCCCGAAACCTGTGCATAACGGGAGCTTTATAGCACCCAATTGTCCTTTATTCAAACAACAAAATATTAATTTAATGATATAACTTATCTAGTTTATTTTGAAATATATGTATAATTTATAATATCTAGTTCAACCACTAGTTCAATTGGTTGAATCAATCAAACCGTGAAGGCATGAACCACTCTCATTTCTAGCTCAGCGATTGAACCAATTTCTTAAACATTGCTAGAGATAATGGAGTTGAGTTGTCGTATGTCATAAGTTTAGCAGTTTGACTTTCTTGCCACACCTCATAGCAAGTATCAAATGGTTGGGGGGAAAAAACTATCTCCGGGTCAACGGACTGCTAAAGAATATTGGAAAGCTGTGCATCAATCTTTTCCTAGCAGGGAGATCAACTTTTGGGACATCCTCAAGCTTCTTGGTAAGGTGTTTTCTTGCCCCTCTCCTGCAAACTAAAATTTCACAAAAGTCTTTTAAAACATATAAGCGGCCAATCTGGTGAATTTTTTAATTGAATGGATGGAACACTTATCTTGGTTAACATGACAGGAGCTTTGGCGGGAATCAGAGGTAATAGACTCAAAGGCATCTGATATACCAGAAACGGTGTCTCCCATTGTGATAAATTAAAGGAAGACGACCAAAATATAAACAGAACACCTGGAAAATGTCCAAAAAGAACTCGGCAAGTCTGGAATCAATAAAACAAAGCAATGACACACTAGGAATCGTCCAAAAGCACTAGACCAAGGTGAGAACCTAAGCGCAAAAGGCGTTGAGATGTCTCGTGCAGATGATTTCGCATGATTTAGTGGAAGAATGCACTAGAAAAAGGCCTCACATTCCCTCAGCAAGCAAGGGCTTCCAGTGCAACAAGCTTTTGGCAATGTGTGACAGCACTCGGAGAGGCTGGTCGCGGCACAACTTCTGGGTCTGGGCAGTTGGGACAGTGCTTCTGATCCCAGGGGTTTTGAGACCATATCCAATAGTTAGTCACCAGAAAGTTGATCACAAGTAGAAACTGTTCCAGAAAGAGTCACAGCAGTGAGGGTTTGCCGAGAACGAAGCACAGCAAGGAAGGAGAAAGTCGGAGCACGGCCTGGGGAATTTTCTGTTGAGCAGTCGCAGCCGATTAGGTTTTGGGTGGGCTGATACCAACTTAAAAAATATTAAGAACTAATTAAGGCTGAATTGTATGTCTTGACAGTCAACACAAAGTTCTCTCTCTTCATATATGTGTGTGTGTGTGTGAGTGTGTGTGTGTGTGTATTAGTGTCAACATTAATTACAATGATATACAATCCTAAAATAATTCCTAAGAACTTCTCCTAATTAATTCTATCATACATACAATACTACCAAATATACACAATATGCTGAAAATATATCCAAGATATTCGAACAAAATAAAATGCTTTAAGGTAACTTTTCTATGCATTAAACTGTTAGGAATCAGATATTAAAATTTTAACTTACTAAGTCCCAATGAGATTGGTTCTGTCAACACAGAAATCAGTTGTCCCTCTACTCCATCCACTTTTAATGGAGTACACTGTATAGATGGCCACCAGCCTATAGCCAACATCATCAACATTTGTTTCTTACTTTCTTCCAGTTTCTCCTGCAAATTAATCATTGAAAGAAAAAGCTGTTATAGTACAAGCAAATGTAAAAAAACAATAGGTTGAAGTATAACTATTAAAAACAATAGTGAACAGATCAACAAATTAAGCAATTAGTATCAATTACAAGAAACTCTTCCAAAGCCCTTTTTATGCACTCATGCTCTAAGCTTTTCTCCAACAAAAGAAATACTATTAGACAAGAGAAAGAAGAAGTACATAAAACCATAAACGCGTCAACTCAACATAGCTAGTTAATCTTTTTGCCGTTAGCTAAGCACCATATAGAGACTAAGAAAACCACTTTACTACATAGAAGAGGCAGCAGCAGGAGATTATCCTAAAAGGTAAAGGTTACCACTTCCAAAGGTGAATATTTTTGTTTGGACTGCAGCACTAAATAGAAATTACAAATGATCGGGTTACACACAAATACCTCATAAGTCTATTTCACTTTTAATGACTTTGTTATGTGTTTCTGGAGTCAAGTTACAAATAGTCATTATTTTCATTATTGTGAATTTGCTTTGTAGCTTTGACATAGGCTTTTTGCATTTTAAGTAGCTGTGGGTTTGTCCAGATTCCTTGGAATATTTTTTTATCTATTTATTTAGACAGTTATGCAGGAAAGAGAAGAAACTCTTCGGCATTGTTTTCTTGGGTTCCGTGTGGATTTCAGCACATGATCTTCTCAGTTTTTTGGGGAGATTTCCATTGTAGGTTTACAGAGGGATTGAGCAGCTTTTTGAGCTGATGTACATTTCTTTTCTTTCCTATATTTTATTATATCTCTAGATTGTGAGACTCTGAAAAAAGTAGGTCAAAACTGTGTCTTCTCCTGCTGGAGAATTCTTATATAAATAGTGTAATACAATATGATATTCAGCCCTGAAATACAGCTGGGCTATAAATGCTGTCCTACAGTTGGGCTATCCTAATTAAGGAGATAATAACATAATTACATAATTACAGCTGTACAATCATGCGAGATCTGCTGTTTTAAATGGCCTAATATTCTGCTAGTTAATTCCATTGACATAGATTACTCAAGAAAGAAATATTATCCTAATTTTTTGTACTTCTTTCTATCAGCCTTATTGAAAATATCATTAATTTGCACATGTCAAATTAACAATATACAGCAACAAGAATTCAAAGTTGAGGCAATCAACATAAGATAAAGCTAGTTGCACACCACAGTTTTATTACACCTCTTCCACACCCTCTTGTTTGTTAGTTATTCTCCTTTTTTATAGATAAAGAACTGCAACTCCAATATGGGAACTATTAGGAGATATAAACTTCCCAAAAGTTACCAATATAGAATGCCATAACGAGTGATCTAAAAAATGAACTGGACAGGTTACTGTGTTACTGGTAACCACCTTTTTCCAAAGAATTCCCAAGCCTTCCTGCTTGCTGCTGACCACCAAGTCCTTCAGCTCCTTTGCCTGTTTGTTGTCATTCAACCTGTGGAAAGAGTAAACACATGCAAAGCCTCCAACAATTGTGTTATTAATAGGTTAGCAGTACTTTATTAAGGGTTGATTTTTGTTTAAAAAATCAATCACGTTCATAGTTAACCAAACCCTTGTTTTGTATCATTCTTTACAATTTATTTTATTAATAAACACACATACAACATACATATATATGTATTTGACTACAATTGGACCACTTAACCATGAACCAATCCTTTCACCGGTTCAATGATCAGGCCAGTTTTCAAAACCTTGGGCATTATATATGTTCCTGGCCAGCATAGAGAGCTCCACAAAACGGAGATAAGCAAATAGCAATGCCCAACAGCATATAAGAGAAAGCACTTCAACTGAAAGAAAAAGATAACTTTACTTGACATATAATTCTTCTCGGAGATTGCAAAAATGGAATATTATTGATTTAAAATAAGATGATACATCAATGGGTTATATATACACCTGGATAATAAATGCATACTAATTTACAAGAATTAATTTAGCTATTTCCTAAGAGAGGAATCCCAATATAATTTAATACAATTTGTTATTTCCAAAAATTTATAGAGAGTTTATGAGAATAAACGCTTAATTAAGTTGTTTATCCAAACACACCCGATTAAGCTTCTATTTGATGTAAAGCACATGATCTTTTAAGGAGGATTCCCTAATAGATATGCAGAGGAAATGAGGGATTGGGAAGCCTTGCCTCATTGATGTTTTCTCTTTTCTGTGTTTTTTTTTTGTCCTTTTTTTCATTATGGAGGATCTCTTATCCTCCAATTTCCTTGTAATTTCCTTCTCTGTCATAAGGAATTTATTCTTTTCTGAAAAAAAGTGAAATCAAAATGACACAGAAAAATGTTTATGCATGTGGTCCATCAATTTAAACTAAACATTCAAATTGCTCTTTTTTTTTTCCTCCCCTTTTTGTTGCTACTGATTGTAGGAAAAATTTCAACCTATCTGTTATCCCATTTCATTCTGCTTAAGCTGTACAGCAAGGACTTACAACAGTCAAATCAAAGGCAACGAAATTACAAAGCCTTCCATATGAATCAAGGTGCTTATACATGACAAACAACAACAAAGTCTTTTCCCACTAGGCGGAGTCGACTACATGAATCAAACAACGTCATTATATTCTATCATACATAAACAATGTCCTCAGAAAGACCATTTAAATCCAAGTTCTTTTTAATGGTTTTACCTATATATTTTCTTAGTCTTCCTCTGCCTCTAACTATTGAGCTACCCTTCATTTCATCTACTCTTTTCACTAGGACTTCTAATGGTCTTGCATGGCCAAACCACCCAAGGCAAGGAAAAGGTTACCCCTACTTTCTTTTAATGAATTTCTATTTGTTGCCTTATAGTAAAAGTATGAAAAACTGAAATGGTAACAGTAGATATACTAGATAAAGTGCATAAGTTTAACTAATAAAATAAAATAAAAATTGGAGAAATAATTACATTCTACAAATACTCAATGTTGGTAAGAGGTAGGGACAAGCAGGGGGAGTAATAGGGGATCAATCAGCATAACTACTTTCCATCCCTCCCCCCACCCACCCAAAAAAAAAAAAAAAAAGAGGAATGTAGAAGTTGCAAGAATGACAAACAAGATCTAGCAAATACGTGTAGCTCAAAAATCAAGTGAGGGGACAATTCTTAGTAATTACCACATTCAAGTAGTATTATTAGAACTACAACTTTGAATTATATATTAGTGCTACAAAATTCATGTGATAATGACTAACCCCAAATAAATAATTATCAGCATCAGTGATGATTGAAAGCATACCCATAAGTTCAATTAGAAGCTATTTTATGATGATATGGGTTGCATCAAGAAATATATGCTCTGACTGATGCTGAGAATGTGAAAGAAACCTATTATTCTCCACTCAATTCTTGCTCATGATTTGTGGGTGCAGTGGAAGGTAAGGTTGAGGAACATAACCCTGTTTTCTCAACTCAACAAGAAGACTCCTAAGAATCAAATAGATCTCAACAGATTGTGGGTGACTTCCATCAGTAGCAGAAAACATATGGGTGCCACCATTGACATCCATCCAACTGTATCCAGGTATCTTCTGAACTCCTTTTTCCTTCATTAAACTTCGTATCTTAAGAACACTTGCCCACTCCCCAGCACCGGCATGTATATTTGAAAGCAATACATAGTATCCTGAATTTGTTGGGTCTAATTCAAGAAGATGTCTTGAAGCTAGACTAGCCAACTCAACATTGCCATGAACACGACAAGATCCAAGCAGTGTTCCCCAAACACCTGCGTCTGGGGTGAATGGCATGCTTTTTATAGTATCAAATGCCTCACGCAAACGACCAGCACGACCATATAAATCTACCATGCATGCATAGTGTTCCATCCTAGCACAGATCCCATATTCCTCAGTCATGCAACGAAAGTAGTATATACCTTCACCAACGAGGCCTGCATGGCCACAAGCAGATATTATAACAAGAAAAGTAACATGATCAGGGTGAATCTCAGCTTCTAACATCTCATGGAATAAGTCAAGGCATTCTCTAGGGCAACCGTGGTTTCCATATGCAGCAATGATACTATTCCATGAAACTTCATTCTTCCAATCCATCAGGTCAAACACACGCCGAGCCAAAGCTAGTTTTCCACATTTAGAATACATGTCTATCAGTGCACTAGCAACAAAAGTGTCAGAACTAAATGCATTCCGGACCACAAAGCCATGCAACTCTCTCCCGTAATAGAGTGCTGGTAAATTTGCACAAGCAGAGAGAGCAGATGATAGGCTCACAGAACCAAACTTGATTCCACTCATTCCCATTTGATGAAATAGATCAATGGCCATTTCTGGTTTCCCATTCTGTGAGAAGCTTGCAATCATTGAGTTCCAACATACACTATCTCTTTCAGACGTTCTTCTGAAAAATTGATAAGCAAGATCCAGTCTTCCACATTTTGCATACATATCTGTGATGGCAGATCCAACATGACACAAATTATCAAGTCGTTTTTTTAGAATATCACAATGCAATTCCTTCCCTAATTTCAGAGCAGCCAAAGCAGCACAAGCTGGCAAAACACTAGCCATGGTCAGGCAATTAGGTGTTATTCCCTCTTGAATTAACCACCTAAAAACATTTATAGCATCAACATTCAGCCCATGAAGTACATGGCCTGAGATCATAGCTGTGCAAACTGCAACATCAACCGAGGTATTCTGCTGGAAAATCTTCCTTGCCATATCCACATCCCCACCCTTGAAGTATATGTCAATAAGAGCACTCTTCAAATAGATATCAAAAGGCACCCTATGTCGCACTATATAACTATGAATTTCCTTTCCATGTTTGAGACTCCCAGATTCAACGATAGAAGGAAGGAAACTTGCAAAAGTGACAGAATCTGGTTTCGCACCAGTGGAGATCATTTGTTTAAACAAAGGTACAGCCTCATCTGTAAATCCATTTTGTACATATCCAGCAATCAACCCATTCCAAGTTACCGTGTCAGTCTGTGGCATTGTATTAAACAACTTACGAGCATCAAGAAGGTTCCCACATTTTGAATACATGGCAAGTAGTGTGTTTGCTACCTGTGAATCAAACTCAAACCCACTACCAATAACAAGACCGTGAAGCTGAATACCAACACAAAGTATTCCTCTTGTGGCACATATAGACAAAATACAAGTAAACGTTACCGAATTAGTCTTACCATAAGATTTCCTCATTTCCAGAAAAGTTCCTATTGCGTTGTTAAAATCTCCATTTTTCACATAACCATTGAGCATGACATTCCACAAAATGGTGTCTCTCTGAGGCAATTCATCGAACACGCATCTCGCATCATGAACATAACCATTATCAGCATACAACTTTACCAAAGCACTACCAACAAACAAGTCCACATGAAACCCCATTGATCGAATCATATCATGAACTGCCTTACACAATGGCACATTATTCAGACCACCGCAAGCTTTAATCACATAAGGAAATGTGTATTTGTCAGGTGAAACTCTACTACCCAACATCTTGAAGTAAAACAACAAGGCAAAATCAAACCGCCCCACCATGGAAAACCCTCTTATCATCCAATTCCAAGGAAGACTATAGCACAATTCAAGCCTAAAAAACATGTTTGTAGCATCCTTAATGCTACCACAGAGAACATATATCCCCAAAATCCTTGAACTCAATGTGTTATTATCACTTATTCCACCAACAATGACCTGAGCATGAATCTCTCTGACTTGTTGAAGCACAGAAACAGAACCATCATCTGAACAAGCCCGCAAGACAGATTCCAATTGGGTTGCAAGAGCCTCCTGGGTTCTTGAAGATGAAAAATATGATTTTGGCATGACATTGTTGCAACTTGTGTGCATGAATTTTGATCTTGAAACTGCAATGTATGAGAGGGTTTTACATATAGAGCATAGATTTGTCTTGTACATTTTTGTCCGCAATGTTGCAGCATTGAACAAAGTCTCCAATGAGTAATGCTTTTTAAAAAGTTTTAAAAGGGCCAAATGTTGGATACCAGGAACACACTTCAACAATCATCACCTACAATACATCCTACACATACACAAAATACATTATAGAAACAAATGCACTGCATTTACCAGAGTATTAACAATTAGCAACGGGTATACAATTACACGATAATCTTTTAGAGTGTTAGAATGAAATGTCCCTGTTGATGCCGAGTTGGGACTAGCGTTAAGGGATATTTCCCTGCTTCCACATCATAACAATCTGAAAGCCTCCATTTTGGCTTACATCATCTAGGCAACTCATGTGGTCCAATACTCTTGCACCAATGAACTCTAGAAAACACCCAATAAAAAGGCCAAAAAAGGCAGCCCAGCATGGAGAAATCTTCAGTCCCCTTTTCCTATCTCTAATCTTAATCTTATCCCCCAACCAAAAACACAGGGGATTCCTTTCAAACTTGTACAGACTAAGCCAATAAAAAAAAATGGCTTATCGTTATTACTCATTAACATAGCATCTGCTTGACTTCCTACTTTCTATTCCTTCCTAACTTGCGTAAGTTTCTTACTAATTTAATAAGAAATAAATAAAGACCTCTCGGAAATTTATCCTAGTTTTACCACTAAAGGCACATTGGGGCACACTCACCAATACTCAGAGGTAACACCCTCCCCTCATATATACCTGTTTATGATACTCTGCCCTCATTTACTCTCTTCTATTCATTTAAAGCATCTCCAATGGGTTGCACCCCATTGGAATTGCTTAAACCCTCTTTTCATGGGTCCTATCATGTCACCTCACCACTTTTTAATTTATACTACTTTAAGCAACTCTTCACTCTAATGATGCAACTCTAAAAAGTTCATGAAATGGATCCCACAAGTTACCTCACATCTTTATTTTAACTCTTTTTTTATTTTTCTCTATTATTTTTCTCTCTTTTTATATTGGGTTTTTATATAAACAACTGAGGTTAGCGTGAATAATTAAAGGCCTCTCACCCCTTAACCAAGGTCTCGAAACCAAGGTCTCGGGTTCGAGTTTTAGGTATGAAAAAAACCTCAACTGGGAGGGATGCCACCCATCCAGGTGCCGAACAAACTCCCACGGAAGATTAGTCCCCATCTCAGGTTGGTGGTCAGATAGTCCTCCAAGTAGATTGAAAAAATATAAACAACTGTCTTTACAGTGGATATCATGTCATCGTACTCCAACGGTGCAACCCACCTCTTATTTCTTAAGAAGTAGTTAAGCAACTCTAATTGGAGTTGCCCTAAGTAACTAGTCAATCCATCATCACTCACTAAAAGAGACCACAACACTAAAAAAAAAAAACTAATAATGTGTTCCTCCAACTATAGCAGAAATTGACATCAAAAGTCCCTCTTTCTATGGTACCTCTGTAAGACAGTAACAACATTCTTATTCTTAATATCATCAAAAAAAGTCTATCTAAATTAAACCAAAACATAATCATGGAGGTAATTCGAATGAGTTCACTATGTCTATGAAACCCTAAGTGGAAGATAAAGAAATAGTAGAAAGAAGAGAAAGAAAGAAAGAAATGGACCCACCGGTTCTGGAAGGGTTGCGGGCGGCGGAACCGGTTGGGTATGATGAGTCACGAGTGGATGGATGGGTGGGTGAGACTCTCAACTCGAACCGGCCGTTTTAATAGTGATATTTCCACCTTGTTTGTTCCAATAAAAGGCTTCGGAAATCCTTGTCCTTCCACCACTTTGTGAATCTGTGATTGGAATTTGGAACCGGACATGACCTCTTACAATGCTGGTATGAGACCATGCAAAAACGTCAGAACATCGTATCAACTTGCGCTGACTAGCACCGCTAATTCTCTGTTAACGTTCCTGTTCCTGTTCCTGTTAACTAATTATTATTATTATTATTAGAGTTTAATTACTATACGGTGACAACGTAAAACATTTTTACACAGACATCCAATCATAAGTTATCACATCAGTAAAAAATTTGACTTTTATCTAACTATCTTAAAAGTCATTCATACCATTATTGATAATTGATTATCTGTATAAAAATATTTTACACTATCAGTGCATAGCAATTAAATTCTTATTATTATTATTATTTATTATTATTATTATTTTATTACTCCTCAGGCTTGAGTATGTTAGAACATATCCAATACTGAACACCAATTGAGGTTCTTATCTCTTTTTTGGTGAGTTCAATTATGACACATCCAAATTTTGAACTCTATCAACTTTTTACTCCAACTTGAACCCTTCAAGAACTTTGCAACTAATGGGGTGTTTAATAGAGGAATTATTTTTAGTTTTTCTGGAATTATTGCTTAGAAATCCTAATTTCTTATGTTAGTATGCTTTTTTAAAAAAATACATTTCTGGGAAACTAACATTCCCCGTGGTTGACATTCCTAGGAAAGCTGAAAAAAATAGAGAGAAATACTAGCAACAGATTCTCTAACACTCTCTTTCCAACACATACTCCTGTTGGTTGAAATTCATGTGGGTCCTACAAAATTCAAGTGGGACCCACATGAATTAGTGGGACCCATATAAATTTCAACTAATAGGCGGGTGTGTGTTAGAAAGAGAGTGTTAGAGAGTGTGTTACTAGCACTCCTCTGAAAATATATTATGCTGATAATAGATTATAGTCAAAATCTGTTTTTGTTTGGATATGTTTGCTGAAAAGCGATATTAATATAATCTATTTCGTTTGGATGATACAAAAAAAATCACTTTTGCATAGTAAATTACCAAAAAAAAAAGTATGTAGTTATTTGCATAATTTAATAATATTTGTTTGGAAGTTAGTTTTGAAAGAGTAAATACGGAAGAAAGTTTTGAGAATGAAAAATAATTAAATTACAATAATTTTAAGTTAAAACAAATTAGATGACATAAAACAACTTTTTTCCCCAAAAAAAGTTTTTTTATAAATTTAAGTTAATTGCCAAACATGATATATTATGTATGAAACAGTTTTTTAACCCAAAAAAATAGTTGAAATGAGAAAAATTAATCTTTCCCAAACATGTTTTAAGTAAATTAGCTACTCACTACTATGAAGTACCAATTCGGTCCTTGGTGCCATCTGAATACTAGATTGGTAGCTATTTTTATAAGCAATTTCAATCAAAGGCAAGTATTGATCCCAACTTCCTTCGAGATCTAATACATAAGCATGAAGCATATCTTTTAAAATTTGAATTGTTCTTTCAGTTTGAACATCGGTTTGAGGGTGAAAAATAGTACTCATATCTAACCTAGTCCCAAGAGCTGTCTGAAAAGATCTCCAAAACTGAGCTGTGAACCGAGGTCCTCTATCTGATATTATAGACAATTGCACATCATGCAAGGACACTGTCTTCTCTATATAAAGCTTAGCATACTGATCTAATGAATAGGTAGTTTTCACAGGCAAGAAGTGTGCAAACTTTGTCAGCCGATCTACAATTACGCAAGCCGAGCCATAACCTCTTGAGGTTCTAAGTAACCCCATCACATAGTCCATAGTGATTCTCACCCATTTTGAATTCAGGTACTCCAATTCTTTGAAACAAACCCATGGGCTTTTGATGCTCTAACTTAACCTATTGATATACCAAGCATTTAGACACAAAATCAACTATATCTTTCTTTATTCCTTCCCACCAGTAAAGTTCTTTAAGTCTTGATACATATTAGTAGAACCTGGTTGAATGGTATAAAAGGAATGGTGGGCTTTCTACAATTTTCTATCTCAAATCCTCAACATCAGGAACGCATAAGCGAGTGCCAAAACGTAAAACACCCTCTGAATCAACCTCAAAATCAAAACCTTTGCCTGCTCGAGACTCCTTCATAATCATCATCAAGTGAGGATCCTTATCTTGAGTTGCTTTAATGTTGTCCACCAAAGTAGAACGAATCTGAACATGTGGTAATAGTGATTTGACACTTATGGTCTCGAACTTTACTCAACTAGCCACAAGATCTTGAAATTCCTTCACCATTGGCCTCATGGTTTCAACTATGTGTACAATGGTTCTTTATTGTAGGGCACCTGCCCGACCCCAGGTGATGGTTAGCCTTATTGAGCTATGATCCAGATCGTGTTCCAAAACAATTATTCTTAGGCTGATGCTTTTTCTTTAACAAGTGCGAGGCTATAAAGTCTAGGCCGAACAATATACATGGTTCGAGCTCATTGGCCGGACGATCTTGTTGATGATATTACCCCTAGGCGGTGGTCGTTCCTTGTGACTGTTCTGAATATATTTCTATTAACTTGTCATCAATCCATTCGTGACCCACCTTTTCAATTTCTTCGGGACACATGTCAAATAAGGCGACTCTTCGCCTACTTTGCGCTTTTTCACTTGCCATACGACTTCTGGTGAGATATGCTTTGTTTGGCATGTGAATGCTTATGCCTTTAGGTTCCAATTTAATTTAGGTTCCAATTTAATTAATTTGAACGGTGGCCATTTATGACGTTCGCTCGTTCATGTCTTTCCGTGTGCACCACTCACTATTTTCCAATAAATGAAAATAATAACCTAAACCAAATATGTTTCCCAAATTTTGAAAATAAAATTCATTTTCCATACAAGGAATGAAAATAAAAAATATTTCCTAAAACTAAACTCAACCTAAGGTAGTGTGTCATGAATATTATATTAGAAAGTGAATTTGTAAAACATATAGACATATTTAATATTTGGTTATGACTTCTCAAGATTTGATTATAGGAACACTTATATCTTAATTAGGATTTAATTTGGCTTTGGATACCTCACCATTGGATTAGACATTTTATGGTTTGGTTTCGATGGAAAACCACACAAAGGTGATGTGTAAAATCACGAGTAACACATGTTAATATTTTCAACTTAAACCAAAGTTGAGAAGGTTAAGTAACAAAAAAACAAGAGTAAATAGAATGTAATTAATCCAAAGAATTATATAATCTATATTTTATATTTTATCTATATAATATTAATTTAATTTTAATAATCGGTTTTTTGACTGAATGTAATTTTAATATTGGTTAATACATAATAAGTTTTATAGTTATATCTAATTACATATTTTTTTTTTGACAAAATATCTAATTACATGCTGTTTATTAATAAGTTAAATGTTTCATATAATGATTAATACAATCAAAGTTTTTAAATGGGATATTTTTTTAAATGGAATGTTAACAAGAGATTTGATGAACTTTTTGTTTGTTAAAGTAAATAGTTTCATTTAATTTTCAATCAAACATAAATCATCTAATATATAACTTTTAAAATAAATATAATAAAAAAAATAATGATATCACAACTTATAATTGATTAACCATATAAAAAATCTGCACTATTAAAACCAAAATAAAAAGGATCAAAACAAAATTATTACAAGGATCAATTATATATATATATATATATATATATATATATATATATATATATTTTTTTTTTTTATTCTTTTTCCTCCTTGCATAAATTGAGCCTCCTTTACTCACTTTTGTTGTGGTTTCTTCATACGAACAACACAACACAGCAGTGGGGTGCGAACGAGACACACCCAACTTCACGAAGCCATCTATCTATCTCTCTATCTTGTCGACGATTTCATCTCAGAACCGCCATCAAAATCACCGTTTTCTCCCACTGTTCCCTTCCTCCTTCACTCCAACGCAACCGTTTCGAGTTCCAACAACGATTGCTTCGTTTCTTCACTCTGGTAATTCCCTCTTCTTTTTCTTCCTCGATTCCACCGTCACGCATCGTTTCTCCCAAATATTCATGCCTAGTTTGCGTTACGCGTTTTCATTTCCGTGCTATAACGTAATCTGATTTCAATTTTTTTGGGGTTTGTTTGATGTGGTAAAATAAATGTTCCTTTTAAACTCTCTTCAACACAAAAATAAATGTTCCTTTTTTTACTTTGAACCTTAATGCTATTTTTTTTTTTAAAATATTCAGTGGTCTTTGGTTTTTCACTGTGTAGGTGCGTGAACACAAGTTACGAATATGGATCACCATGAGGATGAATGCCGCATCGAAGGTGAAAGTAACAGCAAACAAGATGATGAGGTTGTAATCATTCACCTTTTAAAGTGAATCTTAATGACCCATTATGTGTTACTTTAGTACCTCAGTTTGGTTGCACTTTTATTTTGTTTCCTCTGGATATATAGTAAGATTATTATGCAGTTTTCTGGGCAGGTGTATTGTATGTAAATAATTTAATGTTATGTAAGTTACATCAGTGGTTTAGGCTGTTTAAACTATGGTACTGATGTTGGTTGCACCGTTTTCTCTTCTAGTATGAGTATTAAGTGAGAAGATTATGAAGCTTCTTGGAGGTTTAGTATAATTTGTCTATGACTTTTAGTATCTATGCTTATTTGTGGATGAGTAAATTATATAGTTTATAATGACGGTTTTATTGCTTTGGATGGTGAATTGAAATGCCATAATGAAGTTATTGGGTAGTGCTTTCATTACAAACTGGCTTAGTTGAGTCCTGTCTATTCTAATCACGTGCAGGAAGCCGTTGCTCGCCTTGAGGAAATAAAAAAATCAATCGAGGCTAAGATGGCTTTACGTCAAAGCAATTTGAATCCCGAGAGGCCTGGTTAGTTGTTGTTCCTTTTGTTTTTTTATAGTTATATATGCTTATTAGTTTTTTGCTGACAATAGAAATGGATAAAATTCTTTAAATTGCCTCAGAGTGCAGACTTACACATGAGCTCTAGCTCAAGTGGTAGCATGTCTCTTACGAGACTACTTGATGTCAGGATTCAATCGCATCCTGGACACTAGGTCTTGGACCTCCTTTGTAGCCCCCTTCCCGAAAAAAAAAACTGAGACTTCAAGATAAAATCTATTTTTATCTGCAGTAAGTAGTTCTTTTTAAATTCTATTTTTGCTGCCTTGTGAGGTCATGGATTCAAATCCTGGAAACAATCTCTCCGGTTGCGAGGGTAATGCTGCGTACATCTACCCTTCCCAGACCCCACCGGGTGGAGCCTCGTGCACCATGCCACCCTTTTTAAATAAAAGTTCTTTCTTGTTTCATGAGCTTGATGGGAAACATAGACGAGAATGATAATTGGTGGTTGATTGATCTTTTCATGCTATCATGGTTTGTAGCTTTTACCTTAGCTTCGACAACTATTCCTGGATACATCTTGCTGGCAGTATGGATCGCTTCAAATTATCATGTTTTGGATGATAAATTATTATCTGCATATGATTTATTGAGTATAAGAATTATAAAGTTTTAAAACTGGTTAGGCTTCAAGTCAAGTGGTGTGGTGTTCTTCTGGTTGTTTACTATCAATGCATGACGAGATAAAAATGGCTGGGATGGGATTTATCTGCATTGTGAGCTTTAATATCGATTCTTCATACAATAAATCAAATTTCAGTTTTAGCTCAAGATAATGTGGGCTTGCATATTATCCATGTTTCAAGTCAAATTCCAAAGGGCTCCTGCATGAGTGAGTGTCTTAAGAGATTAAGGGCCTCCATCTAACAGCTTGAGCTTTTCGAAGAGTTGGTCCTTAACATCATGGGTTGAATGAAGGCCATCTGCATATGAGTTCTTGAGTATAATAATTAAAAAGTTTAAAGCTGGTTAGGCTACAAGTGGAGTGGTGTTCTTCTGGTCGTTTACTAACAATGCATAAGAAGATAAAAATGGTTGGGATGGGATTTCGCTGCCTTGTGAGCTTTAATATCTGTGAAAGAAGTACGGTGTCTTCTCTTACTAGTTATTATATGAAGGGTAGCGTTGAAGATATGTTACCCATTGGATAATTCCACAGAAGATTTATTTTAAGGACTGAATACCCATGGGATGAAGTATTATTCAGACTTCGTGGTTGGAGTTGGAACTTCATTGCTGTTGCTTTAATCTATGTGATTGTTACTTGTTAAATAAAAGTTTAATATGCATAGAAGAGTTATATTACGGCACCTGAGAATGTTTCCCTATGAAGTAGAACAACTAGGTAATCGGTAATCCTTTTGGTGAGAGGATAATTGACAATTCAAATTTGAAACTGCTTCCCCTCCCTTCTTTTTGACAGTAACAATAAATGACAAAGAGGCCTTGCTCCAAATGGTGTCTCTGAAATGTAGTTGATCCCACCTAGTGGGAAAATGCTTGATTGTTGTTGTTGCAACAATATGCAACTTAGGTTCAAAACCCTTTCAACACGTGTTTTGTGGATTCTCTTGCATGTGCACAATATGTTCACAAGTATTTGTTGCACAAATAAGTAATAACAAACTCTGCTCTTATATGCAGACCCGGGATTTTTTAGGACATTGGATTCGAGCATTAAGCGCAACACTGCAGTGATTAAGAAACTGAAGCAAATTAATGAAGAGCAGCGTGAAGCACTGATGGACGACCTGCGAAGTGTCAACTTAAGCAAATTTGTCAGTGAAGCTGTCGCAGCTATATCTGAGGCCAAGCTTAGAAGTTCAGATATCCAAGCAGCAGTTCAGGTATGTGCTTTACAGTTTTCTTCCTATTTTCTGCACGTTAGAAAACATTTCCTTAGGGTTAGTTTGGTACGGGTGTAAAAATGAGGGTGAAAAATTCATGGATGAAGTTTCAATACAATTTTATGAATAAAATTGATCCTTGAAATTTTCACCTCCATTTTTAAACCCCATGCAAAACATATCACTAGAGTTAGAAAAAGGATATCCATTGATTCGTTGTGATTAATGTGCTAGGGGTCCGTAAATTTGCATGTCATACTATTTTTTAACTTGTAATTGTTGATTTAGTCAATATTTTAACTAAGGCTTTGTTTGTTTCAAGGAGGGGAGGGAAGAGATTTTAGTTAGATTTTCTGTTTGGTTAAGAGGAGGGGAGGGATTTTAATGGAGGTGAGGGGAAATAACCCTTCGCTTGTTTGGTTAATATGGGGAGGGGAGAGATTTTAAATCTAATTTACTTTTATACCCTTATAATTTTTGATTTAAAAAATATTAGTATGAATATTTTAGTTTATCTATTTAAAATATATTTTGAACCCATTTTCCTCCCACCTATTAAAAAAACCCATTTCCCTCCCTTCCAAATCCCCCAATTTAAGGAGAGGAGCCAAAATTGAGTGAAGAGGGATTTTGCTCCCGTCCTCTCCCCTTCAAAAAAATTGAACCAAATAAGAAAAATTCTTAAAAATCCCTCCTCCCCTCCATTTTCCCCCAACCAAACATTGTAAATTATATTATTTTGATCTCAGATTGCCACAAAAAGTGTCTGTCTCCTTTCAAAAAGTTTTTCAATTAAACTACTTAAGTTCATGGATCTTTTGAGTGGAAACAAAAAATAAAAAGAAATTGAACCAACAGATCAGGTAAAGATCTAATTATACACAATGAAATTGTTATATTAGAACTAGCTTATCTCCCTTTGCGATGCAGGGAATATTAAAGAAAAATAATATAATATAATACATATTCAAATAAAAATAAATTTTGAGTAATAATCAATAAACTTGTGTCTATTTCCTAGATAATGTTATCTTAATTTAGTGTATAATTAGAAATTTAAAATCCAGAAGTATTAGAAGTAGAATAAATTTGATATAGAATGTCATTGGAACAGAAAAATTAATGGAAGTATTGGGAAAGAAGCTATCAATAAGATATGTGACTAAGATTGTGAACTTCAAAATATCTGCCATTTGGACAAACTTTTCCATATACAAATTTTAATGAAGCCAATGTCAAAATAAAATTTTAAATGGCCATGTAAATTTCTACATGGCAAAGTCAAAGCTACAACTCCTTTTAAACATACTAGCATATGATATATCAATCAACCTTGTGATGCAAGAGAGATATTAAAGAAATAAAAAATATAATATTATATATACTTAAATAAAAATAATTTCAAATAATGAATAATAAACTTTTGTCTACTTTTTAAAAATATTAATCTTAATCAAATGCATAATTAGAAGTTTAATATTTGGAAGTATTGGGAGTAAAATAAATTAGGACCTGAAAGAATTAAAATCAATTACTGAAAACAAAAATATTATTAATAAGAGAGACTGAAATTGAGAAATATGCGTGTTTAGTTAACCAAATGATATATATTAGTGGAGTAGAGTAAAACGTTAAAAATGCAGTCCATATGGCAAAAATGAATTACACGTGGTAGATTGGAGGAGACAAATCCTTTTAATTATATTAGTAGATTTTAGAAATTTTTAAGTATTTTCCAAAATCTTAGAGGCTCTGTTTGACAAAATTAGCTGATAAGCTAGCTTATGGCTGATAAGCTAACTTATAGCTGATAAGACATAAGCTAGCTTATAGCTGATAAGCTAATTTTTAGCTGAAAGCTTATAGCTGATAGCTGAAAGACAGTTGATTGAATTTGAAGCGTCTGGTAAAATTAGCGGTTGAACTGGCTTATAAATGTAAAAGGACATAAAATGACATATTTTATGAGAGATATCGTAAAGTGGGAATTTCATTAAATTAATAAGAGTAAAAATGAGAGCAAAGTTAATAAGTTATAAGTTATAAGTCATAAGCTAAATAAATTAGCTTATGAAGAAAAGCTATTAGCTAATGTGATAAGCTTGTTTACCAAACACCTCTATTTTAGTCGAACAAGCTTATAAACTAGTCAAATAAGCTATAAACTAGCTTATTGGATTTGCCAAACAGAATGAGAGACCGTTGAAATTATATAAGGGAAGAAGGAAATAGACAAGGGAGGCTCTCAATAATATTAGATTGATATGGTGTAGATGAGATACAAAACACTAACCTACTAGTACTACTTCTATTCACAGTAATTATTAGGTCAAGTACTAGTGTTGGTGTAGTACTCCTAGTACAAGCCCAAGCTCACTAATACAGAAAGACTCATAGTCATAACTCTAATTTTCTGACCTAGACTTTGTATACCTGTGTATGTAGAATGTGTGTAAATAAGCATATTGTATTTTCTCTATAAGTCATTGGAATGGCTTTTAAATCCAAGTTGTAGTTGTCTTTCTCTTGTATTTCAATATTCTTCATTTTTGGGTCTCTGATTCCTTTATTTTTTTCTTGTTCTGCTTCTTTATAATTATCTTCCTTTTCTTAATAAATTCTTCTTTTATACAAAGATAAACATATAATTGCATAGTTGAGCGCACATATTTTTTTCCACGGAATCGTAAGATTTTTGTATCATCGTATATGGTGCATATATCACCTTCTGAAATACTTGACTCCTGATATATGTATACGACCATTACTTGCTTCTTTTTGGGAAGATCTGCTCTTTGCTTCATCAAAGGTACAAAGATTTTGCACCAAGCCTGATTCAAGGGCTTCTCAAAGTCTTCTCTCCTGGAAAACCTGGTGATGAATCTGATGCAGACAAAAATTTGAAGGCAATGAAGAAGCGCAGCTCTCTGAAACTTCTATTGGAACTTTATTTTGTTGGAGTTATTGAAGATGGCGGCATTTTTATCAATATCATAAAGGATCTTACCAGTGTGGAACAGCTAAAAGATCGGGATGCTACACAAACAAGTTTGACCCTACTTTCTAGCTTTGCTCGGCAAGGGAGAATTTTTCTAGGACTTTCTGTTTCTGGGCCAGAAATTCATGAAGAGGTATGTCTTTTATTTATTCTTCATTAATAATTAATAATATTATGAGTGCTTTCTATTATTCATTTTTTTTCTAACCTGCCTTTTCTGGTTTTCATTGACTTTCTCAATCTCTAATCATTTTAAATCAAGAATGCTAGTTCAGCTCTGGCCTTTTTTTCTATCATATTATTGGCATCTTACTATCAAGGATTGTTCTGTCTGGCTAGCTGTGTTCTACTTGTATGTATTCCTGGACTGACATGCTGATACAGTTTTTTAAAGGTCTTAACATCACGGCAGATCAAAAGAAAGTTTTTCGGAAAGCGTGTTATGCATTTTATGATGCTGCAGCTGAACTACTTCAGTCTGAGCATTCTGTAAGAATTTCTGCCTTTGTAAACATAATTTATTTTATTTGTATTCACCTTCTCTGTTTTGTTCTACTAAATCCTGTGCACCAACAGTTTTGCCCTTGTGATTATTGATGGATTTTATTTCTTGACAGTCACTTCGACAAATGGAGCATGAAAATTCTAAGATTCTAAATGCAAAAGGAGAGCTCAGTGATGAAAATATTGCTTCATACGAAAAGCTTCGTAAATCCTATGACCAGTTGTATCGTAATGTCTCATCGTAAGTTTCCTTCTTTAGTTTTAACTATTTCATATTTGCTTGTTTAGTGAATCTGTTCTTGGTGTATATTGACTTAATATATTCTTTCAAAACGATGAACCCTAGTTTAAGGTTTACATGTATGGCTGCACATACATATTTTGGCCTATCACGGGCATATATCTATATGCATGGAGAGGCTTTTAGCCAGAGATACATAACCAAGAAAGTTTGAGGCAAACGTGGATATGATTACCTACTGTTTAGGATAGTTTTATGGGTGAGATCTCTGTTGGCTGGAGACATAAATGATTTCAGGTTCCTATATATTGAGTTAATATTGTGTCGTGTCTGAGGTAGGCTGCACCCTCCAAATAATGGTACAGCTTGGATATATGATCTATAGCTGCTCATATCTCTTGCTCTGGTGCTCCCAAACTGATATAAAAGAAAAATTTGTAAAGTCTTTGTTTGATAGCATTGCTTCACTAGCTCTTGAATTTTGTCATTTTAAGATCAGCCTGCCATTCCTTTCTGTCTAATGGGGACCAAAGGTCAAATCATCCCTCAGTGGAATATTACTTTGATGTCTCTAATTATTCCCTTTAATTCTTTTATCCTCTAATTATGATTGTCTGATTACAGATTAGCAGAAGCGCTTGATATGCAGCCTCCTGTAATGCCAGAGGATGGCCACACAACAAGGGTTACTAGTGGTGAGGAGGCTATTTCTTCTGCTGCCGGGAAAGATTCTTCTGTCATTGAACCTATATGGGATGATGAAGATACAAGGGCTTTCTATGAATGTTTACCTGATCTTAGGTTTGTATATCTAAGATACAAAGGAAGTATGCTACATTAATGGGTATACATTCTTGGGATTTTTATCGGAAAGGACCATGGATGAACTTATTTATGAGAGGATACCGTATTAGCTACTTGAGTGGTTAATCCTGCTACAAAATGATGAATTGTTAACAGGATCAACCTTTTGAGTGTTGTTGTTGGCTCCTCCGTAAATAAATTCTTCTACTAGTGCTTGATCACTATATTCTTTCTTTTCTTTTCTTTTTACAGCTTAAATGCTTACATCAATGCCTTAAAATTTTTCGTTGGTTGGTTTTACCATTATTTTGTTTTATTTTAGATGGAATTTATCCAGCCTTTTTTTTTTCTCTAGAGCTTTTGTTCCTGCTGTGCTTTTGGGAGAAACCGAGCCGAAAATCAGTGAGCAATCTGTGAAGAGTCAAGACCAACCACCTGTAAGGAATCATGTCTGTGATAGTTTTTTAAACCATTATCGGGATCTTATGGTTGCTAGTTTTTCATACGTTTTCAATATTTTCTGTCCTAATCATACGGCAGTGACGCCTAGCTGTATCCAATTCCTATACCTTAGGTCTTTCTGTTTCTGCTGAGAACCATTCATGATGCTTTGAAACCATGGGTTGTTCTTTAAACACTTGATGGTAATGCTATTCTTTGTTTTTATGTTTTACTTTAAGCGTATAACCTGGTTTCTTTCCATTATTTTAGATGTGTTTCTCCTCCAACTTTTCCTACATTTGATGTGCCTTTGAGCTCTTGCTCTGTTGACCCTTAACTGAAACTCTAACCCTTATGTTTGAATGTCATTTTTTAATCTTTGAGATTTTTTTCATGCATGGTGCATTAAATGGATGATTGTTTTATAGAATGTTTTGCCTGCTTCTTCAAATTTGAATTTTGGATTTCCAGTAGACAAAATTCTGGCTTTGTTGAACCGTTTGTTTGCTTTGTTTCATTACCAAAAAGCTATAATGTGTGCCTGTACATTGCTTCAAGTTTCAGTTTCAATACTGAATTCTTTGAGTCAAGATTTTTCTCTATACTCTAACATAGTGCAATGTAATTCCTTGGCAACTATTTCAAATCTTGCATATCTGTTGAACTTTTGTAATATATAATATAGAATTATATATCACTATTATATAACCAGGACCACCCTAGCAATTAAATCTCTTCACTGTGTAAGAAGCAAATAGCATAACTGAATGTTGGGCAGTTAAGAGCCAACGAGACTATAAGCTAAGGGTTGGCGATATGAGGATGTCACAATGGATGAGTGGACGTACAAGACAATATTAAGAATGTATGCATTAGAGAGAAAGTAGGGGTAGCACCTATCGAGGAAACAATGGTAGAATATTGCTTAAGCTAATTTGGTCACGTGAGAAAACCAATAGAAGCCTTAGTAAAAGGAGTTGATCAGATGGAGGATAGTTCAATAATTCGAGGTAGTGGGAGACTAAGTGTGTGTTTTGGATGATGGTGAGAAACCACGGTGAACCCCAAATCATGGTTGGGATGGCAATTTTGTGATTTTTATCACCAAAAAGCAGAAGCAAGGGAGAGACAGCTTCCACGGTGAAGCAGAAGCCACCATGCTTTTGACTCTCAAAAGCCATTCCAAACATGCACTAAGAAAAACTCTAAGTGAAACC
This sequence comes from Ammopiptanthus mongolicus, assembly GCA_039655645.1. NCBI lineage: Eukaryota > Viridiplantae > Streptophyta > Magnoliopsida > Fabales > Fabaceae > Ammopiptanthus > Ammopiptanthus mongolicus. The sequence continues at coordinate 86,704,343 of CM077345.1, forward strand.
ATTAAAAAGGACTTGGATTGAAGATTTTGTTTACGATAAAATACAGTGACGTCGTTTGATCCATGCAGCTGAAAACCCACTTAGTAAGGAACTATTTGTTGTTGTTGTTGTTGTATTATTGTGTTAGAAGCATGATTTGCAACTTCGATTCCTCCTTTCATTCAATTGGTATCGAATTGAATATGTGTATTTGTGACTAGGCCTAATTTTGTCATATTCAGTGTGAAAGCTTTTAATATATTAGTCCCTTAGCTAATTTCTTTTATGTGTGAATTGTGAAATATATGAAATAGAGAGATTTAAATTGCATTTTCGGAAAATATAGTGACACAATTAACGGTCAATGGAGCAATTTGAAACTTTAAACAAACTGCATGTTCTAAAATAGTTAGTGTATATTCCATTGATTCAAATCCATTAGTTTTCATGGAAAAGATGGTAGATACCCCTTGTGCATAAGGTTTCTGGTTCTAAATCAGGTGATGACATGTTGAAGATTAACATACCTAATGACGTTTAATTTTTAGATATTTGCACTCTGAATGCCACTAACTTGGACAAAGCTGCACATTTATTCTGACATTGCCCTTTTTTATGTGGAATAAGCTTTTTTGTGCTTTTGGTGAATCTCTGGTGTTGCTTCATAGTTAGGACGAACTTCTTTTAATTAGTTTTAGTGGCTCCTGAACGAACAAGAATGGCAAAGTTTTATGGCATTATGCTTGAATGTTGCTTTTGGTGTATTTGGTTGGACTGAATTGCTTGGATGCTTTTGAAGGAGAAATATCTTAGACTTATCATGGGATATGATTCTGTATATGGCCTCTCTTTGGTGCTTTGCACATGGCATTTTTAGGAAGTCTCCTTAAGAAATACAGTAATGTTATTTTTGTACAACCAGAAAATCGTCAACTCGCGAAAACTGGTTAATGGGGTACAAAATCTTGGTTAATGAAGTTCAGTGGATAGTTAACGATGAATTGTGAACCCTTATACCCATTAACTAAGTTTAACACACCATTAACCACAATTGTGAACGTTGTTAACCAAGTTTGAAGGTGCGCAAAAAAATAACATGCGCCAATGTAGTAGATGGGTGGGTAACAACGTTCACAATCATGGGGTTTGAACTTGGTTAATGGGTATAAGGATTTACAATTCGTCGTTAACCATTCACTGAACTGCATTAACTAAGATTTTGTACGCCATTAACCAGTTGTCACGAGTTATCGATTTTCTAGTTGTACAAATAACATTACCGTAAGAAATATGCCAAGATTGAAAAGCTCTGTTTTTGGGGGGTTCTTTTGGCATCCATTGCATAAGGAAGATTTCCTATAACTCTTTCTGTGTCCCTTCTCTTGTAATTAAATTCTTATTCTAATTACCACTAAATAATTGTTGGGTAATACGTAAGTTTTTTCATTATTGTCATGCTCTGGTTATTTGCTATTTGTTTGGGGTTAGTTTCCCGTTTCTTTTTGTTTCTGGTATTATCGTCTATCTATTGTTATTCTTCCAACTAATTGTGTTGATTACGTGAATGTGGTTCAAAGCAAGTCAGATGGTTGTCAATTCTGCTTCTTATCTCAGTTGCTACCTATCATTTACTGCAGGAATTCCTCCCTGTGGTATAAATGGAATGTTCGAGATAAGAAAATAATTATTGGGCCTTTACCTAAGCTTAAGCTTCTAGGAGAATTAGTCTTCGACATGGTATTAGAGCCTCAATAACCAAGTGGCAAGATTTCGACCTTGCCTTCCTTTTCTTCATAATTAAGTTGAATTCAAGCGCAAGGTAAAATAGGTTTGTGCATTGTCCACACTTCAAGCCCTATGAGCTTGTAAACTGGAAAAGAAGAGAGAAACCTTAGGGAAAGGTTGTGACGTTTTTTTTTTTTTGGGTCACTATTCTCTGATTTTTATTATGAGAGGAAAGAGCTAGCTGAGCTAGCCTATCACAGCAGTACAAAGTACAAAAGAATAATAAAATAGTGAAACTACTGAAAGTAAAAACCAAAAGTAACATCTTATTTATCCTACTGAGCTCTTGTGTGAAGAGGCATGGTAGAGTTATAAAATCATTATTGGGTCTCTACCTAGCTGTTTAAGCTTATCCATTAGTTATAGCCTGGAATTAGTGATTGTTTATGTTGAAATAGAGAAAATAGAGGTTTATGATGCTGAAACCATGTGTCTGAACTACACAACGGAGTCTCTTTTATATAGGCTTAATGAAATAATTACAAAATAAATATGGGAGATTCTATTCCTATTTATATGATATGATATGCCTATACAATAAATACAAAGATCATAAACATATTTTCAACACTCCCCCTCAAGCTGGAGCATATAAATCATATGCACCGAGCTTGTTACATAGATAACTAATTCGAGGACCTTTCAGGGATTTGGTGAAAGCATCTGCCAGTTGATCATTGGAGTTGACGAAGCTAGTTGTGATTTCTTCTGATTGGATATTCTCCCTGATAAAATGACAATCTACCTCAATATGTTTGATCCTCTCATGGAAATCTGGATTAGAGGCAATATGCAATGCAGCTTGATTATCACAGATTAACGTCATTTGCATAGTCTCTTCATACTGAAGTTCTTTGAGTAACTGTTTCAACCAAATGAGTTCGCAAGTCGCTAATGCCATGGCTCTATATTCTGCTTCTGCACTGGATCTTGCAACTACATTCAGTTTCTTACTCTTCCAGGATATCAGGTTTCCTCCAATGAGTACACAATACCCAGAAGTGGATCGCCTGTCAATGGGTGAACCTGCCCAATCGGCATCTGAGTACCAACTATCTGAGTATGCACTCTATCTTCATAAATGAGACCTTTTCCTGAGCACCTTTAATGTATTTCAGGATCCGTATCACAACATCTCAATGTTCTGACAAGGAGAATTTAAGAATTGGCTTACCACACTGACTGCAAAAGAAATGTCTGGACGGGTGGCAGTAAGGTAGTTCAATTTTCCAACCAATCTCCTGTGTATATCCCTGGATCAGAAAGTGGCTCCCCCTGATCGGGTAGAAGTTTGACATTTGGATCCATAGGAGTGTCAATTGGTTTGGCATTCAATAATCCTGTCTCTTCAAGAATATCCATAGCATATCCTTTGTGAGATCACTAGACCATCCTTAGATTGAGCTACCTCGATACCCAAGAAATATCGGAGTTTACCAAGGTCTTTGGTCTGAAACTGATGAGAGAGATATTGTTTCGCCTGTAGTATACCCTGCTGATCACTACCAGTTATAAAAATATCGTCCACATAAACGATCATATAAATGCATCCTTGGGCTGAATGATGAAAGAACACAAAGTGGTCGGCTTCGCTTCGAATCATACCAAATTGTTGCACTACAATGTTGAATCTGTTGAACCAAGCCCGAGGAGACTGTTTGAGACCATATAGAGACCTGTGAAGGCGACAAACCATGGTAGAGGACTCCCCCTGAGCAACAAACCCAGGTTGTTGCTCCATATACACTTCTTCTTCAAGATCACCATGCAGGAATGCATTCTTAATGTCAAGTTGATGAAGAGGCCAATGTCGGATTGCAGCAATGGAGAGGAGGAGCCTAAGAGAGGGCATTTTGGCCATTGGAGAGAAAGTATCACCATAATCAAGCCCAAATATCTGTGTGTAGCCTTTAGCCACCAAACGAGCCTTAAGCCGATCAATTTTACCATCAGGACCAACTTATAAAACCATCGACAACCAACCAAAGACTTCCCAGAAGGAAGAGGGACCAGTTCCCAGGTACCACTGCTTTGATGAGCACACATCTCATCAATCATTGCTTGCCTCCACCCAGGATGGGATAAAGCGTCACCTGAAGATTTAGGAATAGAGACAGACGACAAAGAAGAAAGGCAAGCATAATGCAAAGGAGAAAGGCGATGATAACTCAAAGCAATATAATGAGGAGACGGGTTACGACTAGAACGTATACCTTCACGGAGAGCAATGGGAAGGTCAGTGGCGGGGCCGGATTTGGTAACAGAATTGATGCCGGGGAAGAGTCCATGGCCTCAGTAGAAGGAGTAGCAACATGGATGTTCACCAAGGAGGGTGGCGGCGGTATGTCTGAAATGGTCGAGCAGGTGGGGGATCCACAGGCGGAGTCTCCGGTGGGTCATTCTCGAGAGGGACAATAGTAGAAGGAACATGGGTGACTATAGAAAGCGGCTCAGGAGGCAAGGGGGTTGACTCAAAGTAGGGTACAGACTCGAAGAAGGTAACATCGGCCGAGATAAGGTAGCGTTGAAGAGTAAGAGAATAACAACGATAACCTTTTTGGGACCTATGATGGCCAAGGAAAACGCAATTAAGAGTCCGAGTCGAGAGTTTGTCAAGACCAGGAGAGAGATTGTGTACAACACAAGTGGACCCAAAGACATGAGGCGGAAGGGAATGAAGAGGTAGATGTGGAAAAGGAGTGAGGGACTTTATTATCCAAGACGGATGAGGGCATCCAATTTATAAGATAACAAGTCGATAGGACCGCATCCCCCCAAAAGCGAAGAGGAACATGGCCTTGAATGAGAAGGATTCGAGTGGTTTCAATGAGGTGTCGGTTTTTGTGTTCGGCAACCCCATTTTGTTGAGGGGTATAAGCACAAGAAGTTTGGTGAAGAATGGCATTAGAAGCCATAAAGGTTTGAAATTGTTGGGACAAGTATTCACGAGCATTATCACTACGTAAGGTGCTAATTGAAATACCAAACTGGGTTTTAATTTCCTGATAGAAATTTTGAAAAATGGAAAATAATTCCGTCCTGTTTTTCATTAAGAATAATCACGTACAACAAGAAAAATCATCAATAAAACTCAAAGTATTTGAACCCAAGAATAGAGACAGTACGACAAGGACCCCAAATATTAGAGTGAAGTAAAGCAATAGGGGATGAAGCCCGTTTATTGACTCGATCAAGAAATGAACTACGGGTGTGTTTCCCTAATTGACATGACTCACAAGGCAGACTAGAGAGCTTGGAGAGGCTCGGCACCAACCTTTGGAGTTTGGGAAGACTAGGATGATCCAACTGAGTATGAATGGTGAGAGGGGAATCTGTGGCTGAACAAACTCGAGAAGGGGTGGAGAGCTGGTAAAGGCCATGAGACTCACATCCGATGCCAATCGTCCGTCCCGAACTCTGGTCTTGTAGGATAACAATGTCTGTAGTGAAGGTAATCGAACATTCATGAGAACGAGTTAAACGACTAACAAAGAGTAAATTAAAGGGACAACCAGGGACATAAAGGACAAAATCAACTGACTGGGAAGGGAGTGGATGGGTAGTTCCGATTCCTTGGGATTGAGATTGGGAACCGTTAGCCAAAGTGACAATAGGTAAATAGCCAGATGTAGAAAGAGAGGAGAAAAGAGCCTTATTACCAGAGATATGGTCAGACGCACCAGAATCAAGAACCCAAAGACCAAGTGAGGGTGATTGAGATATGCAAGCATATGAATTACCAGTGTATGCAACCAAAGCAGTAGATCCGGAGGTCTGGCGATGCTCAAACCATTGGAGAAAATCTTCATAATTAGTCGGTGAGGCCTGAGGAGGATCCATGGTTATAGGAGGATCTGAAAACCCGACACGACGCGCTCACAATGCGTCAGTAGCAAAAGTGCTTGTATTGGCCTTGGAGTGGTGGCGTTGGAACCGCAGGAGAGAGTCGACCATCGTACCTGAAAGATCCATCGGAACAGCGCCTACACGCGCCGTCGAAAGGAGCTGCGCTGATGCTTCGCGACGCGTGTGAGGGAGTTGCTAGGGCTGGGTCTTGGGGCGTGGGCCACGCAGGATGGTCCGGTTCTGATGGTGGGGTAGTCGATTGGAAAGGTCGCCAGAAAAGGTGGCGGATGATGGCGGCAGAAGGTAAAAATGATCGGAAAAGGTGCCGGAATGAGGTCATGGCAGCAAAGAAGGGGGCAAACCGGAGTAGGAACACGGTTTGCCGAAAAAATTTCTCATCGGAGGACAATGAGTCCACCGGGTAAGCACGGTTTTAGGGTTACCTTTGTCCGGCTCTAGATACCATCTTGAAATAGAGAAAACAGAGGTATATGATGCTGAAACCATGTGTTTGAACTGCACAACGGAGTTTCTTTTATATAGGCTTAATGGAATAATTACAAAATAAATATAGGGGATTCTATCATGATATGATATGCCTATACAATAAATACAAAGATCATAAACATATTTTCAACAGTTTCAACTATTTTGTAGGTAGCATTGATAGTTGATACATTATTTTATTCATTCATGCCATCGAATGTTGATAAGTTATTGTGTTATATTTCTTTTGTTTCTGGTTTTCCATGTTTTGGAACATGTCTTATTGTGAAAAAACTATTTCAACTACTTTTGTTACCATGCCATAATTCTTCATGAAAGAACAATATGAAACTTCTTCTCATATGCAAGTTACAATCACATTGTTTTTCCTTGCAAACCTTTTGCAACTTCACTGACGTCAAAATTTATGATTATCAAGGAGATAATACCTGAATCAGACAAAGGTCAACTAGCCACACATGAAAGTGGAGAGGCCTCCACAGAGTCTAGTGCTTTGCCAGAGGGAGAAAGCACAGAAAGAGTGAAGGATAAGGAAGAAAAAGAAAAATCTAAAGAATTGGACAGAGAGAAGGAAAAAGAAAAAGATAATAATGACAAAAAAGGGGAAAATGAAAAAGACAAACTGAGAAGTCTTGAAGGGACAAATTTGGATGCTTTATTGCAGAGGCTTCCCGGTTGTGTGAGCCGAGATCTTATAGATCAGTTGACTGTGAGGATATCTTATTGAGCTCTATTACTCATCATTTTTCTTATTGTTAGTTTCATGATGATTATTAATAATTATTGCCTTTTTATTTACAAATTGAAGGTAGAATTCTGTTATCTAAATTCCAAATCAAATCGGAAAAAGCTTGTGAGGGCTTTGTTCAACGTACCAAGGACATCTCTGGAGCTGCTACCATATTACTCACGCATGGTTGCTACACTCTCAACTTGTATGAAGGATGTCTCTTCCATTCTCTTGCAGATGTTGGAGGAGGAATTCAACTTCTTAATAAATAAAAAGGTGAATTTTACATTAATTTTATATTGAGTAGGATCAATCTGTCATCAGCTTTATAGTTAGGTAATTACTTTTTGGACTGTCTTAACAGGACCAGATGAACATTGAGACTAAGATAAGGAATATCAGGTTCATTGGAGAACTTTGCAAGTTCAAAATTGCCCCTGCTGGCTTAGTCTTCAGTTGTTTGAAGGTATAAGAGACTATTAATCAAATTATAAAACAAGGTTTACTGTTTTTAGTTATAATGACAATTTTCTTCATTTTACAACTTGTGTTTTGGAGCCACTCTTATGAAGTCATCATGGTTCAGTTTCATCATGAACGAATATATACACATTTGTATTTTTACGCTTAGCTTTCTATAATTCAAACTCTCATTTTATTATTTCGTGACTTTTTTTTAATATCCAATTATATGAAATATACTTTGTTATCCTCGATTTTACCAACTTTTGGATGATACTGTTCCTCATATGACAAATAGCTCCTTATTGTGGTATTGGATAAAATGTGTTTTCTTAGCTATAACATGCTCTTAGTAATTTTCATAAGATCATTTTATTTTATTTTATTTATTTAGTCAAATTGATTTAAATTCTTAACTTTTTCCGGCAAAAATTGCTTGTCTTGTTGATGGGATCCAGTAGTTGGTGCAAGCTTGTTATTTGTCTTATCTATATTTTCCCTTTGTTTTATATTTTATTTATAGATTTTTTTTTTGAGAGACAGAAGGAAAATACAACTAGTACGAGGATATGAATGATATCTTCCAAAATAGAAAATTCTAAATTCATCCTAAGTTTTCTTTTTTTTGGTAATATCATCCTAAGTTTTCTGATAGGATTCGATTCCTATCTAGAAGACTGTACTAATGTAGTAAATGAAAGGAAAATACAGGAAATGTAAAGCAAGATGCTTCCAGCAAGGAGAAGAACTCTTAGCCTCAAGCTTAAGGCCAAAAACCTAAATACAATTCACATAATTCCTTCCCATCGTGAATTCTCCTTATTTATCATATCTAAGATCTGTTTTCTCTCTCCTCTAACTAACTTTCCCTCCTCATTAGTCTTTGGGTCCAGCCTTAACAGCATTTGGTCCCAGTATCCTATCAACCTTCCTTTTTCTTTCCTCACTAGAGCTGAACCCATGAGCTAACTTGGCTAACCATGGGTTCGAGTCTGGTTGGGTTGGGTTTTATTTGCTGACAAATCCGGGTTGGCTTCAGCCCAGCTCACTTAATCTGTGGCTCTCCCGGTTCGAATGGGGTTGGCTCACAGATTGGACAAAAAAAACTCATTTTTGCAGATCTCAATCTCTTCTCAGAGACGACGCCTTTGTGAGAAGTACTGTCATCTTCAAATTAGAATGCGAATCCCAAAAAACCAATTTCCCTCCCACTCCCTGTACACCCATAAACAAGACTTGACTCAAACTCCTCCTCCAACACAACCCAGAAATGAAACAACTAACACCACCAAATAATTGTCCAGATCTGTAACAGAATCAAGCAACCCGTCACTGAACTCAATGGCACATACAACACTCTGCGTGTTGGTCCCTTCTTATCGCCAGTCCTTCGGACCACCATCTCGCATTTTCACCTCCAGTGCTCCACCACCGCTCCACCTTCGAGCTTTGATCTTCATTCTTCCTGTAACGTTGCTTGTAGTTCCTCGACCTATGATTTTTATATTTTTTTATTAAATATTTCTGATTTCTCTTTTGCATTTTTTTATTCTTTTTTTGAAATTTTTTAGTTTCTTGAATTTTTTCGATATGGTGAGCCTACCCTTTTAACCCATCAACCCATGGTGTGTTCAGCTGGGTTGGCCAAAACCTAACTCGTCATTAAAGTGAGCCAGCCTAACTTGGCTCGTCACTAAAGTGAGCCAACCTAACACAACTCACTTTAGTGACAACTCGTAGTGAACCAACCTTGATGAGCTGGGTTAGCTCACTTTGACAGCTTCACTCCTCACCCCCAATAAGCCTATACCCCTCTTGTCGTTCAACTTTATCTCGTGAGATAGGACGGATATCCAATCTTTCAATAAATGTTCCACACATTTTTCCTCGATGTACATGGCTGTAAAGAAATGGCTGATTTTGTCCACAATCACTTCCATTTTTGGAACCCAGCTCCCATCCGCAAGCCCCAAATTCTTGATGAGATCTTTTCTCCTTCTGCTGGTAGCAACTCGATGAAGTAGTTTAAGAGTTAGCATCTCAGTTGTTCACGCATTGAAGCCTAGATTTTTTCTAGTGATTTGTTTCTCCCCTAAGTAGCACTTCTTCAAATTCTTTCCTCAATATAGATCTTCTAGGCATTTGTACCAAGGACAGGGATGCTCTCCATTTCTGAACTTATCCAAGATGTCAATTTCTTTCAGAGTCTACTCTGTTCTGACTTTAATGTATCCAAAAACATTCTGTATCATTTCTTGATTGATTCTTTTCTGACATCTTTTTGACCAAAGAGGAAAACGAATGATAATTAATCCACATTCTTTCAAAGTGAAAGGAGGTGCAGCTGCACTTAACCTTGCAGAATGAAAAAATAATAGGGAAGTGATTTGAGACTCTGATAGTATACTTTCTTGAATAAGATCTTGAAACATACCCTCCCAAGTGCTAGGGATAAGAAGTCTGATTCTGCCCAATCTGGAGAAGACAACACCCTCTTTCATAACTGCCCAAGTGAACTGGCTATTAGACTAAATGATTTTGAATTAATTGGTTAGTCTAACTCCACTTGCGTCCCTTATTCTATTTGTTGAGACATGCAAAGAAAATGAGTTTATGCAAGGTTGATATCTTCATGTAGAAAATTCAATCCTTGATTGATGTTTTCTTGTCCTTTCAGGCCTGTTTAGATGATTTTACTCATCACAACATTGACGTAGCTTGCAATCTTCTTGAAACATGTGGCCGTTTTCTATATCGGTCTCCAGAAACTACTATACGTATGGCTAACATGTTGGAAATACTGATGCGCTTGAAAAATGTGAAAAACTTGGATCCCAGACACAGCACATTAGTGGAGAATGCATACTACCTTTGCAAGCCACCAGAAAGATCTGCACGAGTAGCTAAAGTCCGTCCTCCATTGCATCAGGTGTAACTTTTATTTCAAGTTCTTTTTTTCATTTCTCTAATAACTTTAAATATCTAAATTAACATTTTAATTGACATCTTTATTGCAGTATATCAGAAAATTACTTTTCTCTGATCTTGATAAGTCTACCATCGAGCATGTGCTGAGGCAACTTCGTAAATTACCATGGAGTGAATGTGAAGCATATCTACTGAAATGCTTCATGAAGGTCCACAAAGGGAAATATGGTCAGATCCACCTGCTTGCTTCTCTTGCTGCTGGGTTAAGTCGCTATCATGATGAGTTTGCAGTAGCTATTGTTGATGAGGTTGGTATTTTTTAAATGTTCCTCATTTCTTGGTTGTTATATCTTCACCATACACCAAAACCATCTGGATTTTGAGGAATGCCTACTTATTAATTAGCTTGTTTTTGTTACCCAGAATCTATTTGCATGTACTATTTTTTCAAAATGAAAAAGGTTGTTGCAGAGAATTTAACATCTTAAATAATAACCGAAATTTTATATTTTTAATGATTCGAGTTTTAGATTTGCTATTCTAAGTTTTACAATCAACAATAGCCCTGAGGGAGAAGGAAAACTTTGCAGGTGAATCTTTTATAGACGTTTTCTCTCAAAATGATTTGAGTTTCGGGGTTCAAATTGTGACTTTAGAATATGATTTTCAGGTTTTGGAGGAGATTAGACTTGGTCTGGAATTAAATGACTATGAGATGCAGCAAAGACGCATTGCCTACATGCGTTTCTTAGGGGAGCTTTACAACTATGAGCATGTAGACTCATCTGTTATTTTCGAGACACTATATCTCATTCTTATCTATGGTCATGGGACACCAGAGGTATTAATTATGCACTGGTTACTTTTATTCTTGGAGAGGAAGGAATTAAGCTTTTTCGATTGGCTGTGTTGCTAAAATTAGGTTTCTTTTAAGCTAGGCATATCCACTCTTTAGGGACCAAAAGATCTTGTGTGCTTTGAGTTTCTCACAAGCTTTTCTTTCCATAATTGTTATGAAATTTTTTTCTCTCTTATTCTATCATTACCTTGACTTTTTTGCAAGCCGTAGTTGCCCATTGAATTCTTTATTTTCTGTCTTTTGACATGAGATGATGAAAATTAATGTAATACCAAGGTACTGCGTGATAATTTAGTATTTATTCTCGTTTTGATAAGATGGAAATTTTTGTTAGAGAGATGTGAGGGAAAGTACAACAAAGGAAGAATAAGATATCCTTCAAGATAAAAATATTAGAGGATGAAATACCATTTGGTTTCTTTAAGTATTTCACTTAGCCTCTATACATTAATTGCTACACAAACAAAGCTTATTCCACTAGTCGACTGCATGGATCAATGGTTCCCATTGGGCTTTATCATAAGCCAAAACTTTCAATAAAACCATTTAGAGTAAGATCTTAATGATTTTTCTTCTCATATAAAGTTTTATTCAATGCTCCTTGTCAAGAACCATCTCTCACAAAAGCTTAAGCTATTGGATGAAGGCACATGAATGGTTGTATATCATAGTAGTTAATCCCATATAGTGGCGAGCGGCCGACCCCAAAGATGCTATAAGGGTATAGGGATTAGACAAGTGTAAAAGGGAGTTTTCATCCCCAAAACATAATTGACTTTGTCTGCAAACCATTGTGCCACAAGTCCCCACTATTCAGGCCATGATCAGCCACAACTGGCATGGTAGAAGAATGCTTCTTTATAGAGCTCCTGTAGCGGCAAGAGGCTGCTCAGTGTTATTAATGGCGGATGGTGGCAAGCCAAAAATCCACCATAAAAATATGGCGGATAGCATTGCGGCCTATAGCAGAAACATGATCGCTATTTTAATATATATATATATATATCCACACACAAAAAAGAGGTGCGTTGTTGTCAGACAAAATTGATTTTGCCTTCAGAAATGATTTTGACTAGAAGCTACAGAAAGTAGCTTTTGCGTTCTTGTTTTCAAATTAAAAACATTTAAACATAAATCACTTCACTTCAAACTCAATTGTAACAAAAAAAAATCAATTTCATTCAAAATCACTCTATCAAACGCTTATCCAAACACTTCCTCTGTTATCGAGTATTTCTTTGATCTTATTGAACAACTTGGTAAGCTTGGTAAGCGTAGTTATATCTCCCCCCTAATACCTTCAAACTTAAGCAGGTATTCTATCAATGTGTTACCATTATTCATCATGTTTGGTGCTTCCTTTAACTCAAATTGTAGAATTCATTGTTATTATGAAAAAAAATAAGTAGTTAAGAGATCACATGGGTGTGTTGTACAGAACTTGAATACAGATACATGTGAATTATCTGTTTATTTTTGTATATGAAAGCTTTCGTGACATTTGTTCTTTCTTCCCGTCAGCAAGATGTACTGGATCCACCTGAAGATTGTTTTCGTATAAGGTTGATTGCTACTCTTCTTGAAACTTGTGGGCATTACTTTGACCGTGGCTCTTCTAAGAGGAGACTCGATCGGTTCCTTATACACTTTCAGAGGTATATTTTAAGCAAAGGTGCATTGCCCTTGGACATTGAATTTGACTTGCAGGTCAGTCAGGCAGCTTTTTTGGTTATTGCGTTGTGTGTTGTTTTTTAGTCTATATAAAAACATAGGACACATAAGGCAACCGGCCAATAAACTTATTATTTTCATGTTACTATTTTTTTTAGTTTTATGTTTCAATTTGTTGAAATAAATATTCAGTCCATTTTAAAGAGAGAGACAGTATTTCACTGTGAGGGAATGATAACTGTGTTAGTTTATGCATTTAATGATTTGGATTAGCTACTACTTTATGTTTTCTAGAGTATTAAGTTTGGACGGCTAATCATAGCAAATTTTTTATTGCTTTTTAGTTGGTCTTTTTGTGCCATATTATATCTTTGGTATTGCTTTTATCCAATATTTGGATATTTAGAAATTTGATATGCAGGCAGACTGGGTGGCCTTAAGCATTCTTAGTTTTTTTCCTTAATTATTTTGCTTTTACACTTAAGAAGATATCCCATTGTTCTTTAGAAGATATTTTGGCGTTTTATTGTTGTTTATTCTTTTTATTTGTTGTTACAGCTATGATACTTGAATAGCTTGAGAGAAACCCTCTCAGCCTTGTGAATTTATAGATTAATTTTAGGTATTGACCATATCACTTATTTACAACTATTATAACGAAACTAGAAAACTAAATCATATCATATTATCATCATATCAAAACAAATCAAAATATATCAACACTTCCTCTCAAGCTGGTGCATAGATGTCATAAACACCAAGCTTGTTACATATGTACATTATCCGTGAACCCTGTAAAAACTTGGTGAAAACATCTGCAAGTTGATCATTAGAGTTGACGAATGACGTACGAATCTCCTTTGAAAGAATCTTGTCTCAGATGAAAGAAATGACAATCGATCTCTATATGTTTAGTCCGTTCATGAAAGACAAGATTAGAGGCAATGTGCAAAGCTGCTTGATTATCACAAATCACAAAACCTATCTCGCAAAACTTTAACTCTTGACATAAATGTTTTAGCCGTATACATGTAGTGAGAGCCATGGCTGAATATTCTGCTTCTACACACGATCTTGCAACTACAACCCGCTTCTTACTCTTCCAAGAAATGAGATTGACCCCAATGAAAACACAATATCTAGAAGTTGACCTATCTCTAGGAGACCCTGCCCAATCTGCATATGTATAAGCAACAATGTCTGTGTGACCTTTGTTCTCATAGATTAGCCTCTTTTCTGGAGATCCCTTAATATACTTTAAAATGCGGGTTAATGCAACCCGCTGACTATCACAAGGGGAGTTAAGAAACTGACTAACAACACTGACGACAAAGGATATATGTGGTCTAGGCATAGTGAGATAATTCAATTTTGCCACTAACCCTTGATATTTGCCTGGGTCCGAGTGGCTCCTCGTGAGTTGCATGAGCTTAACATTCAGATCCATAGGAGTATCCATCGGCTTACAATCTACCGTCCCAGTTTCTTCCAGAATATCAAGTGCATACTTCCTGACAGATGGAAATGCCTGTTTTTGATTGAGAAACCTCGATACTAAGGAAGTATCATAACCTACCAAAATCTTTGGTTTGGAAATGCTGAAACTGATGATGTTTTAGTCTACTAGTCCCTTCATGATCATCACCTATGATTACAATATGGTCCACACAGATCACAAGATAAATGACCTTAGACAACGGATGTTTATAGAACCCGGAGTATCAACCTCACTCGAATTATACCAAATTGCTGCATGACTTTGCTAAACCTCCAAAATCAAGCTCGAGGAGACCGTTTCAACCCATATAACGACTTCCTGAGTTTGCAAACAAGACCTGACTCCCCCTGAGCAACAAACACCATGGTTGCTCCATATAAATCTCCTCCTCCAAATTTTCCATGTAAAAAATGCATTTTTAATGTCGAGCTGATATAAGGGCCAAGAATATATGGCAGCCATGGATAAAAAGAGACGAACAAAGGCCATTTTGGCAACAGGAGATAAAGTATCACCATAATCAAGACCATAAATCTGAGTGTATCCTTTGGCTACAAGACAAGCCTTCAAACGATCCACTCTCCCATCGGGACCAATTTTGACATTAAAATCCTAACGACAGCCGACAGTAGACTTCCCTGGCGGGGAAGGAACACGAGTCCATGTAAGGTTAGAGTCCAAGGCTGTCATCTCATCAATCATAGCCTATCCCCTTTCCGGGATGGGATAGTGGTTCCTGAATAGTTTTAGGAATGGAAATGGACGACAAAGTGGAGACAAAGGCATAATGGGAAGAAGATAAATGATGAAACTCAAAATTATAAACAGGACGAGGATTGCGAGAAGAATGAGTACCTTTGCAAAGAGCGATGGGAAGGTCTGTGGAAGAATCAGGTTAGGCTGGAATCGACAAAGATAGAGGAGCAGGTGAGTCTCTGGTATCCATAACTGGGGCAACCTCCATAGTTGTAGAATGTGGATGGCAGTGGTAAGTGAGGCGAAAGGGCTGAATGGGATACTTGGGAACAAGATCTGTAGCCTCTGGTGGATTGGATGGAATCTATGGCACAAGAGGTTGAATAAAGGAACATGCAATACCTGAGAGACAAATTCTGGCATGATCGGTGAGGCAAAATAAGGTGTATCCTTGAAAAAGGTGAGATTTGCGGAGATGTAAGAACGATTGATGGACGGA